>VXAL01002015.1:6145-29279 GCA_013399475.1 Chauna torquata
CTTCAAAGTGCTGAAGATAAGGGGCAAGCTGGAACACCTAATCCATCTGAAGAAGTACTTAAAGAGCTACAGAAACAAATGGATGAAAAGCATGACCGTATAGTGGAGTTAGTAACTGAGATGGAGAAGTATAAACTGGAATCTGTGCAAGTGAGACAGCAAATGGAAAAAGAAAGGCACATCCAGAGGAAAGCATTACAGGCAGAACAAGATGCTAACATAACAGCACAGAAGAAACTCCATGAGCTGGAGTCCAAAGTAGAAGACCTTCAGTGGCAACTTGGACAAAAGGAGCAAGAGGTTCATAAATTAGGGAATGAGACGAAGAAGTTGCAGGAAGTAATCCAAGAACTACAGATAGTAGAGCAGGAGAGTGAAGGAAAAAAGGAAGCTGAAAGAACACCAAGCCACAATCAAAATGAGGTACAGTAGGACTGAGAGCAATGTGTGATACTGAACTGTGCAATTTTGCTTTTAATTCTGTTGTTCAATTAGTATTGCTTGTCGCTGTGCTTTTAGTCTATAAAATAGCCTGCAGATTACATATGCCAAAATGCAGGCACCAGAGAAGGAGAAAGCACTCCAGTTTTGCTGCCCAAAACTATTCTCACACGTCGTCTGAGAATGAACCTGTAGAGATGTGTAAGGAGGAGTGTGTGCAGGAGAAATGTATCTGAGTGTATACACCCGCTTAATATTTAAATATAGTAGAAGAATAATATTCCCCTCACCGAGTCTCATGAATGAGCTCAGGAATGCTCCACATCAGCGTTCTTAATCCTTAGTTCATAAACCACAAGTGGTCTTTGAAACATCAAAAAGTGATCTCCCAACAACTGCAATGATTAAATGAATATGTAATTGGACAAGCATATGCATGAATATGTATATGTTAGCAAACAGAATTGAGAGAAGAAATCAAGCTAAAAAAACTACTTTCAGAATTTAGCCTAATTTTTAGATGATCAAGAGTTGGAACCACTGTTGCCTGTAAGTTTTTCTCCCTCATAAAAGGTTTGTGCAGTTCTCTAATGGTTTTTAAATTACTTTTAAAACTCTTTAGAAATTTCCCTGTAAGGGACAAGTGATGGTCAGTGAGTGATTTGTGGATAGTCCAAAAGAAGGTGGTTGATGGGAGACTTGCCTCTTTGCTAACAGTGTTGTTTGCCCATCCTGGAATCATTGCTTTCTCTTAGGCAGCCATTTCTCTGCGGAGCCAGGAAGGACGTTTTTGTCTTCATCTAATTTGGCTACTGTTTTTAATCTTCTGAAGCCTTGGAAACTACCCACAGCTAGAGGCAGGATATCGAATGTATTGATAACTCTGACAGCATCAGACTTCCTGCCACTATCAGTTTGTGCACCTTGCTGTCCCACTCGGAGGTACTGCCAGTACTGTGGTCAAGGAACAATCTTCCCTTGGATCAGGTTGGCAGTGGCTCCTGGGGCTTTCTGTCCTCCTTGGCAGTAGACAGTGTGATCTGCTTTCCAGGATCTGCCTAGAGTTTCAAATAATGAATCCACTGCCGCTTGATGTGACATTTACAATACCCTGCTTGGTTTTGTTTGTTTGTTTTTGTTTTGTTTTTGTTTTCTCATTGGTACCACACTGTAGTCAAATATCCAAAGGCTGTGACTCCATGACCACAGTGGGCTTTTCCAGTCCTGTTCCTCTGACTGTGAATTGGTCACAGAAACATTTGGGCACAGTTGCCCAAGTTCCAGGCACAATTGGTAAAGGAGCTGATGATGGAAAAAACAGAAAGGCTGGGTGGCTTCTTATCAGCTGGGTTTATTGAATGGATTCACACTGTAGATCTGTGATTGCGAGATCTTAATCAAGAAAGGCATCACACTGTGTCTTTCAGAAATAACGGTTGTAGTGATGACTACAATAGTGTAGTCACACTGCACTCCTTTCAGTATCAGAATTGTTATGTTCTTTAATTTTTGTGTATTTCAGAATCAAATATTTCTGTTTTAAAGCAGTATACATGCATTTGATGTGTATATATATAAATATATATTTATGTACAGACTACTTGGGATACACCCAATGAGAGAACAAGAAATTGGATTCTCCAGCAAAAAATGGAAGGAGCTGAGACAAATGAATCAACTTACCCCACGCTGACAGGAAGAGGAGGAGGAGACCTCTCTGCAGCTACTGAAATTCTGGAAGATGTCAGACAAAAGCTGCAAAATGCATCTCCAAAGCTGAAGAAGTTGGCTCGAAAGGCTGCTAGCAGGTAAGACCAGTCTTCAGCTACTTGTTTTTGTTCGTAGCAGCCAGCAAGCTAATACATTAGCTTTTAGTCATAATTCACACACTTATAAGCCTAACTAATTTTTGTGTTGTTCTATGTTTGTAGTAAATGCTTATTTTTACTTGAGATGTGCTAATGTAAAACAGCATCACAGAGTGTCAGGTGCTGTTCTAACTCTTTCATGTTTAATATGGTCCTTTATAAGTTACAGCAAAATTGTCTTCTTTCTCTGCAAAGTGATGAGATTTATTTGGCTATGATGTAGGTGGAAGATCATTTTCAAACAATCCAATAATTAAAAAATTCACTGTGTAAGGGGAAGAATATGGGAGTTATTGCTATGGATATGCCCCTAGCTCCCCCCACAAAAAAATGGTATTTTGTAGTCAAGTGAAATGGATCTTGATTCTTATTTTCTTGGGTTACTATCTCTTAGGGAAAAAAAATATAGTGTGGGAGGTTTGAATCTCTTTTTATGTTGCTGTTATGGTGATTTAATGTAAAACATTTATTCTGAAACATTTGTGCAAAGTGAAATGCATTATATCTTGAAAATACCCTAAGATTTTTCTCACACAGATATAACGGATAAGAGGGAAGTAGAATCTCTCTAAATGCTCTTCATGTAGAATATTCTTTTCTCAAAATTATTAGAAACTGTTCAAGGCTAATTCATTATAAATTTGATCGAATTTAATTTAAATACCTAAGAGTCACTGAATGCTTTTAAATATGTTGACATGTCTCCCGTAACTATGCTGACATGATTTGCTAAGGATCCAGCGCGTGTTTACTGCAGGAAACTGGCTGCTGTATTAGTCTGGCTTTGTGGTGTTAGACCATACGCACCGTTGAAACTGTCACTGTCATTTCAGATTGCAGTTTGAAACAGCAGATGATCAAGACTTTGTTGCTATACAAAATGCTATTGAAGAAGTTATTTCAGAGCTGCAAAAGCTACCTGGTTTGTCCTGTCTGGAAGAGGTGAGAGTGCAATGTTAAAACTTTGGTGGGAGATCTTGGATGATGAGATGTGAGTGGAAAGCAGCAAGGAGTTATTAAGTCTGTGGTTATCCAGGTCTGTGCTTCATAGAGGAAAATCTCCTCTAGTGAGTGTGCTGCTTTGGAGCTGGTGAAGTGTAAACCTCACCCATTCCTTTTATTTTTATTTTTTAATTTTAATTAGCTAAAAACTGAATCTTCAACTTTCAAATTAAAACTTTTCCATTATAATTATTAATTTTTGAACTTCCTAGCTTTTCGTTTGAACTTCCTGGCTTTTCTTTAGTAAAATGTATTTTCTTTTCAGCAGTATTTCTGTTGCTGAGGAAACTTTGCTCAGTACTTTCTGATATTAAAATCAACATTCAAATCAATATTACTATATTGTATTGATACAACACATTTACTTTAATTGCCCTGTATTTACCAAAGGAGAAGCAGTAGGAAATTGGGTGGTGTGCACTTGTGTAAAACATGAAATGAGGTAATCTGCTACAAAGACTTCAGCAATATTTGATTTTAACGGAGCTTGGCTAGGTCCTTATCTGCAATTTAAGCAAGTGTTTTCAACATGACTTGTAAAAAGCTTTGAGGTTTTCTTTAAGTTACAGAAGTCTAAGCATAGTAAAAAAAACTTTGCACATTGTTGTAGTTGGAATAGTTGAGCTTGCATGAAAATATTCTGCTGTTATATACAGGATAAACATAGACGAAAAAGTCACATTAACCTACAGTTTACATGTACACTTCTGTGTTCTTTATATAAGTTTTGACAAAGTTATTGTCATTATCCACAAAAGGATTTTTACTGTAAACCAAAGTTATTTTCAAGTTGCCTCAGATGTAATGAAAGTTGTTTTGGTTTTATCTTTTCCTTCTAGCTGAAGCTAGCACTGCCACCAGGGACTCCATCTAGTTCATTGACTGAAAGACTGCTGCGACAAAATGCTGAGCTGACAGGCTTTGTCAGCAGACTGAGTGAAGAAAAGAATAATTTGAGGAATGCTGTTATGAAACTGGAGGAAGAACTGAGAAGATATCAGCACAGACAAACTTCTGGAGACTATGTATGTCTTTAGTGGCATTGATGTAATGAAGTGTGTAATACAGGCATAAAAGTAGTGTGCTGTGAAATAACCCTAATGCTCTTTGTCCTAGTCACCTAAATGGGAGTGAGCAAGCTATCTGTCTTTCTCAGCTTTCTTCCTGCAGAGTAAATGGATGCGAGTTATTCTTGTCCTGTGGTCAAGACATCCTGACTCATTGTTTACTGTACACTCTGTGATTTTAACCACCTTTGTTTTGTTAACTTCTCTTTTCTTTTAAATTTCACATGCTCCTTTCTTTGATTTGTATCTCATCAAGGAGACGAGCAGCAAATAGATCCAGATAGCTTCAAGATCATGAAGCTAGTATGGTTCAATGAGGGGGATTTCTTTTTTTTTTTTTATACAGCTATATTTTTCTAGGACATTGAACAGGCTCCCAAATTTACTGCATCTGAGGTGTTAGGATGCCAGTGTGACCTCAAATCCTTTCAGTGGGTATTTTTTTCTCAGTAATTTTATGTAATCTCCACCAAACCGATGGCTAGAGTGACACAGCTTGGGCTTTTCCAAACTGTGTCATTCAAATTCAGTTTCTTTCTCCTTTAGTCTTCTAGACACTCATCAGATCTTGGAGTTAATATCGAGACCCTTGTTGCCTCTGAGAAAGAAAACTGGAATAGAGAAAAGCTATCACTGCAGAAGTCCTTGAAACAAGCGGATGCGGAGCTGTCCAAGCTGAGAGCGGAAATCAGGAGTGAAGCTTTCCTCAGAGAACTGGGATCGGATTCTGAAAATGTTATTTTAAGGGTAGGAGGACTTTGTTGCCTGCATAATAACTATGGCTGTGTATTTTTCTTTTTGGTTTGGGCCTATTTTTTTCTGAGTTCACTCTGCTTATTCTAAGTGAACAGATTAAATTCAGATTTTAAATTCTTATCCTCACATACATAACTGTTAGTTTTTCTCACCAAGAATGACAAGCGAGCACCTATGGCGTCATTTTGTGCATGCTCCATTTCTTGCTGCTCAGGTGGTCCTCAGATTATGAAGGTACATTCAACAAGTGTGAGCTGTAGTGCAGTCTTCTCCATGATAGCAAAAAATGAATAATCTCAGCAATGCTGTAGGAGTAACGTTGTCAAAAGTCTTAAGACTGTAATCATTCTTCGAGCTTATGGTGCTTCTTTTGTTTTTCATGTTGTAGAGAATTTATGGCAAATACCTACGAGCAGAGAGCTTTCGAAAAGCTCTGATATATCAGAAAAAATACTTGCTGCTGTTACTAGGTGGATTCCAGGAGTGTGAAGAAGCCACACTGGCCCTCATTGCACGAATGGGTGGACAGCCTTCCTACACAGACCTCGAAATCATCACACATCATTCAAAGGGTTTTACAAGATTTCGCTCTGCAGTCAGAGTGTCCATTGCAATTTCCAGGTAAACTGGAGGAAGTTAAGTTTTGAACAGATGTGACTGTGCAGTTTAATATATACGTTTCTAGCTGCGTCACTGAATCTATAACTTCTCATGTTGCATCCTCTTTCAACTGTACATTTTTGGTAGTCATGAATATAGTAGATACTGTGTAGGATGACAAGTTTAGCAGAGCATGGCTAAAATCTGGAACAGGAATAAGCTGTTAGAGATACTCAGCAGTCTGATTCTGGTTGAAAAACCCATGGCTCTGTATTTCATATTCAAAGATAGAATGTATTGGATACAGTCATAATTAAATAATTATTAAAAAATAATTAGCAGCAATTCTAGAGTGCACTCATTTACAAAGGTATTTTCTGCAACTTAACATCCTTTAACAGTTAAATTCTTACACGTAAGTATAATACAGATTTATGAACTAATTGTATCCAGCTGTGTAGTCCTTTGAGTTCACTAGGCTTTAGGCCTCAGGCTGGGGATGAGTAAGAACAGATGAGGAGGAACAAGTGAAGGCTGTTACTGTCATAGTACTGCTACGTTGCTAATAAACCTTCGCAAAGGTTTGAACTCCCAAGTACTTCTGCTTGCTGTTGATCTGAGGCTTGTACGTAGTGTAAATTCTAGGAACTATTCATATACCTATGGTAAGTGGGGCTTTTACTCATAACGCTCTGCTGTTACAATTTCGGGGATGTGACAGGGCAAAAAGTATATTTAGTGTGATTTTAAAGTGCTGATGCCCTGCTGTTCAGGTGCTTGAGCCATTTGCTGTCCATTTTGACTTATGTAGTACCTCTGGAATCACTGGAATTGCAGAGGTGAAACTGAAAGCAGATTTTGGCAACAGGTAATTTGCTGAGGCGGTAGGGATGTGTATAAGGAAGCTTTCTACTTAATTGTCAGGTTTTAAATGAATACCTGTCCATTAATTTTGCTTGCTGTTCAAGCAATTCTTATGCCTTCTAGAATATAACAAGCAGACTGGTTTGTTTGTTTGTTTGTTTATTTATTTATTATGACTACTTCATTTATCCTGAAGTTTTGGTTTTTCTTTTTTATTTTGTTTTTCAATTTCAGAATGAAGTTCCTGGTTCGTCGATGGCACAGAGTTACGGGTTCCGGTATGCTAAGTATCAATAGGGATGTCTTTAGCCAGAACACAGGTAAATTGTAGTCCAGTACTGACTGAAAAGAAGTTATTCACAGGTTATACCTCTGCTTAATGAAGATGGTTTTTAATTTGCATTTTCCTCATGTGGAATGAGTGGGCTGCTGTCCCCCTTTCCTTTTGCTATAATTGCTTGGATTAACCTGTTTCTCAGGTTTCTGATAGTTTCCACTCCTAGCACAACCACTAGTCTATTTGCTTTCTCTTCAATCTTTTTTTGCTCCATTCCAGGTGGGATTTAAAAAATATGTATATATACAGCAACTTTCCATATGGAGTGTGTTTGTAAAAAAAAAAAAAAAAAAAAAGAAAAAGAAACCACATTACATGCATCAGTGGGTTTCTCTCAAGAGATCTGCATCCCCAGCTCTGAGAGGGAATGCTGAGGACAGGACAAGCAGAGGAATCTCAGCAGCTGCAGAGCCACAGGCAGGGCCAACAGAGCCTCTTGAGCTGTCCTCCCTGGCCTTTTCCTCAGTCTCTCTCATTCTTTCATTGTAGCTTAAAGTTTGTGAAATAAGGTTTTCTGTTTGGCTTTTTTGGTAGAATCAAAAGCTTTTTTGTTTTTGTTGCTGTTCTTTCCTGTTCTGCTCAGTCTGTGAGAGTTTTGTCACTAACATCAGTAAGGCTAGGATTTCACCTCTGGTTTTCTCTGAAGTGGTCTGAAAGGGGCTGGGCATGGCTGGGCAGGTGGGTGCTGCAGTCTCCTGGGCTGAGCCAGGAGCTGCCTGGGCAAGAGAGATCTGCCCAAAATGTCCGGGGTAGCTAAACAGTGTGTTTGTAGTGCAGCGCAAAGTGCCCTTTTCCAAGCTCTAGATCAGCAGCGAGGTGTTGCTTTTGCTTTTTAATTAACTCTAGTTTTAACAAATGTCTACATTTTGTTAAACCCCATTTTTGTGATATGCAAACAGAAAACTTGCATTTGAAATTCCCAGTAAAGTGCAAAAGGTGGAATGTTTTGTTTTTTGGTTTAAGTTTTCAAGACATTGCTTTTTATGTTTTTAGGTAATGAATTACGGCCTGATTCATTCTCTGGTGGCATGGATCTTTATGGAGAACAAAGACATTCCTATAGATCCCGATCAGACATGGAGCCTCCCAGATCTCCTGTAACCTTTCAACATAAGTAAGTTTTGTTTCAGACTATTATTCTCTGGCAGAACACTGTTTAACTAATAAGTGCATCAGTGCTTACTGGTAAGGTTTGTAATCTTTGATGCCAGAAGATTTTTAACTTCTTTTTCATAAGGAAACATAACAAATTGCGTCCCAGGCCTTTGATGTGCTTTTTTTACTCATCACCTGATCAAGGCCAAAGCTTGCAGACCTCAGGTGTCTGATTTCAGTCATGTTCTTGGATGATGTTAGTTCACTGGATGGAACTGTTGCAGATCTGCATCTGTGCAGTCCAGGCTTGGCGACCAAGCAAACCACTGCTGCCTGCCCACCTCTCTGGGTGCCAGCAGGTTGCGGCGTGGGGAGGGGCTGCCTCAGGTGCACTCAGCCACAGGAAGGGGAAGGCGGCGCAGGGCAGGGCAGGGCAGCTCCCCGGGGCTCTGGTTACTGTGGGCTGGGACGAATTACTGCGGCCTCACGGCCAGCCAGTGGCTGGAAGCTGCTCGTTAGCTCTGCTTCTTGTTCTTGCTTAAACCCTTTTGGTTGGCAGTACTGAGCTGTGATACCAGAGGTATCGGTGAAATCAGTTATTTTTCACCAGAGGCAAGGTTTTTAATAGCGCCATGACTTCACAAGGAGCTGTGGGCACCGAGCTTAACTGCAGATTGGATTCGAGCCATTTTGGTTCTTCATTTTTATATAAACCACCTCAACATTTCTTATCTTAGTTTGTGGCAAACATAATGCTTTACATAAAAAAAAAAAAATTAATCTATTTTAGCCACTTTTGACTTTTACTTATAGAAAGTATTGAAGAAAGCCCGAAGTAAAGATGGCTGTATTCTTGTTCACGCAAGGTTCTTAATAGAAAATGTAACACAGCTTCTGCTGCAGTCTCAGTAGGAAATTGCAGTCTTTGTCCCAGAGAAATGCAGGAACATACAGGTGCAGTAGAAAGGCAGCTGGGAAAGGTGTTTTCCCCGGGGGAGGCAGTATGATGGCTCGGGCAATAAATGGCAGGGAGGTTAAATGGGTGTGAGGTGCTCTGTGGGTGAGGTAGCAGACATGCATCCAGTGAGTATCTCTGCTTACCTTATTCTGCTATGTCTGCTGATACTTCGTTTTTATTTGACACCTTGGTTTTTAAAAACATCTGTGTCTTTCTGCCCCTAGGTTCCACAGTGTGCATGCTGATTTGAACCCAGTCTCATTCGCGTGTTCTCAGCTGCAGAACTATGATCCTGAAAGAGCTTTAACAGATTATATCAATCGGCTGGAGGCACTACAGAGGCGACTTGGAAGTGTGCAGTCAGGTGAGGGCTCAGGCAGTCCTCCCTGTGACCCCTGGGTAGCACAGGGCGCAGTTCCAAGTTAGAAAGCGTGCGCTGGTTCTCTGAGATGCGCAACGAACATCTCTGATTTCAGGCATTTTCAGCCTTAAACAGGAGGTTATTCTGTACTGTAGCAGGAAGCACAGCAAAAAGAAAATTGTTAAATTCTTTGAAGGGAGGCCTGCAAATGTGCTTTATTTACAGATTTTGAGTTCATTGGTAACACATTAACTTTTCCTGGTCTCTAATAAACGTGCAATATGGATTCATTTGTCATAGAGTTTAAGCTAACTGGAGAAAAATACACACAAAAAACTAGGGAGCTAGGGTGCAAGGGAAATTTCTTTATACCACTTTGATTAGAGAAGTTTACAGCCTTCTTGTTCCATAGATGATGATAATTTTTGGTGCTGTAAAAGGAATACGTCAAGAAAATTGTCAGATCAATAGGACATAATTTATCAGATTTTGTGTGGGGATGATTTTTGGTGCTTACTGTGCTGAAGTCTTCCTTCAGCATAAAATCCATCATTTGAGGAAATTTTGTTATTAAATCACTTCAAAAATTTGGTGAGATGTGTAAAATCTTTCATGCTTACTTACCCATCTGAATGTCATTTGTGAATCCTCATCTACGTATCCAAGTACTCAGATTAAAATCTTTCTCTGTCTTACAGGTTCGACTTCATACACTCAGTTGCACTCTGGTATGAGAAGATAATACCTTTTCAACATCTCCATCACCGGCAGTGGTGTTAATGGATTGCCTTCTGTAACTGTGCTCCTTCCGTGCTTTTGTATAATGTGTATATTGTGGGACCAATACGAACACAGCTGTACGACTGTACACAGTTCCATCCTGGCACACCCATGCAGACTGGGATTTATGTATATAGGCACTTTGTGTTCATGCAAAAAAAAAATCATTAAATTACATGTATATTTGTGGAATGCTAATTTAAATGATTAACTTATGAAGCGTGTATTTATCAAAAGGGGGTGAAGATGAAACGTATTAATGAAATTGAGCTACATTCAGAGACGTTCACTTGCACTTTTTCTGGCAAGGCTACTGAAGTTACATGACTCTCGTAATATTTGCTACTGGCAGTGCAGACAGAATATCACTTGTAGAGACCTATTTTTGTAACGGTAGAAGTTTTGAATTTTATGGGTATTTTGTCAAAGTACTGCAATAAAGATGACTTCATGCTTTTAACTGTGGTCTACTCTTTGAAAGTTCTTAAAATTGAAGAACCATTCCCTTACTGACATTGAAAAGCCTTGCTCCTACCAGTGCTCCTCCTGGTTTTGGCAGCTGCATCTTGACTTTTCACAGATTCCAAAAGCACTGCTACTTACTAGAAGAGAGGACAGGTCTAAGCTTGGTTTCTGAAGACCCTGGTCTCACCCTACCGGGCTGGAAGGGAAGATACTGCACTCCTTCAGCTGCTGTGACTGATGCAGAAAACAAGGTTGTGTAGCAGTTATAGCTGAGTTTAGAACAGAAAAGAGTGGGTAAGCCCTTGCTACACAGCGAGTACTGATGAAAGGGGTGGGGGCGGAACAAAGGTCTCGGCATGATTAACTTCGTAATACACTCGTTTCTTCCTTGTAAGTATGAGTTTACTTAGAAAACCTTTTTGGAATTGACAGGGTTGAGCAGAGAAAAAGCTTCCACACACATTTCTTTATAAATTTAATTCAAAATTTCTATGAGCCAGAGCTCATTACAATTTATCATGACTCATGAACCAAACACCATTTAACAATCCTGCATGACTCAGTACAAAGGGAAATAACATTCAGATATTTCACTCCATTTATGACCATTTTATATATGAACATGTTATTTACAAAAGTAATGTTGTCATCCTATTGTTACTTTCATACTTACATCAAGCTTTCAGAGATGATTACCTTCCAGAATTTTTTAAAGAGAATTATTTGTTGCTTTCTGAACCTAAGTGCTTTACAACTGCTTCAAGTTAGACAGTTAAACTGTTGATTTACAGAAGACTTTTCTATGAACCTTTTTTCTAGTCTGCCTACCACTCAGCTGTACAGTCCTTTTTTTTTTTTTTTTGAAATAATTATGTGGGCACTCTCAAGAGTCAGCCAAGACTGCAGGTAGTTCACTTTGATACGCGATTCTGTTTCACAGTAGGGCACCAAGCAAGTACATTCCCCTTGGTACCCCTCGCTACCTCTTACCTGATGGAGCTACTGGAATTGGATACAGAGGCCAGGTACACAGTCTTAGCCCTCATTATCTGGGGAAAAGCAATTTTCAATAGCAAAGATTTCAGTTGGTAGAAATAACTTATTTCTTCACCTTAAAGGGGTCACATGCACCTTAGAAGTGTTACACAAATAGAAGACAGTTTTTCTTTCAAAAAATGCACCAAGAAGGTGGCAGAACAAGCAGTTATACACAGCAGCATGAAATGGTGGGGGGAAACAAACAAAATAGAAGTAAAGGCATTGCAGTTGGCAGATTATTGTTGCTTTCCTACACAGCAGATGGAACAGTTTCCATTTGCCATTCATTTTGTTACAATTTTATTCAAAAGTCTGTTAGTTTACACAACTTAAGGTTTTAGCTCCAGAATTTACAGTGACCTCCTCTTATATCTGATAACTGGGTTATTAGGTGTATGTATCATTGTTGTATAATTTATAGTTGGAAAATAGTCATTGATGAGATCAAATTCATACAAACGAAGCAAAGTAGACCAAATAGTCTTAATCTGAACATAAGCAAAGTTTTCTCCAATACAGCGATGACGGCCTAGGAGGAAATCCATAAAAGCAATTAGAATATTTAGTTGTTAAATCAACTTTGACAAATTATCTTTAAAAATTTTATGCGGACTTTAATTTCTTCTTTTTAAACAATCTGAGCCTCCAAGCCTGCAAACACACTATTAGATGATAACTTATGAAAGTCTTCATTTCAAAAGCTTTCACTGCATAAAGCACACTGAGTATTTTGAATGAGATTGTATTGTTCTGTTTTCACCAAAATGCATTAATTTATGCAACACTAAGGAAAAGTTTGTAACATTCAAAAAACAGTACTGACTGTAATCATATTGTGGTCATACCCACAGATTGTTGTGGCAGTTATGAATCTCTACATAGATTTTTCGCTCTGCCGTAAAATGACTTCACATTACGAGTTTTTTACCGTGACTTTAAAAGACGAATAAACTCAAATATAACAAGCTACAAGCTAACAAAGTTTTTTTTTTTTTTTTTTTTGATTGCTACTCTAAGTAACATATACAACTATTACTAATGCAAAACTATCACCTTCATCCTTTTAACAGCACTTTCACAGTAAGAAAACTTTCAGGCAGCAAAAAAGCAGAAAAAAAATCTCAGATGATGCTACAGCGTGGGGAGGTGCTTGCTGTATGAGATGACCAGCAAGAGTTGTACACAATCACTCAGGAAAGTGCTTTGTTTCCTTACAGTCTATTGCTACTTACCAGCGCCAAACGGCACATATGCAAATTTCTCTCCTGCTGCTGGGTTATCTTGGAGATACCGGTCAGGCTTGAAGTCCAGTGCATCATTCCAGGTGTCCCTCAGTCGGTGGTTAACAGTGGGAGATACACAGACCTGATGGCCAGGGGGAATACTATACCCGGCAACAGTCTGGAGGGGAAGAGACAAGGCCCAACACATCACCAAATTTCTCCATTTTTCTTTTGAAAGCATTACCTGAAGTTCTGTATCATGAGACTCTAGTTTCAAAAGAGATTTTGGCTAAGCCAGTTTAAAATCAATGCTGCAAACTTTCTTTTAGATTTGCCTAGCTTGTCTTGTTGTATAAGTGCAAGCCTAATTTTTCCAAGACAGGTATTTAAAATACCTGGCAATCCACAAAAATCTGTAAATGGCAGCCCCAAACTAAGAACTCCAGCAAGAATGATAGCTAAAAGAAAGAGTCAGTTCTGCTGAATAAGACTAAGAGGGGAACATGGGGCTACGTCTTCCTGCAGCTAAGGGAGACACGGGACCTGGGACTTCCTATACGCCTAAGCGGGCTTTCATTAGTTATTTTGCAACTTAAGAGTGTACTTAACTCACTTTTGCATATCTTCTGAGATAATAACTATGCCTCAGTGGGGTTTTGCTTGTTTGTTTTAATTTCAGCTAATCTAAGCTCGCATTATCCTGAAATGTACCTTTCCAGATTTTTTTTTTTTTTTTTAAAGTTAAAACAAAGAGACAGCCTACAGCTATAATGGGTTCTAAAGATGCAAAGTGTATTCCTGTAAGGCTACTGCTAGAGTACGGGACTGTTCCTAACTAGGTGACTGCTCTCATCTAGTTAAATGCTCCTTTTCATCAGTGTGAAAGGTGAGGGAAATGGTGGCATCCAAGGGAAATGCTCTTTCTGTTCCATTCTTCACGTGAGCCGTGTGCTATGCTAACACTAATGCCTTCCCTCACGCAGAGGCACCACGCACTTTCTTGTCAGGTGCCTGTTAGGCTCTCGCTGCATCTTGCCTGTGTTACAGTTGCATCTGCTTAGGAACTAGAGAAATGAATTGCAGATTGGCAGTTATTTTGTAATAAACTAGGTGGTGTGTAAGCATCTGGATGCCTGGCTAAGGAATGACACTGGCTCTGCTGTGAGAGACTAGCAGCCATTTGCACATAATCACTAAAGAAAAATACAAGGCCTCACCTCAACAGTTCAAGTCTGCGCTAATGAACATGGCAGTTCTGATTTATTCACACAGAACACAAATACACAACAAAGTATAACACCTAATGTGAAAACAAGGCATATAAGAAAACCCACGGCATACTCAAAAGATTACTCAAGAGGAAATTCAAAAATTGAGATAATGATTTGCCATCCTAAGATTTATGTCACACAAGCCAAGGACAGCTCCAGTCCAAAGTTACAGACAGATGCAATAATGATAGGAGAAATGGAAACAATCAGATCGGTGGGTACCCCAGACTCGTTAGGTCTCCTGTTAGGAGTGTCTGAGTACTGACATCGATATATTTGCTTATCACATTGAAAAAACAGGAAGATCCATGTTGGAAGATGAACAAACTGGACTAGCACAAGCTGTTCTGACCCAGTAATAAAATGAGGTATCAGTACAGACCACTGATCCAAAATAGACTGGGACTAGGAACTGATGGATTGTTTGGAGGAAGGCAGGGGTGTTTAAGAAATGTAGTCTCCAGATGAAAAAACCCTAGAAATAAAGACTAGTTTAAAAGTAGTCCATTCAAGAGTCTCTTAAGTAACATCCGTCTTCAAACAAAGAGAAGAGCAAAGGCTACAGCAGATCCACTTACATGCTGGTGACTTAAGAGGTAAAAAGCAATCCCATAGATCAAAAAGCAACAAATGAAAGATAACCATGAGAGTACTAGGGTTTGTAAATACTCTTCTCCTTACTCAAGCTGAGAATCCGATGAGACTGAAGCTATTATGCACCAGACTCCAAGCAGGCATTCACTTCAGTGTACAATTTCCTGTGGTCACTGCGGGCCTGCTGCCTTTGTCACTGGAGCTGGAAGGGACCAGAGCAGACCAGGCTGCGTAGGGTTTTGCCCAGTTGGTCACGAAAACCACCCAGGAGGGAGATTCCACAGCCTATGTTCCACCACTTACTTATCCTAACAACGTTTCCTTCTGTCCACATTGGACTTCATCTGTTTTATGTCACATGACACACTTCAGTAAAATGCCTGACTCCATCTTCTCAATAACCTCCTTGCAGGTACTGGGGGGCTGTTACTAGGTCCCCTCAGAGCCCTCCCTCCTCCAGGCTGAACAAGCCCCATTCCCTCAATCTCTCCTCACAGGACAAAAGCCCCAGACCACCTTGGTTGCCCTCCACTCACTACAGCTTATCAACATCTTGATTGCTTGGAAAAATGGACAAAAATATTCCTGTTCACAAACACCAAGCACAAAGTATCGATTCCTTCCCTCAATCTACTCTGGCTGCACTCCCACTGGTATAATCCACAAAGCCATCAGACTTCCCCACTGCCAGCAAGCACTACACACGAGTATTTTTCCTTCTGTCAACTGGGACACCTCCCACCTGGCTTCTTCCAGCCCTGTTCTATTGAAATAAAGTTAGATCCAACAAGCGTACTCACTTGGGGAGTTTTGGCCATTCTCATCATGGTCATTATAGGAGGTCTAAGCCTCAAAGTTTCTTTTAGACAGCGATCCAGCAAAGTGAGATCTTTGAGCTGCAAATATAAAGAAAATAATGCATCAAAATATATCCAAGTTTATTCAACATGCACAAAAAGGTATTTTACACCATTTAAAAACAAACGACTAAATCAAAGAATAAGCAGCTCATATTTACACGTACTTCATTTACTACCCTAACAATTTTTTTTTTCTTGGATTCAATTAAGAAAAAAAAATCTCTGAGCAGTGCAATCAATTATGACTAGTTTCTGTCTTATTTAACTAATCTGTCTCAAGAGTGCTTTCTGATGCCTAACTAAAGAAAGAGATCACACCACATCCAGTTCCTCAGTGGGAATATGAAGACCTTCCTCCTCTACACAGCTAAATTTTTTTTAAATAAAGTTTGTAGGAACTGCAGTTTCCATAATCAACACTGATAAAAAACAGTAGCAGGCTGAAAAGCTACTCAGAGAGGAAGAGATGCAGGAGACATACTGGCAGTGTTATCACAGACTGCTTGTGACAGATTATGATTCTAATACAAAGCATATGACTATTTTACTTTTTTTTTTTTTTTAAATAAAAATCTAGAAGTATAACAACATCCATCAGGAATAATGTAACATACAAACCTGGTCATAAGTTAACGGTGGCAAGTCATCTCCACAAACCGCTTTTTGTTCTGCATAACACTGCTCCTGTATTGATTTGTCTCTGGCTATGAAGAAGCCAAGCCAGGCACTAGTGGTCGAGGACGTGTGCTGCCCTGCTAGGAGCAACCCAATAAGCATTCCCGCTATTTCGTCATCTGTCAGTGGACGGCCATCCCTAGGTTAAAGGGTGTTAAGGTAGAGCTTCATTTGAAGTTTCCAGTTACAGTACTATTTTGCAATTTCTTCTAATTTACTTCTTCCTCCTCATCTTGTCTTGTGTTGCCCACACTACATGCAGCAGCTAAAGGTCTAGCAGGAGGGAGAAGGGAGAACAGGGGAGACAGACTCCCTGGGAGCCTTGAGGAAAATCATTACCGGACAGCCAGCAACAAGGAAACAACTTATGACCACTGATGAAAATCTCAGAAGTCTAAATAAGCATTTACAATCTAACTTTTTCAGCTGTTTTTAAGAATACAGCTAGGACCATTTGCTGGCAACAACAAAAATTCAGAACATATTTCTTATTGTTTGGTACACAGTTTTAAACTAAACAGCTCAAACCTCAAACCTAAAGTAAAATATCTGTATTTATTTATCTATATATATTTATTTATCTATAAATGACAAGTCTTCAACTCCTTTGCTTACTTGTATGAAGCATCAAGTAGAGTTTGGAGCATGTCATCCTCCTTCTCCTCAGAATTCCGACGTTTCTGGATAACCTTGTAGAAAATATTCTTTATTTCTTTGTGTGCTCGATCTCGACGTCTGTGATTCAAAACATTTCTATTAGCAACTTCGTATAAAGTAACACAAAATCCTTATAAGGATTTACTGGAATGTCTGGAACAGCTTTAAAAAAAAAGCTGGGGGAGGGGTACAACAAAGGGGAAAAAAAAAGGGGTTAGATAAATGCTTAAGTTGCTTCAATCTTATTTCCGGTACCTGAAGCTAGGCAGAGGTAGCCAACCTGGCAGAAGCCAGGCAGCATGAGTAAAACCCCCATCCAAATCAGCATACAGCTGAGCCACCTTCTCATTCAGTAAGCTTCTTATTTCCTTCCCATGTAAGCAATGACTTGCTGTCAAAATGATAAGTTCTGAAAGGGCTTCAAACAGGTCTGAGGAAAGATGTGAAAAAACGTTACTGAAGATGCATTTTAGGCAAGATGTTATGTTTTACAGGTTATTCTCTTCTACAAAATACAAATAAGTAATAATACATAACTGAATACATATTATTAATTTTAAATAGAGTTTTAGCTTGCTTTCCCCAGAAAATGAAGCAAGTAGTTTTAAATTTCTGTGTTTTTAATCAGGTTTCTTGTCTAATAACTTTTTAATTAGATCATTTGATTTCAACAACTTTTTTCTAAGGTATTTTTCTAGAAATTTTTTCTAGGAAAGCTGTTAATCCTTCCAAAGTAAACCATGCAGCACAAGCTCAATCCTTAACAAAAATAAAAGAAGTCACACAAAAACTTTCACTTGAAATCCAAATCCATGGCTAAACAGCTAGTTTTGCTGCTTACCGAATTATTTTTTAAGTGTTTCTGACACTGGGGTGCCACTGTGGGCTTGCAACAGTACTGATGGGCTATGTCTAGCATGGTGGTCGGGAAAGACAGGTGGGAAGTAAAAGAATTCCGCTTAGATCACTAACCTAACCTTATCACCTTTAAAGATGCAGTGCAGATGATCATGAGCTAAGATCTCTGACATACACTCCAGGAAGTCAGAACAGTATCTTTTCAAAGGGACTAAGAAACACTTACGCTGAACTGACTCATATCATGCAAAACCAGCATGATTCAGCCAGGCAACAGGTACACTCTCTACTGCCAGACTAAGACAGCACGAGTGAAATAGTCCTTTACTCCTGTCAACGATTTTTCTGAGCAGCTTTATTCTCCAATAGCCTTAAATATGATTAAACAAAAACTGTATTTTGCATGTTTCTTCTCATGTTCAGTACAGTTTTGCATACATCATTTTTAATTCAATATTGCAGTAAATCATGTACAGAAACATACTGTTATACCCTGCATCGGCCTTCATTCGTTCCCAGAAAACCTAAGTAAAAATGCATCTTGCTTACTTTTTTCTCCAGTCTCTCCCCATGCTTTGAAATATTCCTTTGTTTCTTCTTCAATCACAGATACATGCTGCTTAAACTGCGCAATATTTAGCCCAGTTTTGAGCATCTTCTTCTGTTCCAAAAATACCTAGAGGAACCAAAATAGAAGGCACAATCAGAACAAGGATCATGGTGTTAATGTAACTAACAACTTTGTATCATTTGTACTACAACAATATAAAAGAGTAAAAAAGAGACTAGGTTTGTAGAGTGCCACAGGTACTCAAATTTAAGTAATAGATAATATTCCATTTTTTAACTTTTTTGTTTTTCAAGCAAAAGTTTAGTAACATCCAAGCAAGATACTAGCTCAAGGGGGCTACAATTCTCTCTTCTACAGTACCAAAACAGAAAATAAACTTGTTTTCTTTGTTAAGCGTTAGCCTTGAAGATACAGGAAGCACTCGACTGAAATATGGAATGCACTTTAGATACATGATTAGTACCTAAATACATAATCACATACCTAATCACACCTGTCCTTGCAATGCCTGCATTCAGTCTGTGCTCCTTGTTACGCAGCCTCCTTGCTTTCCCTTCCCTGGAGTGTCCTTCTTCTCTCATGCAGTAACCGTACCTTACCTCTGGTCTAGAGATTCACCTTTGTTTTACAAAGCCCTATGATCTCACTGCCCAGGAAGTCTGACCCACGAGCATGAAGCAAACTGTTTCTTAGGGAAATGGTAAGCTTCACATCCTTCTCAGCTTTCTCTCTTTCTGCATATAGACTCATAGCTAATAAACCTGCTGGTGAAAAGCCCATTATTGGATGAAAACCATTCAATGGGTTGATAGGACATCTATTCAGAAAATTATTCAATTAATTTTTAAGCCCCAATTATGGATTAGAGTATCTGTTCTCTAGAGCTGCACTATACCACGGACAATTGACCAAAAATTGCCTTCCCACCAAAGGCTCTGCACATACTGTAAAGTTATTTACAAAACAGAAGACATAAAAAGAAAGGTTGCTTCCTAGTAACTTCTGTTTTCAGAATGCAGTGGGGGCTACAGCAGTCTATCCGAGGGTACGCATGCAGCAGAGCAATGAGACAGGCACACGTTCCCTCACAACATGGTAGCCCATCTCCACCTGGATGGATGGCACACAGCAGTGAACACACCCTCTGTCATCTCAGCTCCTCTCAAAGCAAAACTATCTGCAAGAGGCTTGGAAGGAGGAGACAGAGAGGGAATATGAATTGATATATAGACTATGCATATCAACAAACAATTACCAGAATTACAGGTAAATAAGTAACGTCCTTTTAAAGAGTCATCAACTCCATTCAAACAAACAGTCAACTGTAAGGGGCGGTTCTTATAAAAGATGACTGAAAGCCACTGTCAGACTGAAGACGAGACTAAGCAGCTTGAGCAGAGAGAACGGGGACTTAAAAGAAAGTTCTGGATGATCCATCAACGGCAGAATGCCCAATGAAGGTCTGAACAGCTCTCTAAATGTGTTCCCAGTAGATGTCTGAAATCAAATTACAGCAGTAGTGCTATGAAAAAAAAAAAATGACTCGGCTGTAGCAGAATGCATTCTGGCCACAACTGGACCCGTTACCTCGTTAGCTTCATACAGGGAAACATATAACTACAGATAATCAGCGTATGCCAATAGCAAATTCCCTGCACCTCCTAGCTGTGAAAAAAAGCAGCCCAGGTGATTTTCTGAAAAACCTTAATCTTCAGAAATAAGTCCTTCTAGTATCAAAAGGTGTGAATGAAGTAGACTTACCCACTGACATGCAAGGCTTACTGAGTAACATGGGAAGACCAGTCTCTTGACTAAAGCTGAGCCTGAACACACTCTAGGGAAAGACTTTATGTAACTCTAGAAAAAGACCTTATCTTGGAAAAGAGCAGTACATGGTGGACACAAGGCTGATTCTGCCCCCGGAACGCTCTGTTGCACAACAGATTGTTGATGTCACCACACACTGAATACAGACTACCAGTGGAGCAAGTCTCTCCCGGGAGAAGTAGGATTCTGCAGTTTGAGTCTGTCATTACAGACAGCACACACAAGCATGATAACAGCCAACGCTTATCTCAGAAGCGATGGCACATGACACAGCTACTTTACTTCTAGACCCACGCACACTGTATTCTGCAAACATACACAGACTGACTTTTGTCCTAGCAAGACAAACCTTGTGGTACCAACTGCCAAATTAATACTCCTGCATATAGATATGGCATGGCATGAATGAGAAATTATCACTCTTAAAGCTCTCTCAGAAGGAAGACCTAACGTTGCTCATAAGGGAAAAGGAAAACACAGTCAGTGACATGCTGTAAGGGAAGGAAAAAAGACCCACTTTAACTAGTTTTCCTCTATGGTGAGATTAGATGGTTTCTAAAACAAAAAATAGCATCCAGACTAATGTACAGACAGGTGGTAAATAATGCAGCCTAAACATGTTCAGGCTTGATCAACCAACTGAGACTACCAACTGCACCGTGCCTACTGCCAGAATTGCATATGAACACCAAACCGTATCATACAGAGCCAAGACTTCACAGCTGTCTAGTCAGAATTTAAATTATCCTAGTTTTCTACTCATTTTATATTTAAAATACATACCGCATTAGGGACATCATAAGCAACTCCCTTTCCAAAAACTGGTGTAGTCAACCGAGAGTATACATCCTCTGCATTCAAGTCTTCATTTTTGCTATTGAAGAGCAACGCAGCAGCATCACTACCCAATAAGTATGTAAATGTCTTGCCAACCATAGTGAAACTGAACACAGGTCCATACTAAGAGGAAAAAAACACCAGTTTATTTTAAATAATAAAAACATGAATCATGAAATCATTATTTCTTTATGCACAAGCTTCTACAAATCACTATTCTCCTAAGAAACGGCTAGAGATTTAATGAAGATATAAACATTTTAAACCATATTTAATTTCTGTTCTGAACAGACTTACTAGTGATATGTAATAATTAACAGACTATTAAGTTTAAAAAATGAAAAAAAGAGAGAGACACCACAAAAACTAGCACAGGCTGCAAGACTTGTAGCCTCCAGTAATCACAAACACTGTCTTGGAGAAAAATCTGGATTTGGAGACAATTAAGGGCAAATAAGATTTTAAAGTTTAAATGTCAACTCCACTAGATCATCAAATACTAAATTCATCTTTCTCCAAGCTAACCAAGTTAAGATTTAAGTTTATGACTCCAGAAAGTTTTAGACAATGTAAAACACATCGATACATCTTTTTTACTGGAATTAGGGCTCTACTACCTCAATCGTTTTCTTTTGGGTTGTTTCAATTACTGAGGTTTTATGCACCACCCCTTTTAACATTGCTGAGCACCTTAAAATTCATAAAATCACCTACAGAGGCAGTCAGCTACTGGTCAAAAACAGATCAGTAAAAGAGTGAGATTAAAAGTTCCCAATTAAGACAAGAAATAACATCATGAAAATGAATTTTTAATTAACTTGTGATTCAGTGTAAAAAGTCTCTGTACTTGGGTTATGCTCATAGTTGTATCACATTAGATATTTCAGAAAACATGACTGCTTCTGTAACAGCAATGCGCTGTACATAAAAAGATCTGAAGAAACCACAGCCTACTGTGCACACTCCATTCCATATTCAAGGCAGTAAAAGAGAATGAACAGATTTTAAACAGAACTTAATAAATATACAAAAATATTTTAGCATATGCTCATCCACTCATGTAGGAAAACGTACCTTGTCATAAGCATTTTCCAAAAATTCAATAGGACTTTTTCCAAATGCTATTGCATGTCCAAGGAAAGGGATGTTTGATGAAATATACGGTGGGTATTTCTAAGAAAGAAAGAGAAAAGTAAGTATTGAATTTTCATCAGAGACTAATAAAATGTTGCTTCTACCTACACAAAAACTAAGCACATATGAGGCTTTACACCCACTTTGTTTAAAATCTTGTGTGAAAAATCCTACCTTCCACGACTGATTATTTTTTTAAATGAAGTAAGACCAGGCTGCATTTAAAAGTGGCAGAAATTAAAATAAATTGAATCAGATTAAAATTCTTGCTAACCTGTCTCTGAAAGCAAAGCAAAAAGATACTGCAACTGAAAAGATGACAGTTAGAAACAAAAAGCCGTTGACGATTTATTAAACAGACCCCAAAAGCACCAACCTCAGTTCAGCCACGACTTTCGCGTATATGTGGGAGCATTCTTTTTTGAGTTCCACGGATGAAACGGCACCGGGCACGGCCTTTGCCTCTACAAACCCCAAGCAGCTGTTTCGCGTGGTGCCAATCAGCTGGGCGAAGGGACATGCCTGCACGGCTCTGCCGTCAGAAAAACCGTCCCCGGGGAGCCTGCTGGAAGCACTCCTCGCTCGCCAGAGCCTGCTCCCGCACACTCGGGTTTTACCGCCCATTGCTGCGGGCTCCCCGAGGAGGGGAGGCCGCCCGGCCCCCTCCCGCTCCACTGCGGTGACCGACCCCTCGGAGGGAGAGCGGCGGAGGCCCGCGGGTGCCCTGCCGCGGCCCACCGCCTCCGCCTGGCCGTGCCTGGGAGGCCCGAGGCACCGCGCGTCCCCCAGCGCCTACCCTCTGGTCGGACCCGGCGTGGCGCCGGTACCCCAGCTGGAACAGGTAGCCGAGGCTGAGCACGAAGGCGGAGGCGGCCAGCACCAGGGAGAGGGGGTTGCCGACGGCGACCCGCTCCAGCAGGGACCCGCCGACCTCCATCAGGCTCAGCATCGCCTCACGGACAACGGCCGCCCGCGCGCGACGCCCTCCGCACGCC
>VXAL01002015.1:29367-47933 GCA_013399475.1 Chauna torquata
CACGGCGTGGGGGGGGCGGAGGCGGTGCGGTGCGTGAGGGGAAGCTGCCCCCGAGCGAGGGGCAGCCCGCGCGGCGGGGCGGCAGTGCAGAAGATCGGGAGGGCTGCGCTACCCTGGCACGCCACTAGCATAGATAATTAGTTTCGGGACTGGGCTGGGCGGCTTCTGTCTTAGGCAGCAACTCTGCAGATTTCTCCTAGTTCCCCTCTCCAGAACTGCTTTTAAAGCCAATATAAATAGGCGATACAAATCAGCTCTCTGAAGCATCAGCCACGAGAAGCAGCGCAGGCTTTTGCTTCAAGGTATGACAAAATAGCAGCGTGCTCACACAGGCTGAATTCTGGGGCGCTAAGCCAGGCCCTTCCCTCTGCCAGCTGTGGTGGCAGTGGCCCGAGGAGGGGGGTGCTGCGATGCCTGGACCTCAGAGCAGCACACGAAAGCGCACCCTTCTCTGGACGCGCCTGCATGGAGATTCTAGATCGAGTTCACGTGCATCCAAACCAGGGACAAGCTACATGATGTGTGAAGTGCGCTTTGTGCACTGGGTCTTGAAGAACAGTGTCTTCTTGAACGCAGCACTGCTCTGCAGTCCTTCTGTTCTCAAAAGGCATTCCTGAATTCCACGCCCTCTTGAAGCCACTGGCTGATCTTGCCACTTGAGGACGAAGGGGTAAATGTCAGCTCTCCAGGGAAGAGCAGTAGGAAAAGGTTGCAATTTGAAAGGTAAAAGTACAGAAAGGTGCCTGGAAGCAGAAGGTAGGACTGATAAGGAGAGGATTGTGAGCCAGAAGTCTCAGAAGAAGATGAAGGGGCAACAGAAAGTCACAAGAGCAACCTGAGGGCTAGCAGTCATTAACAAATAGGAATGCAGGGCATTTGGCCTTTAAGTAGCGTGAGATCGTTAGGCAGGTATGTCTGTGATGCAGCTGTGTCTTTGCCTGCAGTCAGTCTCGTCAGCATAGCTCAGCCTGAAGCCTTAACCCAGTTTCAATTCTCAAGGTGCCGTGTTCAAAAAGACTCCAAGGGCTGGCTGTATCTGCACAGTAGTGGACATTACAATGCCTCTATTAGAGCATTACAGACTATTTCTGTGTTGCTATGTAAGAAAGGGAGGACTGAGGTCTGATCTCTAGACTTGAGGCCAAGCGGCAAGAGCTGAATTTCATCCACTGTGCTGAGTGCAAACACCGTCTAGACCAGACTGAGTCCACATTCCATAGCACTTGAACCTAGCAGGTCTCTTCTGAGCCACAAGAGGTACCTCTGTAACCATAAAGTAGTATTTTTTTCCATTTCAGAATCTCAGAAATAAGAGCTGTGTTCCAGGCCGTCTGCACGGTGCTTCTGTAATTCAAAATGGAGTATGTGCATTGCATGGTCTGGAGAGTCAGATTAGGGAATATGGGAATATTTATGGCTGCAAGACTTGTGGGGACAGTGACAGAAGACTATGTAGGGTGGGAAGAGGCAAATTTCTTATAGTAGGATTTATACTGCTTTTCGGAAGTTATTTCTGAGGCAAATTACCCTCAGAACCATGTCAGCCGTATAGTAAGGACAACTCAGTGCTTGAGCTGATGCCCTGCCTGTCATTTATTCAGCAGTGTAGATATATCCATTAAGGCAACAGGTTATCATTCTAGGCTCCCAATTCCCTATTTCCAAATACAAACTTCCCATATACTGCAATTACTGGGAAACAGCCTCTTTCTTCCTGCTCTATATGTACTGCTTTCAAGTAAGCTAGAAAGACAATGCCTTGTTGGAGCTCAGTGCCCACTGTACATTTTCTGAAAATGCTCCCTGTATCTTCATACAACCTCAGAGAACACTCTAAGATTTGTTCTGAATAACATGTTAAAACCATGAACATTTTTTTTTCTGCTTGTAAACACTATTCAAGAACGGGGAATTTCACAGCAATGAATAAAACAACTTGATGTAATAGATTCAAGATCTGCTAAAGTTTTCACCAGTTTAAGTATACTTCTTAAAATGACTTCACTTTGGAAATCAAAAAAGGTTTTGTTTTTGTTTTTTACACAAGCAATCTTTAAAAGATAAATACAAGATTATGAATGACTATGTAAAAACAGGCTGAGCTCTCAGGATATGGTATGATCAAAGTGATAAGAATTTCAGGGATAAAAAGAATGACAAGCCTTTCTTCCATTCATAAATAATCTTTGTACATTACATGTTTAGAATTTCACCGACTGTGAATAGAGTTTTAAAGCTTTCACTTTGTTGGTTAGATCATGCATGCCTGTCATTACTAGTATTCTGATCAATTTATCTATCATTTCAGTGTAAGCTAGGGCTTGGTTTTCACTCATCCAAATGTCCAGTGCCTTGATGATTTTCTCTTTCAATTTAAGATTCCTGTTAAGAAAAAAAGTTATGAAGTAAATGTCAGAGAAAATAAAGATTTGTAGATATTTACTAAATTTTATATAGATGTAACTTCTCTTGTGTTTAACAGAAAAAGTGCCGTGAATTCTTTAATCAAAACATTGTGTATTAACTTCATAAAATAGTAATGAAAATAAAAATGGGGAATAAAACTAACAAGATACTGTTACAATCATCTGTACCTAACCTGGTATTTTCCAGAGACTTGATGTCAGCAGGACGAAGTTGCATTTTCTGACAGAAAAATTCAAAATTTTCAGAAGCAACATTGCCAGCAATCACTTCTATCACCTTGTGCAATATTTTCTCTAAATAGAAACATATAAAATAGTATCATTAAATAAAATTGTGTATCTTGTCTAACAGATGTTTTGTAAATGCTGTTTATCTGCTTTAGGATTTTTCTAATACCAAACACCATTTTCCAAGGTGATGTCACCATCCTGGAGGATGTATCATCATCGTCGTCTCCGTGACAACACTACTCAGGGGGGAGAACTGAATACCCCTTAGCTAAGGGCAGCCTGGCCTTCCACCAGAGGGGCTATAAAACTCAAAGGAAACTCCGGTATACTGCTAGGTCTCTGGTAGTTGCTCCAAACCATCTGGTTTTGGTCACTGCCACATTATGGGTGCTTTTCATTTTCTTCAGTTTGAAGCAGCATGAGTTACAGGAATAGTAGAGTAGGGAGGTACAGTTTTGAAAACACTTTTTACAGTAATCAACTGCCTCACAGCTCAGCTAAGCACCAGTCGAGTGAAACAGACTGTCAAAGCAACTGCATGTATCTGAACAGCTCATATATGCTAAGAATACAATTTTTTCTTTCTTATGTGATTGAAAGCAAGTGTTACAACTAACAGGATTAGAGTTTATTGCATTTATGCATTTATGTTGCATAAGGTGATGAAGCAGTGGTTGCAGTATTCCCTTCCCTTTGATTTTCATCAAGTTATGAAAGGACCACTCTGGGCTCAGCGAAATCACTGCGGAGTAAGGGAACAGGCACCACTCCCTCCTTCATGCGGGCAGCCTCCACAGTCAGGGATAATAGCAGGGCAATAATATCCAGATAATTTCTTTTGGAATGGTCTATCCATAGAATGCAACATAAAGGCTGCCATTTCATGGATGGGAGGAATGTATGAATGCTTATCCTGCAGCAGGAACTCTCAGTAATTGAAGATGGACTGGGCAACCCACAGTGATCAGTAAAGTCTGAGTTGCATGCCACACTGGACCACTCCAGATACAAAGTGGATATGGGATACGGACCACTCTAGTTGGTCACACAGTGTGCAGCTGCTGCACTGGAGCAGGCTTGACACTTCACTGGTGATCTCCAAATTTACACCCACCTGCTTGGATAGCACATGTAACAGCAGAACATTCTCAGTGAACTTACCACTTAGAGACGGCTACAAGGACAGAGGAGGGAAGCCCTATTACTGTTGTACCCTGCTTCCCTACACACATTATAAAATGTCCAAGTTTTCTTTTGCCTGTGCTTGCATGATTCCCTTCTACATCTCGGTTACAGGTGACTACAGAAATACACAGGTCATTGGAGATGATGCCATGTCCCCTGGGTGTCAGGACACCTACAGGACCTGACATACCACCTTCTCCAAACATGCACTGGGACATGGTCTCCAAGAAAAGTCTAGTCTAAGTGTGCTCATACACAGTTTGGCTAGGGGAGATGTTTGGGGAGGACAATCACTAGCAAAAGCAGAGCATATTTTCTATCTCTGGGCACTACCAAGAATTTACATACTTATTACCTATGCCTCCACAGAGTCCACAGACAGAGGCACGGATGGCTTCCCCTGTGCCAACCCAGGATCCTGCAACAGCAGGCAAAAAAGGAGTCCCTGCTTGAGGGTATACTGGAGTAAGTTTCAGCATCCAGAATCAGCATCTGGAATGACTGAGAGCACTGGGCTGCCTCTCAGTGGAGTAAGACTGACCCAGGAGTACAACAGCAGGTAGGCAGTGCCTCCTGGCTGAGATGCACAAGGAATCTGGAAAGCACACATGAACACTAACCATAATTTCAATATTGCTGATGCTAACAAAAATCAGTTGAGGAACAGAAATAGAACTACTAATGATACTGCCTTCTGAAAATAGTAAAGTGGAGTTTCAACAGTTCCTACAGTAGCTACCTTTAATGCATAAAATACCTGTATTTGTTCTTAACGTACCGTCTCTTTCATCAGCACTTTCCAGATAGCATAGAATGGGATGTAGTTGCTTTACTCTACACACATCTTGCAGTGGCTCAAACAGAGAATTTCCATCAAAGTTTATATCTTTAAGCAAACGAAGGTGACGAAGACCAACAGGCAAAGATTTCAGTCGATTTTCTGTTGAAAAGGCATACTTAATTACATCTGCATTGTATTAATCTAAAGAAGCTCGTGATATGTCAGGGAAGAGACAAATTTCTTTTTTAAATTTTGATTATGAACTCAGTATTGCATAAACATAATGGAAGACAAATTTTGCCTCAGAGAATTTACAGTTTGGGGATTTGACAGAAAGATCAATAAAATTAAGGAATTCCTTCTCTGATTTCATGGTCTACTACATTGGCCTTATGGCCTACTACACTGTGAAACTGAGAGAGAATCTTGTAGAAGTTACTGCTGGCATTATGAAAATTATTCTTCAGGGAGGAATGAAGGAAGAAATGGAAATCAGCTGATGCACAAGAAGTAAAAAGTTTTAAGTAGCTCAAAAAAAAAGCATGACAAATACAGGGGAAGAAAACAAAGGCAGCTAGAACGTTCAGTAATGAGAAAAAAGGGCAACAAAGGCAGAGAGATGGAAACAGGCAAAGAAACAAGCAGAAAAGGGATTAAAAAAAATTTTACAAAAAGATGAAGGAGTCAGTGTATCAGCATAATGGGGTAGAAGAGTAAGTGAAGAGACATGGAAGAAGAACAATACCAGAGCAATAAAAGATCTAGAGAACTCAAAAATGTAACCCTGGCTTATAGCAGTTTAAGAAAAAGGTGTCCTTGGTCCATAGGATTTTAAATGATATCGGTCAGAAAACATCTGAATAAATTTCCAAAGCAACTCTGCTGTCTGTAAAGCACAGCAGCTAGGCAGGAAGGGATTATTTCCAGGGATACTTCAGCTAATGCTGAACATGCAGCTTCCCAGGCTAAGACAGAAGTTCCTGTCTCTGCACGAGAGTGTGCTGAGCCATGAGTTTCGGTGTGAACTGAGCAAACAGTGTGTGGAACATGGCAGCTATATTATGCAGCTGAGATATACCTGAGATAATACACTGTGGAGTGCTCTGCTTCATGCCCATCTTTTGTCCTAGCATTTTTTACAGTCACTTGACAACCCAGTAAAACCTCCACAAAAAAAGGACAATAGACTGTATTATTATATCAGCAATATTAATCAGACATCTGAACACAAAGATACACATTCTTTGCAACAGAAAAATGTCAGTCTTGTAAATGATAGGACCCTGCAAAATACTCTGTAGTGATTGGCGCTTTGTGTATATTGGACCTTTATTTGCCTGATGATCATATTTGCAAAAATCAGGCCAGCTAAAAAGGTTTCAGATGGGGCCCCTACAACAGCCATGTTAAAACTACTACATTTAAGAGAGTATACCTGGTTAGGAACCATGGCAGATAATAGCAGCATACATGAAAAACTGGAAAGCTATATTTCTCTCAGTTGTTTCATCACCCTCCTATCTTGTGATATGTTTATACTCTTCAGGGGCCTAGTTCAGTGCTTAAATTTTACTAATGGATTGAATGCCTGATACTTACCACTCAGATCAAGGTGCTGTAGATTTCTTAGCGATGTAATAGATTTGGGGAACTGGCTGATATCGTTATTATTTGCAATTAAATGGACCAAATGTTCCAGTTCCCCTATGCTGTCTGGCATTTCCTTTAACGCATTATGAGATATGTCAAGCTCCCTGAGGCAAACCAGTTTAGATAGCTCCTCTGGAATTTTAGTTAACTGATAAAGAAAGAAGACAATTCATTTATTTAGATAGGACTATTTCTGTTCTGTAAAAAGTTAAAAAGGTAACTTTCCTGCAGGCAAAATTACCTTCCATAATTTAATTGCAACAATAAAAGCTTCTGAACTTCAATTCTAGTGGAAGCTAATTTAGTATTTTCCAATAACAATTTTCATGCAGAGGACAGAGTTCTGCAGCAAAATTTTTAGACACAATAATAGAATGACAATTAAAAAAAACATGCCTCCATAGCTGGAGAAATTCTTTTGGTCATTGTTATCATTAATGAATCATTAATGAAAAATTTTACCCTCACAAAAAACATTTTTTTCAGCCACAAGGGTATGAAACATGTATTTTTCTTTCATTTGGTTCTGTTCTTACCTTGGTCTTTCCTAATTTTTATTTTCTTCCTAGGAACTTTAACTGTTCTCCAATTACTGTGGAAACTAGACCTACAACTCTCTGAGAAATGAACATAAAATCACAGACTTGTTTCTCCTGCGTCCGAAGGAAGTAAGCCCTTGGAAGACATCATAACCACACTTGAAATCATACAAAGAAATCTGAGCCTTTTCTGAAATGCTGATTTTGCAAATTCTGGTGAAAGAAGAGATTAAAATGCTTAACTTTTTTAATAAGTGAGCCAAGGACTATGTATATCAGTACTTGCTCCAGAAAGGTATTTTCTTTACTTTCAACTGACAATGATAGCACAGTGCCATTTTATTTATGACAACCTCTATCTGCCTTTTTAATCAGAAAACAAGTTAGACAGGTTTAGATTTCCTCAGAAGATTTTTTTGCTTTGTTCCTTAGTATAAAAAAAAATAAAAAATAAAAAAATAAATTTTGGATTTTAAAAACATGAAGCAATTTTCTCTGCTACAAGCAACCAAAGAACCAATATAGCTTTTTTTGTTTGAAGCAGTGAAAGGTTAGTGAACATCTAATTTTAAGAAGTATGATACAAGTTGGAAGGCTTTGTTCATTTTACAGAGAGGAATTCTGGAGGCAGGCCTATCTACCAAATTCCAGCTAGTCATTTTGTCTCTTAGTATCCATGGGAATGGAAAATACAGAAATTCATAACAGTATTAGAAGTATAAAAAATATATGGTCTACTTCAAGTCAGTCTTGATTATCAAAATATCACCTCAAGATATACCTAAATAACACTATATAAAGGGAGGTTCATGTCTAGTATTTCTAAATAAATGTGCATCCTAATATATTTTTGTCCAGTTCTGATATTAAAAATAGGTAAATACATAAACGTATTTGCCTCTAAAAACTATTTTTCTGCTCTATGTTTGCTCTAGTTGTATTCAAACACAGGAGCTTTAACCTATGTTAGGAGAAAGTCCATTTATAATAATTTTGCAGCATAACAATCTGTACGACACAAGTTTTCTTACCTAAAGGAAATGTCCTCTTACCTTCAACCCATTCATTTGAGACACAGTCAATTTCTCCAGTGATGAAAGATGACATATTTCAGAAGGAAAAGATGCAAACTGGTTGTTTGATACATTTAAGTCTTTGACCACTTCCAGACTGCTAATCTCTAAAGGAATAGTCTTTATCTGATTATTTGAAATGTCAAGTACTTCTAAAAACTTTAAAGTACACAGTTCTTCAGGAAATGAGTCAAACTTGTTATGGTGCAAAAGAAGTACCTGGAGAGCCTTCATCTCACATACCACTGGTGGCATACTATTTATTTCATTCTCACTTACATCCAAGTAAACTAGTTTTGTAAGGCTGCACAAGCATGAAGAAAATGAGGACAGTTTATTTTTGTTTAATTCTAGATGCTCCAAATCCTTAATGTCGGAAATTCCAGGTATTATTTCTGAAATAGAGTTGCCACTAAGATTTAAGTATTTAAGATCAAATAGTGCACACAACGCATTTGGAAACTGAGAGAGCTTATTATTGCTGAGGTCAGCTTTGGTTATCCATATACAATTTTTTAATTCAATAGGAATGTATGTTAATGCATTTCCAGAAAGCTCTATTTTGGAGAGGTCTTTTAACTGTGACACTTGTTCATCCAGTGAGTCCAGCTGATTCCCACTTAAAGAAAGCTCCTTTAAATTTTTAAGTCTATGAATACTAGCAGGGAGCTGGGTTAACTGATTATCATGTATAATAAGATGTTTCAACATAGTACAGTTGCAAAGATTATCTGTAATACTTTTGAATAAATTTTTTGCAAGGTTCAGAAACCTAAGTTCTCTTAAATTCTCCACTTTATCTGAAAGAAACTCCAATTTGTTATCATCAGCTCTGAGTTCTTTTAGTTTCGTCAACTGGAAGAGCTGCACAGGCAAAAACATAAGCTTATTGTTACTAATTGAAAATTCTTGTAGTTTCTTGAGCTCTTTAATATCCTTTGGTAAACTCTGAATGAAGTTCTTGCATACACTAAGTTTTACTAGATTAGGAAGGTAGCAGAGAACCCTTGGAAATATTGAGATCTGATTGGAATCAATGCTGAGTGCCTTCAAATTTTTCATGTCAACCATGGCATCTGGCAAAGTTTTTAGCTTGTTCCCAGCAAGCTCTAATGTTTCAAGGCTTTTCCATGCAAAAGGAAATTCATCAATGTTGTTGTGATTGAGAAAGAGTTTCTTAATATTTACAAGCTTTGACATTTCTTTAGGGAGATAGGATAACTGGTTGTGACTGACATTCAATACAGTTAGTTTGTGAAGTAATGATATTTCTGGTGGCAACAATGTCAGTCTATTTCTTTCAAGTAACAGGATTTCCAGATTAGCTAGATTACCTGTATTTAAACGTAGTGTTTTTATTTCATTGTTTTTTAAGAACAAGCGTTTTAAATTTTGGCTTTCCAAAGTGAATGGAGGTATGTCCTGGAGTCCTTTATCATTTAGTCTAAGTGTGAAATTCTCATCTTTTTCCTCAGGCAACAAAAATGTTGATTCATTTTCAGCACTTCCAGGGTTCACTGCTGACGGTAATATGTCTGGTCTAGCATCTCCATTGATAGCTTCTGAGAGGGCTTGGTTTAGTTCTCCAGTGTCTTTTTCAGCTGATGTAAGTAGTGTGTGTTTTCTCACACCTGTTTCAGAGACACCCTGAGGCACTGTGGAGGCACTTATCTCAGCTGAAGGTTCATATTCATGCCTTTTTTCAGGTAAATCACATTTTGATGTATTTTCGGTCATTCTGTGGCTTTCCTGATCTGCTTTAGGAACTTCATGTGAAATTTCACTCAAACATTTCATAGTTGGTTCAGCCACTTCAGGACTCTCTGATGAATGTAATGCGTCTTTCCTAGCATCATTGTCAGGAATCTCATGAAAGCTTTTGTTTAGTCCTTTTGTATTTAGACCACCTGGAACTGTATCTTCTTCCTTCTCCAGAGACATCGTTTCTTTTTCTGGGTTGGTAATTGATTCTTATTGGTATTTTTTAAGAAACCAAACCGTAAGCCTGAAGCCTGTATGGAATAATAAAGGTTTTGACATTGGTAGACTGACCTAGCAATTGTATGAGAACTTGATAAAAATCTAGACTTCCTACATATCTGTGAACTTTCCCACTTCTTTGTTTACCCAAAATAGGGGATTATTTTACTGCAATATTTGTTTCTTTAATACCTTGTTTTTCTAGACAGTAGACTACAGATCACAATATGTACATCACAATTGTGTCATTTGTTGCTTGAGATTTCATTGAATCATCAGATCCATTAAATGCTGATACTAATTTGAGAATCTTTGAGATGTCTCTTCACCTATATACACCATTTAGGTTAGTAATATCTCCTGGTTAAAAAAAAAAAAAAAAAAAAGATTTGAAGAAACAGAACCCTTTACTTAGGCTTCGTAAGTTTACACTCAAACATCTAACTAAACGGCTTTATAATGCTGCGTATGCAATAAATACCATTAATTTATTAAAATCCTAACATTATAAATGTAACTGTTTATTTTTAAACACCTTGAAATCATGAACAAATATTGAATATAATACGCCTCAAGTAGAAAGTGCTTATCTCAATATAAATACATGTGGATTTGTATATGTACATATAAATGTTGAATTCCACATCTGTATCTCTCATTACTTTAATAAAAAACTGTTACTGAAATTAGTTTCATCCTGTTCTCGTAATGCAGCCATCACTACTGTACATACTTACTGCTATATTGAACAGTTCTGAACAGTTCTTCATTTTTCATGATAAACAACAGTGGATTAGATTGTATTATTTCAGTCTGCAGATACGTACATTAACCCTGAACTGTATTTTCAGAAACATTTGACAAAGGTAAGAGATACAATATTCTGCATTCCACATAGGGTACTTCTGGTCCGCCATGCCACTTGGGCAGCACAGGATTGGCCTTGTCAGTAGATACTTGGACAACAGACACTGCTCAGGTTTGTGTTCGTTCCACACCTCTCTAGAGTTCTCTTTGCATGTTCTTCCTGCTTCAGACTTCTAATTACTACTTTCAACTTTCATTCTTTTGTTATTAGTGATGTACCATTATAAACAGCATTTTCCCAACCTCACCTGACTGCCAGTTAACAAACCAAAGGTATTACAGCCTCTTCCTCTCCCCTTATAGGCAGATTTATGCTATCTTGCTTTACAAGTCTTCAAACTTCAGTTCCTCAAAGAGATTTACATTTTTTTCCCTAGTTCCTTTCGTATGAGTCTTTCTGCTGATGTGGTATAGTTGTACAAAATTATTATACCCTTACTCCATATTAATAAGAAAGTTTTAAGGTCAAGAGGAACCTCTGCAAACCATGTACATCATTTCTGTTCAGCCTATATCTTTTTTTTTTTTTAAAGTAACAGCCTATTTTCTAAAGCATACCTACATATAAATTACCAGTGATAGGGCATCCGCTGCCTTTTTAGAGTAACTTTTCCTTGTCACCAAAGCAGCAGCAGGACACCGGGGCTGCGTGAGGGGTTCCCCCTCAGGACCGAGGCCTCCTCTCGACTAAGCGCTGCCTTCCCCGCGCCGCAGGCAGGAGCAGCCCCCGAACTCCAGCAGCTCCCGACGCGGAGGGAAGGAGGCTGCCCGCCCTCTTCGTCCCAGCCCACCTCAGCCGCCGCCACGCCCGGCCCCAGCCCTGGCGACGCTGCGCGGACCCCGCCGCCCATCCGCCACCGCTCCCCTCAGGGCGCCCGGCGGTTGCCGCGGCAACCACCGGTGCCACCCGCGCTGCTCCTAGGGGCTGTTGCGCATACGCGCTGCGCCAGGGCGCGGCGGTGCTGGGGTGGGGAAAATGGCGGCCGCCGCGTTGAGAGGCAGGGGTGCGGCTCGCCGCCCCGCCTCCCCCCTCGCTGGTTTCAGGGCGCGAAACGGGAGCTGGACAGGGAGTGGAGCCTGTTAATTTGAGGTCGGGCACCGTTTTGTGGGTAACTTGAGGTTTGCAGCGATTCGGGGTTTGCTGTCGATCAGCCTCCTGTCACGCAGGTAACGTCACCACAGCAAAAGGCTGCCCAGCTAGAGCGGGCCCAGTCCTAGCTCGTGGTGGGCCTGCGCTTACAGGGGTGAAAAAATCCATCCTGGCAGCGGGTCAGTCTCGTGATTAATGATTCCGCTCAATGGAACTGTGCCTGTTTTTCACGGTTTAAATTTTCAGCTGTTGTTATGCCTTACTTGGCCTCGCTGGAGTATTCCATCAAATTGTTGCTTTCTTGACTATATCGTTATTCATTTTAAAAAATGCTTGTTAAATAAACTATAGCAGTTGACCTAAGTACCTCCTGCTTACAAAGGCAGAATTTTCAGACTCACCATCCTAGCAGGTCTTTTTCAATTTTTTTTGTTTGGTATAGAAATAAGGACTGTTGCTAGAGGTCTGTCTCTACAACATTATATTTCTCTCTGCTCCTATTTTACATTTCCCCACTTCTAGACAAAAGGACTGCACTTGCCGGCCTTGTGACAACAACGCAGTGACCGCTTCTATGTACCCTGCTGCCAGAAGCCTGCCGGGACAGCGTAGCTGGGCTCTCAGTCCTTATAAACTCCCTCAATATGCAGCATCTGCAGCCTTTTGGTTTGCCAGGACTAAGTTTCTAGTTTTTCTGATCAATTCTTTAGTTGTTTCCAAGATGCACAGCAAAGTGCCGTGTGTTCCTTAATTTGTAGTCACCATGGAACGCTCCCTGTGATCCTATCTCATGATCATCCTACAAAATTTGCAAAGATGAGCCTGTTACAAAACACTTTTTTTTTTTTTAGTAATAACACTTGCTTGATAAGACATTTGATAGCACTTCCATGCTGACTGCAATAATAAAAACAAAGACGACTTGTTGTAAACAATTTATTAGGTATTAATAAATAAGAATCTTAGCTGAAAGAACATACAGCAATAAGGCATATTAATACTATTGTTAAATATGCGACACTGAACGCATCTTAACATTTTTTCTCTACTTTTGTAACAAAGTGCTGTGTAGGGAAGAGTACTTCTGATGCCAGTGCCACATGATAGCAAGGATGCGCTACGAAGGACCTAACTGTTGTATTATCTACCTTAAATAAAAGGTAACAATCCATGAAGACCTACTGCTGTTTATGACAGTGAAGTTTAAGTAGTAAAGTATAGCTTGCTAAGATTACAAATTAAGTCTCCTGTTCACTTTTTTTTTGTTTACTAATTTCTTAAACTGTACTTACGCATAGTAAAGTACTAGTAAAGGTACTACAGAACAGCACAGTTCCTAACACTTATTTTAATTTTTATTGGAAGACTTACAAGTGTTTCTTTTTTATTTTACAAAATATTGCACACTTTTAGCATGCTGTTTACATGGAAGAAATAGTCAAGTGCTCTTAAAACCCTGAAATACAAACAGAATTTTTAAAGATGTGTCATGAATACTATTTTAAGGTACAAAGACATGTTTCGGACTCAATAAGGACTCCCCACCTTACACTTGGGACTCAACTTGTTAAGACCCAACCCAGACTGCAGAGCAAGAGCAAGAAGAATGCTTATAAACTGTCTTGTTGCATTATAAACTGTAATTGTTGCACTCTTAAGTATATTCATTCCTACATCCTGCACTGCTTGTAGTTTCAGGAAACCAAAATAAGTAATGAGTAGAAAAATTAGTTTAACAAATAACTTGGTATCTCCTATATGCAGTTTTGTTACTGCAGATGCGTTGCAATGCAGGGTAAGATTTATTAAACTTTCTGAAGACCTCTGTATAAGATTTATTTGTAAATCTGTATCTCCCCCTCCTTCATATACAAATGTTTTTATATTGCACAGCAAAAGTAAAAATCCAGTTTTCTTATAACAAGCTTGCTAAACATTTAATATGGCTTTTGAAGATTTAAAGTATTTCCCTTTTGCCATCCTCATGCAGTATTTTAGAACAAATTTGAATACGAAGTATGAGAAAGTAGAGTAAAAATAAAGCCAGCTATAATATTTGTCAGAAAACAAATAAAAAATAAGAGTTTATCAGAAGTAGTTGCTCAGAGGACTGACTGGTCTTCTAAGCATACTTATCAACAGTATTTTAAAAATAAAGTTTGACTACAAATACTGTAACATATCAAACCTCCTTGATGTTCCACAGAAAGACGTGAAAGGTAAATATGTTAACTGAGATGCGCTTAATGGCACTGGCAGTCTGATAATCCTCTGCGAACAAAAGTTCCCAGATTCATTCTCATCCAACAATCAAGAATGATTCTCAATTCATTCTTGTCCAACCAAAATTTACATTTTCCTAGCTTTATTGGTTTCCCTCAAGCTCTACAATAGCTTATATATGAAACATATTTATAAAAATAATAGATATGTTGTATAGTTTTTTAAAAAAATAAAGCATGCAGCTTCTGTACAAAATTAAAAAAAAATGTACAAATTGACTTCTCTATTGTGTAAAATTCATGTACATGGAAGTCTTCTGTTAGGATGAGAATTGTTACTTGCTTAGCCATAAGGTGCTGCTTCTTAACTTTTCCATCATTCATTTCTTTCACTAGGCATTAACTGGCCATTTAATTTCATCAGAAGTTTTACGACGAGACCTGCCTATATAAGGGTATACAATTAAATTCTAATCAGCATTTCAGCACAGTGACACGATCAATTTAAGTATATGGTAAATGCAAAGATATAAAAATAAGTTAGAAATTGCATCACTTTAGAAAAAAATAATGAAAATAAAAACTAGGTTTTTCTTTTAAATCAGAAAGTGTTTTGCAAAACATTAAACTACTTCTTACCCTCTATCCATCTTAATATATAAGAATCAAAAGGCAACAATTGTCAAAGTATACAAGATATTCAAAGCTGTAGTTTTGTCACAATACCTTTTAACATGACATATTATCGCTGATTATATTATTCAATCCCAAACTGCTAGTTTTGATAAAAAAAAGTTACCAGCTCTAATTCCATGATTCTTGTTGTATTTGGAATTGTCCTTAGAGTCTAAGGGATTGGGCATGTACAACAAACAGTTTCAATTACAAAAATGTTTTCCCTAACAACTGCAGATGTATTTTTATGTATTTCAAACCCTACAGGTTTCACGTGCTAGGAAAACAAGCAAACATTCTGAAATATTAAAGAGTTCTCCTTTGAAAATCATTTTTGTGGGGGCTTGGCTGGAGCTTGTTTTATACAGTACAAGTCAAACTCAAGAGAGAAGGGGCATGTATCTAGTCTAGGAAAAAATAACATAAACAGAGGATGAAAAATGACAATGCTTACTTGTTTGGTATGCACAATGAAGCTCATTTTGTTTTCCAGACTGTGTATTTGAAAACATGTATCTCCATCTCCCAACTGCCACATAAAGCAACCATACTTTAGGCTGAGGAGTAAAGCCTACAATGAAATGAAGTAAACTGTCACTCAGGAAATACTTTCCATACTTAAAAACTGAATTTTCCTTACTTTACTTAAGACAGGATTCTACCAAAGTGGAACAGTATGTTCCATAATCTGGCTGTAGCTTATAAAGTAGTCAAATGGAAAAATAAAAGGCTTTCTATTAGTAGTGCCTTTTGAAGACTTAAGGAATCTTGGAAATCTTCACAGTCATGTCAGACATGAAATGACTACTAGCACAGAGAATTTAAAAGAACAGCATTAAACTTAGCAGTTTTCATTGGCAGTTCACTTAAGCTGACCTTTGTTTCCATGTTGAGGAGATGCAGCCCTTTCACGTTTACTCCTACATACACTTTGATTACTTTATGGCTACTTGAACTCGCTTTGGTGAATATCTGTCCTGTGAAAAAAGCTGCTCCGTAAGTAGGAATTTCCCAGCAGTTCTGCAAAAACATGCGCTGAAGGTGATGCATCTCTTTACTTACACCTTCACTGGTGCTGAGATTCTAGAAATAAAAGAACAATGGCAATCAACAGGTCTTCCCAAATAACTGTGTTTATTTGAAGAAAATCCACAGTTTAGTGGAATTCCCACTAAACTAGTATTCCTAAACTGCTTTCCCAGCAACCATCCTCCTACACCTAAATTAAATCCTAGAGCCACAGAAAGGCTCAGATGCCAAAATAGACTAAGGCAGAAAGCAGGTGCCTGTATGAGCCTCAAAAATCTTAACCACAGACAGCTAAGCACTGCACGTCCCCAGTTTTTGCTCTCTCAGAAGTGTGTTGGACTTGTCAGGGATAAGCAACTATACACCCATCTGACACTAAATACATCAAGATCCAAAAAAATCTAAGCTTTCCTTCTTTGAGGGGTCAAAGGCATGTTTAGATGAGCAAGTACCTCCCCCAAACGGAGCACGGATTTTCTATTTTCTAAAAAAAAAAAAGGTGCAGCTTTGTTTTCTTCAGCGGAGCCCTCATTCAGAATAACATGCTCCTGCTGTTTCTTCCTCTTCAGTAACATGAAACAGTTGCAACAAAGGCTTGGTAGAATGCTCCCACCTCAAAATATACTGATGAAAAGTACCCTAAACAGAGAGAGGGGAAATAACTTTCTGAATTCTGAAACTAACAAACAAAAATTTGTCTGGACCACACATGAGATAAGAAGGCACAGGCATAAGAGGGAACACATGTCTTTAGCAATTAGGAGGCCGTAACTGTGGGTGCGGTGGGTGGGACCAACCTTTTTGCATTACAACACCCTGCGTTACAGTTTATCTGAATTCTACACAGCTATTTTTAAAATGTAAAATATATGAATATCTTTGGAACAAAGATTGTACCTCCTTCTCCTGCACCCAAAAATAACAGCCTAAGAGCAGAAGCCTAGAAAGCTGTGCTTACTCTTGCGTGTTATCTGATACAAGAAAGAGTAGACTGCTGTGCCCTCTGCTATCTACCAGTTTTAGAAAGACCATTGTCATCCCCTTCTTCATCTGTATTATAAAGAACAGGAATGATCCGCTTGTTTCTGACAGAAAAGGCATAAGCACCAGGAGAAAGTTAAGGACAGAGCAACCTCATCTCAAAGAAAGAGAGGCAAGACCTGAAAACATTCCCTGTGTGCCTCTGCAGAGTTTCCTGTCAGCTACCTTAAGTAACATGAGTCAGCTGGTACAATTCTCCCTCTTTCACACCTCATTTTTTCCACAATTTTTTATTAAGTTCATAAATTTAATTCTCAGTTGTGTCTGACCCAGTTTGAAATTCACAGCCCTAAGTTAGATGTCTTTTACAGAAGCAGAGCAAGTCCACATTTAAAAGTTTTGCTAAATTAACTACACTAGTCAATGTAGTTTGTGCATCAGTAGCACTAACATATCCCTAACATACAATTTACATTAGCAAAAAGGACTTTGTGGATCTATTGCTGCAAGCAGATGTGAAAACGTAAGTCAGAGTAGATTTTCTACGTGTCTACTTGAATTGGCAGTATCCCCCAATGCAAAGTTAACATTGAAGATAAATGAACAGATGAAAAAATTATATGTACTTCTAAGAAACAAAACAACTAACTGTACAAGAAATAGAGCATTCCAACAACCCATTCAAAAAATTCGGAACATACACATTTCCAGCTTTATATACCAACATTTTTGTTGATTAACTCACTATCAAACAGTCAAACATATGTTTAAGACAGGATTTTCTAGAATTTCACTACTTGTCTTACCTTGTATTCATGAAGTATCCTGTTTGTCCAATGAGGAGCTTTACTTTTTAGTTTAGTGATTGGTACTATGGATTTAAGATTTTCTTCACTATGAGAAAAACAAAGCAGAAAAAAAGTTTTCCTTCATTAAACAAAGTAAGGATTAAGAACAATGTCTGCCAGTTTGCATCTTTAAGCCACATATACAGAGCTAGAAAGTCAGCTCCCATTCTACCTTGCCTCATTAGGTAGAAGCCTTCCTGAAATCAAAGCCAAGGCCTCCTAAGATCTAGTGTAATTCTCAGTTAATGGCGATGCAGTTGATACAGCTTTGTGTTAACCACTTTTGTGTCATGCACTGTGGACATGGGAGGGAGAGGAAATGCTAACAGCAGAACACATGACTCTTACTTGATTACAGACCAGTTTGGTGATTTCCAGTTTGGAAGCCAAAATTATATAGGGACAGTCACTTAAACCAGAATACCACATACTCTGGAAAGATGGCAGCTTATAGGTACTCTTCCCTTCACTGCTGTATTCAGTACCATCAATGAGTAGGCCCATTCATCTCCACGTGAAAGTTAGGTATCACATAATGTGAAAGTGAAGCTATTTATATAAAGTGTCTTTTTAAAAAGAGGCAACAAACACTAAAAAGAAGCCTTTACTAGTTTGCTTTTGTGCACAATTAATATAGGTTGCATCCCTTTAAAACTGTACTTGTCAGTAACCACTACCAAACAGAAACCCTGCACAGGAACAGTGCATCCAGGTCAAGCATACTACCATACAAACAGCAGCCTGGATATATATTTGAAATGACCAGTCTTTTGATAAATATTTATGTCAACTATAAAAAAAAGTTCAGAATATAAATCTTTTCATCTTTTTGAAGAAGATCAAACCAATGTATTTTCTAACATCTTCATTTGAATATGGATAGAAAACATATCCCAGTGCCCACAAGGCTCTTCTATCTGGCCCAAATCTTTTCAAGTAGTCCTGTTTATATGGTCAAACACTTCCACTAAGCCAGATCAACTCAGAAC
>VXAL01002015.1:66276-111746 GCA_013399475.1 Chauna torquata
GGCCGCCGTGTCACGTCCCGGCGGGGCTCCCCCGGCCGGCGCCGTCGGAAAGTTCGGCGCTGCCCGGCGGCCCCGCTGCCGCCCTCGGAATCCGCTCCTCGGCGCGAAAAGGAAGAAGTGTTGGGAGCGAGAGTGGGAGCGTGTGGAGCTGTGGTGAGCTCTGGCGGTGTAACCTTGCTTCCAGGCTCGGGGACGTGGTCGTAAACAGCCTTTCCTGAATGAAAGTGAGCGCTCGCGATCTCACCTTATAATATTTTTTTTTTCCAGAGAAAAAAAATTAAGTCTTGATACTGTAGCAGTAGCTGTTTTATGTAAGTAGCAGGATCGCTCTCTGAGGCGTGTCTAAGCGCATACTGGAAATCCGGTGGCTTTTGAAAAATGAAGAAGATCCTTGATAATTCGCGACAGCTCAGCCTGTCTTTTATTTGGAGATTAAATAGCACGCAAAGGAAACACAAAGTCACAAAAATGTGCTCTGCGAAGTAAGGTGCTCATGCTGTGACTTAAACAGTTTTCGTGGACCCCTCCCTCATTACTGAACATTACTGAGTTTTAGTTGTCGACATAGCATCAGTAGATGTACTGTAATTTAAATATACTTTGTAAAGAGAGAATTATTAGCTGTAGAGCTTAGCAATAAGGAGAGACTGAAAGGCAAGTCTTTCTTGTATGTATGAGTGTTTTATCCTTACTTCCATCTCTTCAGTTTTAAATGTTAAGTGTAGTGGATTCATTTATCTTTAATTTCTTTTGGATACGGGGGAAAGTACTCTTCTTTCCCTAAAAGAAAAAGGCTTTATTCAAGTGGAAAGCGACAGCATTTTTCAACTTTTAATATGTGGCTTATTTACTTCAGGTGTGTACACAGAAGTGAAGTAATAGATTTATAGCAAGATTTTAATTTTTTTTTTGTGGATGTAGAAAGCGTGGATGACTGTCCTTACAAATAAGAGACCAAATTACAGAACAGGCATCTGGAAATTATAATTCCAAGACTTTCTGTGATCCTGTATTCAAGCAATTTGCTCTTTAACAAGTTTTAGTTTAGTCTTTAAACAAAAGAATTAAATATTTTAGCAATATATTATTTCTGAATAAAAATACTACAAGAAATTGAGTAATAAGCTAAATGATGGTGACACCCTCTCTTTATATATGCATCAGTAGAATATTATGAGTGAAAATTATTAAAAAACAAAAAACCAAAAAAACAGTGGAACTATTCATAATAAGTAGTATCAGTAGCTGAAAGAGAAAAATTAAGTAAGATATAAGTAAGATTTGCACAGCCCTTTTTCTAATATTTACCTGTGGTTTGCCATGCAGATCTGGATAGGACGAGGTATGTCCATAGATAAGTATCTGATGAGGCTTACTGAAAGAACATGGAGTTTCCGAGGCACAGATATATATTGCATGTAAGTTTACATCTATGTGCTTGTTAGATATTTGTGTCAGGAGTGCACACTCCTGAAAATTAAAAGAAACTACTACAATGCCTACTACACTGGTTAGCTTTTATACAATGGAACAACTTCTAAAAATGGTTTTAGAAAATGTTAAGTCTCGCTTATATGAGACCTCGTTAACACTATGGCTGATTTAATGTGTCCTGAGCAGTTTCTCACCCGTTGGCCTGTGACACCTCTGCTGGGATTGATTAGCACTAAATAGTTTTTTTTTGTTTCAGTAATAGAGCTTTGTTTATTAGTTTCTGACTAGTTTGGCCAGCAGAGTTTGTAGGTGATTTTTTAAAATTATTTTGTTTTTGTTTCGTGGTGATTTTGTGTGTGTGATTTGATTTTTGTTTCAGTTTTGCTGTTTAGATTTCATATAGTCTCCATTACCTGAGTCGTTAATTAACTTCACCTTGAAATCTGAATTCTTGAAGTTGGTTTCCCCTGTTGTGATTGTTGAAATTTTGTCACCTTTGAGGTGACTCATGCCAGTAGACAGAGAAATTGGAAAGCTGGAGGTTACAAATGTGTGTGCTGAGTCAGTTATGTTTCAAATCACACTACTGTATTTTACATAATTGATGATACATAGCAAAGAGATTTTCTGTTTTGCTTGAAGAGCAGCCCTGTGGAAATTGTGAAATGTTCAAAATGACAGAGAAGGTTGTGTTTTGAAAGCTGTCATCATCAGACAAGAATTTTACTACTTCCTTTCCTCTCTTTCAAATACACTGCACATGAATCACAGATATATATATACACATAAATTTGGGGGGCAAAGAATATTTTGTGAAAGATTATATCACTTTAAAAGTTTAAGACCAAGCAGTCTACATAATGTTTAAAAACTACTAGTTTTCTTCAGAACCTGTAAACATCTTCCAGATTTAAAGTGGAACTAGTAAAAATAGTCTGTTTGGCATTTTCCTCTGAGGAATGGTAGATTGTCTTCTCTAATATCAGTAAAATAGTATGCTTGGCATTCCAACCTGTCTTAATTTGTGTTTTTATATGTATGTGTATATCTATTTATGTCTTATCCCAAAAAGTAGTCAGAGTGGAGTGCTATACAAGTAAGTGTAGTGATAGCTGAGTATCTTCAGTTAATTAGTCCAGAAATCACTGTGGAAGGAAGTAGATACTAGTCAGTTGAATCTGCTGTCTTTTTTCTTTTTTTTGAAAGGTTTTCCGAATTTCCTGTACCATTCATGCACTGTTAACGATACAATCCTTTCTTTCCACTTCTTTGGTTTTAGTCTCATATACTTTAAATTGTGCTACGAAAGGGAAAAAAAAGTAAGTGACTATGTACAGGCAGCTGGGGTTTTCTCCTGCTGGTGTCCAGAGGTGGTCTGAGGGAGTTCTTTGCTATTTCAGACTCTTCCAGTATTCTTGTTTTTAGTAATTGAAAGTAATTTTCAGAACTTGTAAACATGTCATATGTAGATTAAAATTTCAAATTCACATTTATTTATATCCTTAGTTCTCCTGTTTTGCCAACAAGGGAATCGCCATATAAATATCTTTAGCTAAAACAAACTCTTCTTTTGACCTAAAACAAACTTTTAGTACTGCTATTATCCTTGAATTTTCTTTAATGTGTTTTGTTGTAGTTGATTCAGAGAGATTTTCATTTAGTGGTTTTGCTTTGATTTATATTTTAAGCACATTAATGCTGGTCTTCGAATGTTGAAGGATAATTGCAGTGAAAATACGGTAACAGGTTGTAAATGGATTACTGCAGTGAAATAGGAGCACCTCTATGCTGAATGCATGGGATCCTTCTCGGCTGGGGTGGCTTTCCAGAGCAGCTGCACAACGTTGTCTGTCAAGTTCTTCGGTAACTTTTCTTGTCCAGCCCTTTCCTGACAAGGAAGACGAGGAGCTTTCTTTCAAACTGACATGAATTCTCTAAGAGTAAGTTTAGGTATAAAATAGTTCTTATATGCAGGCTTCTGTATTGGAAAAAAACTTTAGTAAGTTTCCTGGGGATTTTCCCTTCTTTAATAACAACAGATAGAGGTTTTCAATTTCAACATATACTTTCATTGTGAAAATAGTACTGTAGAAACATTGGAGTAAGTAAACCAAAAAGACTCTTGAAAGTACTGCAGTCACCAAAAATTCCATGGAATAAGGACTGTCAAATGGTAGTAGCCACATGGTGTATATTCATGTTAAAGGAGTATTTTTAAACTGATGTGAACCACTTAGTCCCTGCTTTATAATAAAGACTGCAGTCAAAAATACATTCTAGGCATTTCCAAGTCACTGTGGTATTCTAAGTAAGTCATTAAGTTTGCTGGAATGATCTGAACTATTCCATTTGTGTTTACAGTTGATGGTCAACTGCAAAGGCATAACTCTCTCATTTTAGCATTCTGAAACAAAACAAAGCTTTAGTTAGAGGAAAAGATCCAGAATGATTGATTTCTGGACCATCTGCAAGACTGTACGCAGTACAAGTCAGTTTAAAAATCTCAACTTTTAGTAACTAGATTATAAGCTTTGAAAACCAAAATAACCTAAAGAGAGTTGTTTTGCTATCAGACCACTTGGTTGTGGCTTACTTCCTTTATTAAGCAATAAAGTAAACCACCGCTTGGATACCCACTACAGTAAGAAATCTTTATAATTTTGGCCTGATTTTCTGAAATGTGGAATAGGTTCTAAAATATAAGTGGATTTTTTTTTTTCAAGAGCCAGTATCAGAGAGAGGAAGATAAATACTTACTACAGAACAAATCCGTTGCTTGTTTTCAAAACTAAGAGTACTAAAATACATTTCATGGATGCAGATTTTTTCTTCTTACTGTAGTGCCTTTAAAACTTACATTTAAATCATTTTCCACTTATGGCAAGTTAACAAAAGTGTAAATTGTAAGAAGTTTACATCCTTGAACGTCATAGCTAATACTATTGAAGTTTGTGTTATTTCTCTTCTGTACAATGCTTCTGCCACATCTTGTAGTAGTTGCTCTATCTTTGTGTTGTTGGTGTTTCCCCTGTACTTATTTATATGGTCTATCTTCTGAGTATTTTTTCTTATTTTTCTTGCTTTTCTTCTGTCCATCTTTCCCCCCTTTTTTTTCTGATTATTGTTTTGTTGTTTATTGTCTTATACCTCTTGAAGCAAAGGTCTGTTTCTTCTGTTGACAATGTGAAAGGCTTCTAATGTGGTCTGTAGCTTTGATGTACTATTGCAGAGCACTTTTATGGAGTCATGGTTGTCTTCAGCATCATCTGTGGTAATGGCTGGTGCACTGTGTTGTACTCACCTGACGCCTGTCTCATGAAGCTAATAGGGTAGGCAACACCTTTTTAGACGTGCTGTGGTGTTGAATTTTTTTGACCACCGTCAATGATTTGGCACTTCTGTGCAGAGAGAAATTCTAAACAGCTCATAGCAGATGAAAACATAAAAGGAGGCATGTAGCCTTACACAGACTGTGAAGCAAAGCACATAAGATAAAATAAGAGAAAATGAAGTCAATTGGGCAAGTTTTTATGTGACTACCAACCTGAATTAAGATTTGTCTGTAATTCACATACAATTAAAGGTTATGTAAAGCAAAACATCATTTTGTTTTGACTTGGTTTGATTTAAACTCTGATAGATGATATCAGCTAGAGGGAACCTGTGAGATAACTTGGTTGAAAAGTGGTAAAAGAATGATTATGATGAGTGTGAAAATTCTTATTGTGGTTTAATTCTGTGATAATTGTCTTAAAATCCTGTCTTGAAAAAAGTCTTATAGGAGTGTTGATGATCTTTTTAAAATGAAAGATGGTTTGAGAAAGATACAGCTTTGGAAGTTTCAAAGCTGTTCCTGGGAAAATACACTTAAAGTTAGTATGTAATGTTAACTATGCATATACTAATGGTGTATTTCTTGACTTTTGTATACTATGTATTCAATTGTAAGTAAATGTAAACCTAAGCTGGAAACTGATTGTCTGCCGGGTGTAGTCCACCTGATGATCACTCTTCTTGGAATTCAGCATAGAACAGAATTAGATTTTTCTAGCTTATAAGTATAATTCTGCTTTAAAAACAGGCCCGGCTCATCCGTATAGTGGATACATTAAGTGACTGTAGGAACATCATGTCCTGTTTGTGTGCAGCTGGTTTTGATCCTGATCTTGAATTACTAGAAATGAAATAACTTAGTGGAGAAAATTATATTTGTTATATTTATTAGTTTGAGCTGTGTTTACAATTCACTTAAGGTCTCTTCCTCAAGGAGCTTCTACAAATGGTAATCGTGGTAGCAACTCCCCCATTTTTACTTAAGATGGACTTCCAATGGGAATTTTGAAGGCAAAGCTTAAAATGGCACACTTAAATCTGTTGTGTAGAAACTCAAAATCTTACTGTATTAAAAAGCAGTTGTATATTTTTTAGAATGTACAGATGAAACACTGATAGTGATGATATTGTAATATTTCCTGTTATGAATCAGCCAGTGCGAAATTGCTGGAAAATGGTGAAAAAATGATCATGATACATACTTGTTTGTTTTTGCACTGCCATTATATTAAATACTGGTTCTGTTTTACGTGGTTGTCAAAAAAAAAAAAAAGAAAAATCATAGATTGAAGAATAGGAATTTTAGGGCTGTTGTAATTTATTAGTGAACTCTTCTTTGTACTGATACTTAGGGTTGATATTGTGCTGTACTGCTGCGGTATGCTGTTTTGTGTTTTTGTTGTATTTTTGTCAGCTATCGTATGTGTAAAATACAAAAATAAAATACAATATATGCAAGGCTGTATGTACATTGGGACTTATTTTCAGCAATAGCAACCTGTAAATGCTGTTGCAATAGAATTTTCCTTTGAAATACTCTTTTTCTTAATTCCTTGCCTGCGTGTAGATTTGCAGAATTATTACTTTTTCAGGATTTTTTTTACGTTCAAGTGGCTGCTGTCTTATTTTTCTAAGCAGCTGAGGGACAAGGAAATGTTGATATCCGGTTAACTCTCTTATGTGAAAGGACTTCAGATAGATATGTAGAAGTGTCCTGTCAGAGTAGAGCCCAGAAAATTTGTTGTTGCTCTGTCAAAAGGGTGAATTTTCTCCATATCTTGGAGAGACTGCAAGAGCATACAGCTATTAAACTATGGAGACCAAAGTTCCAGCTGTGCTAATAATGCAGGTTATATGCTTTAACAGTTTCAGGAACTTACTGACTGATGGAATGGTTATCTCTACCCAGAAGGTGAGAATTTTGATGTTTTAAAGCTCAGCTCTTGAGACAGTTGTACAGCAGATTTCATGATAGCAGAACATGTGGTTCTTCAGAAATGATGACACATTTATTCTCCTGAAGTAGTTATACTACGAAATTGCAATATCAAGTAACCTGGGTCTATGTAGCATTGTAAGTTGTATACAACTGTAAGAAAGTGTTCTTTGTGATTGAACTCGGTACTGTAAAAGGTTGCGCATGGAGGCATGCAGCCTGCAGTGCTGAGGCATTACCAGTTGCAGCTTATGGCAGTACAGATGTATAGTGGCACTTAATTTAGGGCCTTTTCCGTGACTTCTTGAAAGTCACTGACACGGATACTTTATGTACTTAGTTCTCCATGTTTAGAAGGATGCGCTGGAGAGCAGCCATCTTCGATTGGGGCTATTTCAATGAGCCACCAAGTGCAAACTGCACGTTTAAAAACAAAACAAAGAAACAAGCCGTGGATAATGAAGAGGCTTTGTTTTGTGGCTTGTGTATTGAAATAAAGGTTCTTTGTAATCTCACACTTTTTCATTAGTTAAACTGTAACTACTTGGATGTCCTTTACCTTTTTCTGTACATAATAATTAGTATTCAGTGAGATGAAATAGTATAGTTTTGCATTTGTAATCTTCATTAATGACCTGGATGGTGCGGTGGAACGCACCATCAGCAGGCTGGTGGATGACACCAAGTAGTGTGTGCTGCAAGGCAGAGCTGCTATGCTGAGGGACCTCAGCAGGTGAAGAAATGGGGAGGCAAAAACCTCATGAAGTTCAACAGAGTCTGAAAATTGAAACAGAGCAACGCAGTGCAATAGTACAGGCTGGGAACTGATGGCTGGAACTTTGCAGCAAATGACATCACTTTCCTGGTGGACACCAAGTTGAGCGTGGGTCAGCAGAGTGCCTTTACTTGGGAAGAATGAAGCCAGTAGGTGAGAGAAGTGATTATTTCTGCTTGGTATTTGCATGACTGCATCTGCAACAGTGTCTGCCTCCCCAGTGTAGGAGAGCCGCTAACACACTAGAGCAGGTCTAGAGGAAGACTACCAATGTGATTAGGCAGCAGGAGCACATAATGTAAAAAGAGAAGCTGGGAGAGCTGGGTATCTTCAGTGTTCAAAGAAGGCTAAGGGGAATATAGTTGTTTTTTTCTGAAGGTGTTGCTGTTAGTTTTGAGGCATCTACTATAGAACAGTGTATGTACATGTATACATTGTAGGCTATCTTACAGGCTTTCTGTGCATTCCTATATTAAAAGATATAGCTACTGGCACGTGCTGTTGTGTGAGGTAGCATGGGTTTATTGGTTTTGGTGTTCTGACTGCCTACTGGCACCAATTAATGTAAATGCATGCTCTGTATCAGATGATATGATTGCACAACCGTTTTCTCCCTCCTCCACAGGCAACTGGTCCTAGCCCAGCTGAAGTGCATGGCCCAGAGGGCTGTGAAGCGTTGTGGAAGAGAACAATACGATTACCTCAAGTAAATTCTACTATACAGTTCCAAATCTGTTCTTTAAGGAAAACCTGAATTCTATCTAGTCAAAGATTTGAAGTTACTAGTTTATAGCTTTGAATATCGCATGTCACTGATGAAATATGCATAAGCAAAGCTGCCTGAGGCTTATATTTAGTTGCTTAATAAAGGAATAGAAAGTTAAATTCATTTGACTGGAATGGGAGTTAGGCAGCATGTTTTAATCTAAAATAATTTGTTGTCATGTTTAAATAAAAAGAGAGAACGTGGAGGTTTTGGTCTCTGTTACCCTGGGTGTTATTAAAACGTAAACCAAACAAACCTGAGTAAAACAGTCATATAATTTTATTGTAAAGGCACTAAAAAGTGCTGTTGATTTGGTCTTTATTTCACAGAAGAACCCTTTAAGTTAGTCTCGCTGAGCTCAATTCAGAAATCTTACTGATTTTTCTGCGTGTATGTCTATTGTATGTACAGTGAGTGAGGAATCAGTATGAAAAACTGGAGTGTTAAAATGAATCTTTAAAGAGGTGATTAGTTAATTTCCCCACCCCCTTCCCCACCCCCCCAAGTTCTGTTTTACCTATTCATATGGTTCTCTAAGAAGAGAATGAGTTAAGTTTCTCCTAAATTAGTCACAAGCCTTAAAAGTATATTAAATTCACTTCAGTTTCATAGCTTGTGGTATTAGGGTAGCCTTAAGAATTTGCTAGTAACCATGGCGTTCATTTTTTGGAGATACACAAAGGGTCTCCATTTTAGCAGCTGTTCATGAGTACCAAAATATTGATCTTTTGGATTTAGAATTTCCTCCCTAACAAAAATTATGTATTTCCTGGATATAACTTCTGTATGAATTACGTGGATTCTAAGAAAATCAGACACTATTCTGGATGTCTTCAACATCTCTTAGTTCCTTCAAAGTAATAATGACATGCAGATAAAAGCAGACTAGATCAGTGTTAATAGAGTTTGAAAAAGTTTCTTTCTGAAACTTAAAACCTCAGTATGAACTTTGAACAAAAAAATATTCCAGTCTACCCATGGCTTACTGTGAACATAAATCCTTTCACATTCCTGAAGCCAGACAGCTAAAGCAAGGCATGATGTGGGGTAGGCTATTGTATACTTTATTTTCCCCAGGACTGCCTGTCTGCTTAGTCTAATTTTTTTATGATTTCTGTTGTCCTTTCCAAACTGCCCACCAGCTGCTGTATCCAAGCATCTGTAAATGAGGGCACATACGAAGTGTTGTATGTTGTGGTCCTGATTCCCAGCTGCTGAGGATACTTCTAAAAAAGAATAATTTCTCTTTATATTTAAAGATATTGCATTCTTAAAATTGAAGTGACTATTTAGAATCTATCCACATAGAAATGCAGACCTGAGATTAGCATTCAGTTTTCAAAATGGATTCAGCGGGACACAAAGCTGTAAAACACAAAGGTTGGGGTTTTTTTATACAGTTTGCCATTGCAATTGATGAAGCAAATAAGATTTCCGTGTTGTGCAGATGCTTGATTGCATCCTGAAAATGTAATTACATTGCACAGGTAGATTTTGGAGTATAGGGTTCCAGCGTCCTTGATCCCTGGGATGTTCCAGACTTGCTCCATTCTGCTGCAATGCAATACATTCTCCAACAGGTTGTAGACTTCATGGTGTTAAAGTAGTTTTCATAGAAACCACCATTTGAAAATGGAGTCTTTTATAACTATTTCACCTCTTTATGTATGTGTATTTTTTGTTACTGTATATTGTTAGTTATGGCTGTTCCTTAAGCTGTTAGGTTTTTGTTTCAGAGATCCCTCTTGTTTTTGCTATAATACAAATGGTGTTCCACTTCTCTCACTTCTTGTCTGTTGCTATTTTTCCCCCTTCTGAATCTTCTAGAGTGTAGCTCAATACAACTAGAGCATGTTCCTTGCTATGCAGGATGTTGTGCAAGTGTCTAGGGTGACACTAGGCTAGATTTTTAAAGCTATTTGTTTCTGGGATTTTCAGAAGACTTTAAGTCATAAATCCTCTAATAAATACCTAGACCCTATTGATTAGATACTTCTGTTTCTACATCTCAACGAGTATTTGAAAATCATATCCATGGCTTGTTCCCCAGCAAGTTCTAAATCTGTTATAAAATATCCAACCGGATATGCAGTATAGAAGGGATTACTGTCTGGTGTTAAACATTACCCATTCCCAAAGTGCAAGTGGATAGGGACTACGTTAGAAATATTTTTTTTTTTTTTTTGCGCTTCTCCCTGTAAGATTGTGTTTGTTAAACCAGTTTTGTGCCAAGTTGGTGGTAGAGTTTGTTCGCACCGGAGTCCTGCTGGGCCTCCTGCAGCTAAAGGAAACAACTCTCCCCAGCACCTTCTTGCCCTGCTCCTGCTTTTTGACTGCCAGGGTAGCAGTGCTTGAATGTGTTTGCCCTCTAGTAAATGCAAGCTCCGCTTTGGGCTTTCACTGCCTGTTGGACAGTTATTTTAGTTGTATTTCCACCTAGGTCTTGCTTGCCTAGGACCAGGCACTGGAATAGCATCTGCTGCTGCTGTTAACTATCATCCCTTTTTTTGCATGATGAGATTAAAACTGGACCCCGAGGCAGGTTCTGCTGAGATGTTATATCAGTAATTCTTTGGGAGTTTTTATCCTGATACTCCTTTGTACATGGCTCGGCGTGGGCGCTTCCAAGCGTGGGTACAGCAGCAAGCGCTGCCTCTGGTGCTGTGATACCTGCTCTGTCCCACTCCACCCAGCCACGTCTTCCAGTCTGTGCTCCATGCACCATCCCTGCTGAATGCACTGCCTCTGTCATGGTCTTGCAGCTGGTAAAACAATGCTGGGCTGCAAGAGAAATTTCCTAAAAAATTTGCTTTGACTGCCACAGCAGGGCTGGTATACTCCGGCCTTGCCTCCAGCACTCAAACTACCATTGGTTTTGCACAGTTTGCACTTCACACATGGTGTTTCTGCTTCCGTCTACACTTGAGTTTGAATGAACACCCTTTTGAAAATATTTCTGTTCTTTGCAGTATGCACTGGTATAAGTAACCCTGCCTCCCTATAGCTGCTGCCGTGGTCTGGCTGTTTGGACCAGCAACATTTAGGAAGAAAACCCAAAACAGGGAACTGATGTGAGTTACTGTTCTGATTCTCTGTGCAGTTACAAAGGCATGTGCCAGTACAAAACTAGGGAAAGTGTGGGAATGTGGATGCAGAGAAAGGGTGGATCAGAAACAGAAAGGGCAAGATCAGCTCTGGTGTCAATTAAAACCACTTTAGAAACTACAGTCTAAGTTTCTCAATCAACATTAGCATTATAAAACTCCATTAAAAAGGTGATGGAGGCAGATTTCCAGCTTGCTACCTCCATGTTTCAGAATAACAGTAAAAATGACTTAATTTCTGAAGCTTTCAGGGAAGTCTGGTAGAGGTCATATGTTGATCTGGGCAGCTATAACATGGGGAAGGAGAGTGACACAAGACGGGAACATGAAGTGTAGGCGAAAAGAAATGCAATTTTATTTTTTTTTTTCTTTGTCTCTTGTGGTCCTTTTTACTTTACAAGCAGGGAGAACCATTCTTTAGTAAGTGTGTGCGTGTTACTTTGGCACTGTAGCAGGTTTTTCTTAAAGTAATCACCAAGCATCACAACTCTGATTGCTCCTGAAACTAACACAGTTGGTTCCCCTTGGCTAACGTCTCATCTACCCCTGCTTGCTTTTGGTCCCACAGATGTGTGGAATGAAACTGGCAGTAGGATTCTTCTTCTAACAAGCTTTATATTCTTGAGTCTTACCCCAGTGCACTTCTGTCTCACTTTCACACAGCCAAATAAAAGTTCTACCAGAATCTAGCATGTGCAGGATTGGTAATTGAATTTTTCCTAGCAACAGATCAGGCTGCTTAAGGACAGATTTACCAGCCATGGAAGAAGAAGGTGCATAGGCTCGTCAAGCCAAAGGAGAGGCAGGGTGACTTGGCTGATGTTGGAGAGCCTACTGTTTTGCATAAGCAGGCCAGATTACATAGTCTCAGGTAGCTACGTGCCTGCTTTGGCTGTTGCGTTTGGCTGTGTTTGGTAGACATCAAAGTCTTCCCTTACACAAGGAGGTGTGCCTGGCTGTGGAGGTAGCGGGATGGAATGTGTGTCCCAGTCACAGCACCAACACGCCAGGGAAAGCCCATGTGCAGATGTCCTCTGTGACTTTCTCAGTGAGCAGCGCTCAGAAATAGCATTGGCGAGGAACCTTCTGTGCAGTATCACTGACACCTCCCAAATCAGAAGGATGACCTGGATCTTTCTCTTCTGCGGGACCTCTGTGTTTAATGTAGCAGCAAGTAAGTGACACAGAGGTCCTAGAAGTCACTTTCCCTAACCAGAAGTACCAAATCCACTAGCAAGCTAGTTATGCTTGCATGGTCAGTCACTCTTTTCTTACGGCCCTGGGAACTGTATGGAGGAGACATGCAACCAGCACAGCCAGTGATGAGCAGAGCCTAAGCTGTGTTAACTCCACATAGTATATTTTGATAATAGATGGGCTCAAGGGCAAGCGTTATTAGAGGCAAAGGGTACATAAATGTAGTAAATGCTGCTTTTCAGAATACGTGCTTCCCGGCACAGGAACTGGCTATAAAAAGAGGTAAGGCAGCAGCTTTCTATCCAAAAAAAAAAAACAAAAAACAAACCATCCTGCAGATGCTTGGGCAGTCCACAAAGACAAATTAGTGGATGAGCATGCGATGATCGTGGCCACTGGGTAGCAAGCCAAAGGCTAGTGCTGGGGAAATTAAAAAAAAAAAAGCAGTACTGTGTGACCATTAGCAATCTGATATTGAACAGGCTTAAATCTGTTACCTCAGGTGATCTAGTTATACAGAGATCCTGCATAACTGTTGAATTACAATCTAAATCTTTTTATAATGATTCCCTTTTTAGATTGCAGTGTTCTGGTTTAAAGGATAAAAAGTAAAGTATTTCCTGGCTGGTACATTAGGCTATATAATTAGTGTTGATTGCTTAAATCTGTTTTTGCAGAGAGGAATTTTCTCCTTTTGTGTTGGGAAGCCTCCAGTAAAATTTTTCAGATCTGCTTTGACCATTCAAGTGTTTTCTGTGAGGAGGTGTCTCCTTGTTCTTTCCCAGCAAACGAGGTGTGGAGAGGAGTGGTAAGAAGAGTGGCAAAGATTACAGACTACAGGAGAGCATGGGAACTGGGAAATTTTGGGGAGAGGGCCAGTTTTTTTGGCAAGTAGCCTTTTATTTATTGTTGCTTTGGAGTAGAGTAGTAAGGAGAGCAAGGTCTGAGTATGTGATACCATGAACAGAGTAGGAGAAAAACCACACTAGGCAGCTTATGCTTATCTCTTTCTTTTGGTGTCACAGTGAGAGTATCTGAAAACCATTGCTCAGTGCTGTGTGGTTATTGTATGTAGAAGGTATGGTGTATGTAGAAGGCTGTTGAGGTGGCTTACACCACCTCCACAGGGCAAGATTTTCCTCAGTAATACTGTACTACCTTGTATCTATCAGCTTCCTCTTTCCCTCTCCAGTATGGGACATTACTGTATTTAGTTGTTTTTTCCCCAATGGGTAGCTTCCTCTCTGAGGACTTCTGGGACATCGTGCTACTCTTTGATATAATTTTTGATACACTTGCTTTGCCACAAAAGCAGTCTGCTAAATTCGCTCTCTTAGCAGTTTGCATTCTTTGTCCTACCTCTGGCTGCAATCTTTCCTTGATAATTCAGCATCTCTCAGTGAGAGATAAGTCTTTCATGAGAAAGCGGGGAGGGAAGTCAAAAGAAATTCAATATTATTAAAAGATAGACTGTCACTCCTTCATCTTGACGTAAGAAATAGGCCTCAAAGATATTCTTTACAGATTTCCTGCATTCTTGCTGAATCAAGCAAGGTAAGAGATTAGCATAGACACCATCCATTTATAACGATCGTTTGCCAAAGTGAGATGTACTTACGCGGTGATAAGAGCCAGAACTGTCAGTCTGTCTTGGATCTTGTGGAAAAGCTGTGTAGACTCTGTTTCAGGTTATTTTTCTCACTGTGAATATGGTTTTCTTTAGTACACTTCTTGATAATTAAAACTGTGCAAAAAAATTACCTTTTGTCATGCTTAGTCTCAATGCTGGATTGCTGGAGGTTAGTTAGCCTGATGGCAATTTTAAAAGATTCCGTGGCAGGCTTGTGGAGCAGCAGATGTGTAAGCCTGATGTCTGTACCTGGAATATTAGTAGAAATGATGTAGTAATTGACCAAATTAGCAGACACATAGGTAAGTATGACATCCTGAGGAACAGTCAACAATCATCATAAGGGAAAGTCAGGTCCCACAAACTTGCTGAAATTCTTTGAGGAAGTTAACAGAGAAAATGTTGTTGTAATCCAGTTGTATTTCCAAAAGACATTTGACACAGTTCCTTGCTTAAAATTCTTAAAGAATTCAAACAGCTGTGGGGAAAAAAAGGAAGGTCCTTTGCATGGAGAAGTAGCTGGTTAAAGGATAGGAAATGGGTAGGAATAAATGGGCAGTTTTCACAGTGGCTGAAGGTTATTGATAGAGTCCCAGATAGATCAGTGCTAGGACCTATGCTGTTTAATGTACAGATAAGTGATCTGGAAAAGATGGTAACTGGTGAGATGGTAGTCTGTAGACAATACTAAAAACACAGTGTCAGCTGCAAAATAATCTGACAGAACAGTAAATATTTAGCACAGGATACTCAGTATAGGTAAATGTGAAAGATTCACATGGAAAAAAATTCTGGATTTATATACAAAATGTTATCTTAACTATTACCACTCAAGAACAAGATCTTGAAGTTATAGTAAATATCTCTGAGGAAAATCAGCTCGGTGCTTAGTACCAGTCCAATAAGGAAATCAAATGTTGAAAGAATAGAGATCGTGCCACCACCATGTAAATCCATGCATTTTGTATGTTGTGTACAGCTTGTAGTCTACGAACTCAAAAAAGCTTTAGTGCCATTGCAAAAAGATCAGAAACAGCAGAAAGGATCATAAGAGTTGCACAGAATCCATTCCATAAGAAGTAGGATTAGTCGGTCTGTAAGAGTAACCTCTAAAAAGACTGATATGACAGGAGACTGATCACTTGTAGCAGGCAATGTGATAGAAATCTCTAAAATCACAAGTGGAGAGGGTAAGTAAGGAAAGATTTTTTTGCTGTCTACCTCTCAGCTCTTGTAGATAGTGAAAATGAAATTTAACAAGTGGCAGGTTAAAAACAGAAAGATGTTTCTTCACAATGAATGGTTAAGCTGTGAAATTTCAGGATGCCATGGCTGTTAAAAATTTCCATAGTTTCAGGGAGTTTTTGAACAAATTAACAGAAGAAAAATACACTGCAGCTTATTAATATAGAAGCAGCACATCTGGCTTAAGCGTTCATCAAGTGCTAAATTGCTGAAGGCTGGAAGAGTATTGCGGAAAAGTGTCAGTTCATGCTTGCCCAGTTTTTGTACTTTTCAGTGGTATACTCTGCTGGCAACTTGCTGGGACAATATATTAGATGAGAAATGTCTGATGCAGTACGGCCATTATTACAACCATGTTTATAAATGTTGGAAACAAAATGCAAAGAAAAATGCATATGTTGGTAACAGAAAGCTCTTAAAAGAACTAAAGTTAAACATCTGTTTGGTTTCATATTTGTGAAGAATATTCATATTGTGAATCAATAGAAATTTTGCTGCAATCCAGATATAATGCTGTTTCATGAAAGCCACACAATCAAATGTATTAGTCAATAAAATGTTGACATATAAGCAGTATAAGTGGTAAATGAGATTACTCCTTCAATTCCAACAATCTAGTTGTCATTAATAGTATACATAAATAAAATCATCTTCGGCTTGTTTTAAGCTAATGTCTTGAAATAGAATTGCTGTTAGACATAGGAATCTTTTAAGATAGGAATAAACTAGTTTTTCTTCCTTTTGGAATTTTGGATATTTATTCCTAAGCAAAGTTTGCCATTATTTTTAAGGATCAACGCTTTTTTTTTTTTTTTTCCAGACGATGTGAAATAAATCCCCAAACTGCAAAGGACTCTTACCAATCTTTGTCAGACCTACAGTCGTTTTTAACTTCTACTATAATACCTTTGAACCTTTTATTTTTTAAAGGCTTGTCTAATATTTTTGTAATTCATCTTTTTTTTTTTCTTTTAGCTTAGTAATGTAGCTACAAAAAGCTCATTAAAGTTTTTACTTTCTTAGTTGGCTGTAGAAATCAAGCGATCAGGTTTCCACATTGAATGTCAATTGAACTCATTATCTCAGGAACACATGGGTTTCAAGAATCTATTATAATTTTTGCAGCATTGGACATTATGATGCAGACAATAAGAGCATTCACGAATAAATCTGTATGATGAGGAACTCATTTCAGGATATGGTCAATTCATTAATTGTTGGACTAAAGACATTTCTTCTCTTAGCAGATTGTTCATTGTCTAACTAAGCTTTTTACAACTCTTTCTGTAACATGTAGGACTGACTGCTGTCAGGAAGATAATGAATTATATCAACTTCTGAGGTTTTGATCCAGGAAAACATTTTCAATGTAGCATGCAGAAGAAGGTAACTAAAACTGAGGAACACAACTCCTGCAGGTGTTCAGCATCTTTTTAACTCATTCTAGTGTTAGATTCAGAGAATCCACCTGGATAAGATATCTGAGATTCTGCTGGAAGATCAGCACCATCCTGATCCTTTCTCAGTACGTAAATCTTGATCTTGGCAAGCACAGTGATAGGAGCCCTTTCTGTAATCAGGATCCTTCATTTCTCCATACCTGAGAGCTTGTTCTCTTTCTTCTCTTAAAAGTCTTGGATTCTTTTATGAATTTGGGGAAGTAGTTTTCATCCAGAAATTATTGCTGTACATCTTTATCTTTTGTTGTATTGGGTAGCCTTTTACCTTGATCAAACATTCAATTGATTTAATACTTTTTCAGATCATCAAATTTGGTTGAGATTGTATCTTCATACTGCCCCAGATATGTTTGAGCAGCCTTCGTGCCTGCCTTGTCCTGGCTTTTACCACAACTGTAGGATGATGTCCAAAGAGCTGCCTTGATGTTCTTTAATTGAAACTCATGGAAGTTGCTGTTAAATTACTATGTTGGGGAGGAAGAAATTTTTTAAAAGACTTTTTCTGAAGGAAGAATAATTTGATTATATAGGCTGCTTAGTGAAGCATGGTATGATGTAGCCTGTGTGTTAAACCAATAAAACAAAACCATTCCTGGCTTTCTACAGCAGTATTGCAGTAATTTAAAATGAAAACTTACTGCAAACTGGTTAGCCTTAATCAGTACAAATGCAGTTGGATTTGTTGGCGCACAGATGCTGTTTTATTGTTGTGACACATTTCGGCACAAACAGAGTTTTTTGTTTTCAGGCGTAATAAGAAATTGAAACAGTGGATGCAGCAGTGAAATGTTCCAGTAGAAACAAGATGTAAGAATCTGGTAACTTGAATGTTGTGGTTTAGAATATAAAGAACAGGTTTTATGTCAAAGTTTTGCTGTTTAAGAAAGACTGTAACAAACAAATCTAACAGGACTTTTAAGTGAATTTTAAGAAAAAAAATGGAGTTTGCGTTAACTATTGTTCTCTCCGCATATGAGCTGAAGTGTGTGTCACGCAAGAATGAGCAGAAAACTCAGTGGTCAACACTCCGAACTTCTCAGCAATCTCAACTATGAAAAGAACATAGAAAAAGTGAAGTTAAACATTATTTTATTTTTATCATAGAACATCTGCTTTTTTGCTTATGGCTCAAATTTTTAATACAAATACTAATTTAAAAGCACACTGTAACATACATTTTTCATAAGCTTAGATGTCAGGAAAGGTAGTAATATTAATGGTTTATGCTTCAGGGAGACTAGTTTGAACAACTAGTTTACTAATTTGAAGGGCAAAGCTCACTTTTCTGTGTCACCGGCTTTGGGATGTATATTCTGGCAATGAAATTGTGAAAAATAATGCACGGTAAGGAACTTGACATCTGTGAATAAGGGATAGTACTTCAGTATTCTGGACATCAGAAATATAAACCGGAAAGAGGCAATTACATTCAGTTGTTTAGGTAGGGTCCTGCAGTTTTCATGGCTCTAAGTCATTTCAGAGTCATAAAAACAACAGTATGCTTCAGAAAACCTGAATATAGCTATGTAGTAGGAATATGTTGTGTTTGAGGTTGGACAACTTACAGAACGGTGTAAAGTGCGTGTAGTTACTGTGTACACTTCCACAACAGATGCTCGCAGATACAAGAGTGCCTATTCACAAGTAGATGATACCGTTTTGACCTCTTGTGTTCAAAACAGCAACTGAGAATCATACTCTGGCTGAATTGTACAAAATAAATAAGCAAAAACCCTCATGACAATACCAAGTAAGGGGTGGGGCAGCAGGGTTTTGGGTCAGCTTGAGTTCCTTCCTTGCTCTCTCTTTGTTCCTGAAGGAAACCTCATTGTCCTGGCTGGAGTACTGTATTGACAAGTAGCATAGACACATATTTTAAGAGACTTGCATGGTCTCAGTCATTTATTAGAAATAAAAAATGACAGAATAAGGAATATTTGCACAGGACAACCACAGTTCAAATACCTATTTGTGTATGCCCCAATGTCCTTCAGTTTAAATGAACACCTTGTTTTGCCTTATTTAGCATCCATTGCAATGGTCCAAGGATGATGAAGATTTTGTAGTGTCCTTTCTCCTCTCTGTTTTCACTTTCCACCCCTGTCTCTGCAGACTGTTTTCCCTTGTTTCCAGCAGTTTTCTTCCTCCTGGCAATCCAGCCAGGCTTGTTACTTCTGCTTTTTTTTCCACTACCTTCTCTGGGTGCCAGCAGGAGCAATGAGAGGATAGGAGAAATGGCATAGCTGCTGTTCCTGTTCTTGTCTGCGTAGCTTCAGTGCAACTCCTGGAAGTGATCATGGAGAAAGTTCCACAAACCATCAAACACGGTTAGCTATTTTATCATCCTGGTATCTGTACAGTTACTTCATTTGGAAGCTTCAAGTAAATAGCTGAAGATCTTTTCAAATAAAGTCATACAGATTTTATTACTTGGCTAAAACAAAGTCCTTTTTTTAGACTGGTTCTTGAAACTCTTTGTAACATGGAGTCTGTATACTCTACTCCGTTTTATGCAGTTTTGATGTCAAATGGGTCAGATTTTGCACAAGAAGGGACTCTGGTAACTTGTATTTCTCTTTTTTCCACTCCTTGCCTTACACAGTAAAAGTCAATATAGTATTCTACAAAGAACAGCAGTCATTAGTATTGCATTAGTGTCTGTCAGTCACTAGGTATGTTGATTTTGTTAATAGGAGAACTGATTTAAACTCAGAGTGTTCTTTTTTGAAAATAAACCTTATTCTCTCTCTTTTTCTCTGTTTTCTTTGGCTGGATATTAATCTTGAAACCAAAAATAATTATCATGCAACAACATCGTGTTTCATTGCAATTACGCTAGAGTCAAGAATAATCTTCATAAATACAAACTGTAAGTGACATGCTGTAATTAAATTTTGTTATCCATAGCCCTTATGTAAATGATTAAACAGTTTGTATGCAGTGGAATAAACAACCCAGTGGGTGTTCTGGCAAAAGTTAAAAATATTTCTTCAAGTTACATGTTTAATCACAGAATAGTGTAAATTAATGTTAGATTAGATCCAATATGTCTTTTGCCGTTTCCCTGCCAGAGTCAGAATTTTGCCAGTGGGTATATTAAATATTTTATCAGAACTGCAGCAGTTGCAGGTCTGCTAATTTTTGGGCATACGTAAGGCGCAAGTGATGGTTCCTTGTCACTGTGGTTACCTGAGTGATGAGTTCGTAGCAGTGATGCTCTGGAGATTCTGGTAACTTGGAACCTTGGCAAACAGGACGTGTACTTCTTTCACTCGAAATAGTTAAATAGTTCTTACAGTTGTGTCTCAGAAATGTTGTAAAACACTTCTGAAATATTGTCCAGAAACTGTGTTTTGCTGTGGGAGTCTGTCTCATTTTAGACACACAACGATCTCCCGGATTCTGTGTTTAGACCTTAAATGAATGTGCTGCTTTGAAGGAGTGCTGACCAGTTAAATTACCTCTTTGTTGAAAGGAAATTGATTTGTTCAGTCGTCTGAAAAAAACACAGGATATCTTTGAAAGATCGGTGAGGTCACATTGTCTTTCAGCTTTACGGAGAACAAAACCAGCATGTAAGAATGCTTCCAGGAAACAATGAAAGTATGTGCGTGTTTGTTTCTAGTCCAGTACTTTTGTAAATGTTGTTTGTCATCTTTCTGCAACAGTTGAATATGCTTTCCTCAGCGCCCACTTGAATAGCATAGGCACAGATACTTCTTTAATGTAGAGTGTATTCTACAAAGTTTTATCCCATAGATATTTATGAAATAATTGTAATGCACCAAGTAGAGATGTACTCTGTCACTCTTCAAAGCATAGCTTGCTTAAGTGAAAACAGGGAACTTTGTATGCATTGCATATTCCTTGAAATGTAGTGTAATGTTCTTTTCAGTGCTTTCACTTATGTGGGTAATAAGAATAGACAAATTTAGGTAAGTGTTGGTTAGGTTATTCAAAACTGTTGCAGCCTGCAGACTATCAGCAGTCTACAGACTGAACACTGGTTCTCTAAGTTGTCAGTCCGGAGTCAGCGGTGGGATTCTGCGATTGTTGCTTTGCTCTGACAATTTAAAATACAGCATGATAATTTGGGAGACTCTGCATTGAAAATCTAGTTTCACTTGTTTGCTCACCTTTTTTACTTTTCTTTTTACTTTATTAAAAGAATTTATTGATGTTCATAAAAACAGTAATTTTTGTGTTGAAATGCACTGACTTCAGTTATTTGTTATTTCTACAAAATGCAACCGTATGTTTTTAGAAAGTAGTGGAACAATGCCAACTATGTCCAGCCCAATTGCAGTTGACTTACCTCATGTATTAGCTATCCTTACTTTTTGAGATCCACCATTCAGGCCTTTCGCATGTTTACAAGATACAGCTACAGCATGACCCTCCCAACCGATTCTCTTCCCTGAGAGAAAGCTTTGTCAAACTGAGAGGCTTGTGCTTCAGGCACATGTTAAGGTTTTTCAATGTATAAGGTTTTTTTCAGAGTTTACTGTGGAGGATTCTGATCCTGAGCAGCCCTGTGTTGTCAGCCTCTTTATTTTTGCTTTCTGTAGATAAGCCTGGACAGGCTAAAAAGTTTGGATTTCAATTGTATCAGTTTAATGCCACTGAAAGCTGCGTTAACGTGAAAGCTTTTAGCTGGCCAGATTCTAGTAAAGGCTCTCCAGAGGGTTCTCTTTAGGCTACAGTGCAGTTTCAAACCTGTTCACCTGCATCTTAACAAGGCTTTTAAATTGTGTTAAGCTGAGCAAGCATACTTGAAAAATACATCCTAAACTCAGTCAAGGCAGGGTCGAGGCACATTGCACCCTATTTAGGTTGGTTAATCAAGTTCCCTGTAGGTTTTTCTATAGCTATTTCTGTGTTACTGTCTTCATTCCTGCTCCTTTTCCTAGCCGTATTCCCCAGAACTGGTTTTCTTTATCCTCAGTTTTTCTTAGCAGATTGATCTGATAGGAAGTCACATATTTCTTTGGACTTTTTGCCGCACACAATTGACTGTGTCAATTCCGCCTGTCCATTGCTCTGTAAACCTTTGCCTTGTAACTCTCAGCAGTCGTTTTACCGTGTACTTTTTGTCTGTTGGAACTATTTTGGAGGTTACAGACATTCGTCTTTAGCTGAACTGAGCTGGGTCATTGCTTATCTTACATTTAAACAAAATGCGTTTGAGTCCTTTTTGCAAAGAGGCTCCCATCCCAGCTGGCCCAGTGGCTGTGGTGTGTGAGAGTAAGGAGAAGAGCATCAGAGAAGCCTTACACTGAACGGGGTTCTCATGCTGCCAGTGTGAGAGAAATTGCAAAGTTAAAGAATAGTGCCAGTCTCTGGTTCGTATTCTTCAGTTTGTCTCTGATGCTGACTGTTCTGTGAGTCATCTGCTGCCTGTACTTCTTTATATAGAAGGCTGGATGATACTCATTCAGTTTTGCTTCTAGTGTTTGTGTCCGGTGCTTGATGCAAAAGTGGTGTTAGTAGCGTTGACCTGTGGTAGAGAAGTCACTTCTGTAGACGTTTATTGAGCTCACAGTATTTTATGCACTGTGTCAGAAGTGTTTTGAGATGTTTTAGTAGGTTAAGCAGTCTGTAGTGAGTTTTTTGTACTAAAACAAAGTGTGCTTGAGATTACAATGCCAGAATTATCAAGCATGTCTGCATTTAGCTTGACTTAATCTAAAAAAATGTCAAGCATTTCTTACTGTGCTTCTTCACCTTCTGATCTAGGTAGATGAGGTCTTAGGGTAGTAGTGTCAGTATTATACTAGATTCAGGTATTTTGTATTATTTAAGATTTGGTTAGTCTATTTAAGCTGAGGAGTGAAAAGCTAGCCTGAAAAGAGTACTGCTGCATTTTATGACTGGATCTCGAAAAGGCCATAGAGGAGAACATATCTCTTGTATCAGTAATTAAGCTATAGCAAATTAAATCAGATTATTAAGGCCTTGACAGAATGCTGCACTGGGAACAACTCCAACATTTTATCTGGACTTAAGAGAACTTTGCGGATTTTGTTGTTATTATTATTTAAAAAAATAATTTTCTAAAGACATGGTGCCCTGGAATGAATATGAAATAATCTGCAATTACAAGTGAGACTATTGCATACTCCAGTGCATAATTATACACTGATAATTCTTTTGTTCCATTTTACTGAATTGCTCCTCCCTTAGGATAAAAAAAAAAAAAAAGAATGTGTCAAAACAGCTGCACCTTTTTAGTTGTGCCACTACGTTTTTATTTTATTTTATTTTATTTTTTACTATCTACAGGGATGCTGTCTTCATCTGACTGTTACAGTATACCTTTCATTTGGCTGTACGGTATCTTGTATGTGCTTCCATGTGTGTATGTACCTACCCCACAGTGGATTTACCACATTTCGTTTAGATGATGAGGAAAGTAAGTATTGTAGACAACACCATCAAAATTCATGTAGCAGTTACTTTAGCTACAAAATGTAGATTCGTTTCCATAAAGTGATAACTGCTTCTAGTCTCTGCTGCATCTGTCCCTATTGCATCACTGTCAGTGTATCAAGGCAAAGGAAACGAGAGCCATGCTTAAAATACTTTTTTCTCCACAAACTGGTGTTGGAGGCGAGCAAAAGAAGTTTGTCTGAAAGGAAATATTTCACCTGGATCAAAGTCTTTGTGCCTGAGTCAGTAAGCTAAAGTCTCAAATTACCGAGTTTAGCAATAACTTTAAGCCTTCTACTTATGGGCACATTTGCCAGCAGAAAAAGATTATAACATGAGTTGCTAGACTCTCTATCCTACAAACCTATAAATGGGAAAATGATGAATTCCTTCACCAGCCTGCACTATATATAATTCAAGTAAATTCTCAACATAATTGCCACTTTTCAACCTTAGCATTTAAAACAAAGAGAAACATGTATTGGTTATCTTTCTACAAAGGGAAAGACAAAGGGAAATTTGTGTATAATTCTCTACATTGGTATGTTAATTTCATTTTTTGGTCTATACTTTGACATGTGAAATGTAAAACTGAATTTGACAATGTCAAGTTCTATTCAGAAGGCTTAAAGTGGATGAGATGCTTTCATTATTTCGTGTTGATGACCAAATTTTTGGCACAAACCTTAGAATATTTCAGCGTAAAAAACAACAACAAAACAAAAGAAAACAAAATTCAAGAAAGCTGTGTTTAGAAGAAAATAAAAAAACTACCACTTTTCCGTAACTTGATTCTCAAGCTTCACTAGCACACTTGTTACTTGGAACTTTGCAGAAATATTCCTCCAGAAGCAAGTGTCCACCAAGGGAAATTTTTGCCCAGTAATTCAAGTTTGGTAAATCTTAAATCTTTACTGTAAACTTGTAAAAATTAACCTAACATTTTCTACTATATCTTAATTACAGACATCTCTGCCAGCTATACTAAAGTAAGTATCCATGTTTGAACATTTTATTTTTAATTTTGTCTTCTTGGTAAAGTGAACGATTTTTTTGCACTGTGGTGCTCATTACTTCATGGAGAGAGGAGGGGGCAAGGAAGGAATAGACGAAGTCACCTTCTTGTTTGAGAGGACTTGGTATTCTGAGAATTCTTGAACATAACTTTTGACTTGCTTCATCTATGTTAGTCCATCCCAGCAGTGAAGATTACAGTTACTGACATCATGATGCGGTACTCCTAAATATACCAGGTTACTAGGCTAACCCTAAAACATGAAGCTGTTCACAGTTCCCTTCTGCAATTAATTATGATTTGTAATGCAGGACAGACTCTGCAGTAAATATTTTATAAACTCACCTTTTAAAAATGGACTGTTTAACTGCAGTATCCAAAGCAAATAAAATAGTTACCTTTTGAGCTAACTGTGCTTAGAACAGAAGATGCTTTTAGAATGCAGTATATATCTTTTCAGCAAAAGTAAGATGCTTTTGGAAAGAAAGTTGTTTCGATATCTTTTTTCTGTATCCCTTTTGTGTAGGCAATTCATTATCAGTTGTCTTTGCAAGAGTATAGAATGTTATATACGCCAGTTTTAGTCAGTAATGTACTTTATTTTGATAGTATTAAGATATAATTGTTAGAGGCTATGTAATATCTTTCTTCTTTCAGCTTGGCTCACTAGTTATTCCGGTGATGATAGAGCTAATCATCATTTGCAACTGTTATTTTACAGTGTAACACTTTGTAATTCAACACTTTAATTCTAAAAAGTTTGCATACAATTTGTTGGTTAAAAAAAGTATATTTTTTACTTGACAAAAGTATTTTTTCATGTAAACTATAAGAACACTACTGTGGAATAATGCTCATTATATAGATAAAAGATTTTCTTTTTTTTGGCCAAGAAATACATAGCATTTTCTTCTCACAGTTAAACCTGAGTATTTTTTACTGATTTTGATAGATTTGCTAGGCAGTACTGTGTAGTACAGTATGTCTCCCTTTCCTTTTCCTGATCCCCTAAGATACAAAACGGCTGCTGTACGATCACATGCTAGTGCTACATTCAGTGAGAAATTTTGCTTCAGTATTAAAGGAATTCAGATGTAAATTTAGAGAGGTACGTCATCTCGTGAAGACTTGTGTGTTGAATACATGGTTCCTAAGTGAGTGTTAGAAATAGGTTTCAAAAATAGTTGTCTGATCCCTCTTGCACAATATTTTACCATTTGTTATAAATTTCTAACAAGCACCGTGGCACTACTTCAAGGGAGGAACTATTTCTAAAATCCTTTTAAGCCATTACAATTGTCCTTCCTCAAACTCACTTCTATGATGATGCACATGAAAAAATCAATAGCAATTGGGCAGCTGATGCGACTGCTCTCAAAATCTCATTTGTGCCTTGATCCACCCATGTCTTTCTGTACTCAATCTTTTTTCATCTTATGCTTGGTCTTCAAGCTCCTATGGGAGTATCCATCTCTTTGTTAAACATTTATAGAGCTGTGATATCAAAGTGCTGCTTTTAGCAGTGTTGCTAATAAGTCCATAGAAGTTTTACTGTTCATTGCCAAAGCAGAGAAGTGAGATGCTCCTGACTGAGTTTATGAGAATTTTTCCTTAGACGTTGAGGCGGTTTGTGGAAACAGTATTTTGGCTTTATGTTTAACCTGGAACTTTTATTTGGGAATGGTAAAGTAGTAAAGACAGTCTCCAGTTTTAAATGAGTGAGATAGTTGATGTTTGAAATTCTGAAATAGTAAGGGGGGTACAGTTAGCAAACATTGCATTTAGTTTTTGCTGTATTTAGTATAAAAGTTTGTAATGATATTTGTTGTTGTAATAAATGTTATGAAGTTACAATAAAGGCTACAATATAGCCCTTTAGTTATCACAGAACTTGAGAATTTAGCAAATAGGTCTGCCTACCAAACTCATCTTGTCTTTGGCCTGTAAAATTCTGTTCAAGTCTCGTTTTATTAAGATAAAAAATGTGAAAATTGCCATTTCATGTTGTTGTTTTTGTTATACTGCGATGTTTTTGTAATACGGCACATTAAAAGATAGCCTAAAAATTTTAAATGCCGAGTTTATGCAAACACCGAAGCAGGAACAGTGACATTGACAGTGCTCTCCAGCCATAGTAGCCTGGGAGCTGCTTTAGCCACCCCTGTATTCAGCCCATGGGAGCTTTCTGAGACCCTGAGGCTGTGGACTGGCTGGACCTTCCAGGCCCCGCTTCCCTTTCAGGAGGAAATGTGTGTATCACATGCCCTTCACCTTCAAAAGCGTGAAACAAAGGGTTGAAAGAGCAAACTAAGTTTCCTTTCTCTGATGAATCACTGCCTGGTTCCCGCAGTGGCCTTGTTAGCTTACTGTCCTCTGAGAGCACGTAATGGAAGCCCTTAATGGAAAGAAAAAAAAATAAAGAAGGCAATCTGGGCCCCTTTCAGCCATTCTCAGATCCAGAAGTTTGTTGCATCAGCTCACGTCTTGTCCTTTTTCTCCTTCAGTTGAAGTAGAGGCTTCTTTGGTCTCTGATGTAGCGGGTCTGTTAGCTGAAAGCTGAACTGACGACCACAAATGGGCAGACCTTGAATGTTCTACAGCAGGGCACTTGGCAGCCATGACAGCTTGAAAGAGGCAACAGCTGTCGGGTCTTGGTTTCTTCTGGACTTCCAAACATGCTGGGAGCCAGCTGTTACGGCAGGGCACAGAGGCAGCTTCACACGTCTTTCTGTATTTCTACTGGCACGTTTGATGGCTAATTCAGAAAAGAAAACTACACTGTGACCCACCAAATTTTTGAGGCATAAAAGGCTAAGAGTGAGAAAGATGAATGACCTTAATGGATGCTGTACGTAGGTGAAAGGCATTAGCACAGTTTATAATATCCTGTAATAGGGAATTGTTTCCTGCATTAGTTTTGACCCTGTCACTTCTCTCCTTGCATTCTTCCAGAGATGGGTTTCTTGCTATCACATCAAATATAAGCTGTTTGCCTTCACCTGAAGTGCTTTCATGGACTATCCCCATTCTATCATCTTTCATTTTCTTTTGATAATTTGATTATTATAGTTACATTAGCCATTTGCTAAATTTTCAATACCTCTATGGTGATTCTTGGTTATGGGAGAAGTTTCGCCTGTGTCTGTTCAAAGCCACATCATTGCTCTGTTTTATAATCCTTCTTTAAATTCTCCCTTTCCTTTGACTCTGAGAATCTTGAGATTTAGAGAGTGTTATGTGGACCGGTATTTTAGTTTTTCTTCATTGACTTTTCTGTATCATGTCTGTATATATATATACACATATATGCCCTTTATTGTGTGCAGAGGCTGTAGGGTTTTTTTTTAGGGAAGCAGATGTCACTGTTTTGCAGTACGTGCTGCATATTACTAAAACTCCCAGATGTTATGGTAATGTACATAATATTTTGAGCAATGCGCTTACATCTTTTATATTATTCATTTCTGAAGACTGTGCTACCATCTAATATATCCATATTCCATCAAAAAATAGATTGTTCAGTGTGCAGAAGAACTAATGAAATTTACAGTTTTTGCAGTTTCTGCACTGCGATAACTTGAGCTCTTAATTTCTCTAGAGCCACCCTACACCGACCCTAAGTTCTCCCATGCATTTCCAGACCCCTGCCTAAATACATATAGATTTCTACTTCAACCTCTCAGCAGTATCACCCTGTCCCGTATTCCTCTCAGATTCCCCAAGGGCACCATCTTATCTCCTTAGACTCTTAGCATCCTCTCTCATCCATTGCCAGTTTTGGGCAAGAGGCAGCATGTTCTGCAGCTGATGATGCAAGCTATCCGTGTGCTAATTTCCAGAAATAAGTGCATGGCAATTGATGCTGTTACCTTCTAATTTCAAATGATGGAAGATGTTTTTGTGCTTTTTTGTTCATTAAGGGCACTAGTGGGATCTGCATTATTGATTTTCATGAAGATTTGAGGAACATGATATCTTTCAGTCATTTGTTCTTGATTAATTTGGTTTATAGTCTCAAGATCTATTGGTGGTGGATAGGGATTAACAGATAGTATAATAGCATGAACCTTTCTCATTAACAAACTTGACTGAAAGTCATTCTTTCAAGTTATTTTTGAGATCCCAGCTGTTGAAGATATTAGACCTTATTTATTTTGGTTTTATGTAGAGGGTAATACAAGCTGCTGGTTCATTGAAAAGGGTGAAGATTTTTTCATAGTTTTGTACAGTATTTCATTAAAGCCTAAAACTATTGAATATTTACAGTAATGCAGCTATTCATACCTCTGGAGGCACATTAATCTAAAGCACTGAAAGCTGTGACATGGTAATGTGAACATACAGGGGCTTTCTTGAAAAATACGGATATAGTATCTGCATGCTTATATCTTAAAATACAGGGACGACAGAAAGATACAAAATACTGCAGAATCATAGCGTGATTGAAGAATCCGGGCTTTGGTTTGTCTATATAACAGGGTGTGCATCTGCCTTCAGAGTACCTGCTTTTCTACTGTTACGAGAAATGTGCAGCTGCTTAACACAGCTGCTGAACTCTGATCGCAGGGGAGAACTTGGGCTCCGTGCTTAGCGTGCTGAGTTAGCTGATTTAACAGATCTGTAGTCCCACAGTAGCATCAAGCAATAGGACACAACAACTCCAAAATATGGATTGCTTTACCAAAGTTTTGAAGGAGAAGGGGATGAAAATGGAGGCACCAAGGCCACTGCACTTCTTCTAGAATGGCCCAGACTGAGGCATGTGCTCTGGTGATGTTAGGATGAAGTGTTTTCCCTCCTCTTCACCAAATGACCTGTCAGAGGAACTGCAGAGAGGGGACAGAGCAAGACTCCAGTCAGCAGCATCTCATGCAGAGTGGGGTCTGAGCAAAGCTGTAGCAAGACTGGGATGCAAAGTAAAGGTGTGCAAGCATGCTCAATCCTGCTCATTGTTACTCCTGCAATTAATGTGACATGTAAGTTCATAGTAGTAGCCGAAAGCAGCTCATGAAAGGACTTCTCTGTGGGAACAAAAGTATCACACTGCAGATCTTCCCAGAGTTTTCCTCAAATCCTTTTCGCATGGGTTACATATACATCCTGATTCCCTTAGACTTTCTGCAACTCTAGAACCCTTGCATTCCTCTATTTCTTCTATTTACAGGGTGATCTGGGCACCAGTAATTGTGCTGGCAAGCAAATACGGAAGTTTGAGATGGTCCCAACGAGTAGTAGATAAGGTACTGGGCACATACCGGCTCCTGCCCTGCCAGATTATATGTGCCCAACACAATCCAGTTCAGTTTCCTAACCTGCTGTGTATGGCATATTTGGATCCCAGAGTGTGCTGTGGGGGGGAAGGATCTGGCATGGGGCAGTCGGCATGGGGCAGGATCTTGAGGGTGACTCATGCACAAAAGAGACCTCCTGGAAGGTTCACTGTGCTACCAGCTGCAGCCTGGTGCTGAGTCCCCTTTCTGTCCCTTTGACACAAAACACAGTGTGCTCTTTCAGACTGCATGACCTGATAAGCTTCTCCTGTCCCATCCCATGAGCTGAGAGAGATGCTGTCTGCCCAGGCTTTGTGTAACTCCATCTGCTGGTCCCCTACATGTGGTAAAGGTGAGAGGCTGGGGACCATGGCGGCTGGCAGTACTTTGAAGTACTTGTAAGGTGCCACTGGTTAGTGCCAGTATAATGCCTGGCATTGTGTGGACCCATTCAGTGTTGATCCGTAAGTGTCATTTTAAAAATGGGGTTAATGTTTTGAAGAATCTACTTAGCAGAACTGTTAAGATGAGGCCATAATAATTCCTATGTTCATGTGTATTGGTCTTGCTGGCACAAAAAGGTGCTGCTTACACCCACTGACATGTGCGTAGCTACTTCACACACGTTTTTACTTGATGTTCTTTAAGTAACAGTTAATTCGGGTCTGGTTTCTTGCTTACTTTTGAAGAATTTTACCTCTTTGTTTAAGGATTTGGCTTTGGTTCTACTATGTTTTGAAATAACTTCTAATTTCTAATTCAATTCTCGTTCATGGAAATTCACTGTTCATCCTTGTCTGCTAATACAGATAGATATTGTCCATTGTTTTATTTTCTGTATGTTTGAAGAGTATATGTAGTGAAAATAATAGGGAAATAGTCTGTGAAGAATTGAGAATTTGTGTGTATTTACCTATAAGGACTTCAGCAATTCATGAGCAGAGTTTACAGGCCCTGAGTACTTTTCACATGCATGCTTACAGTGCTGTAGCTCTGGGTGAATTCATCTGGGAAGGACTGCTTTAGAGAATAACTAAAATACTGTTTGTCTTTTTAGGCTGTGGAGCATGTTACAGAACTTCACAACAAGTGGATGAAGGGGAAAGGAAAAAGTGCCATTGCTAGCTAGAATAGCAACATGGGAAATACAACCACCAAATTCCGCAAAGCTCTTATAAACGGAGACGAAAATCTGGCCTGCCAAATATATGAGAGCAACCCTCAACTAAAAGAAACTCTTGACCCAAATACTTCTTATGGAGAAACTTACCAGCACAATACTCCGCTACATTATGCTGCTAGGCATGGAATGAACCGTATCCTGGGGTGAGTATAATTCAGTGTTTTGTTTGTGTATGCATAACTGATCTAAGAAATCCAAGATTTTTAGCTGGGTTATAAATATCTTTGGAGGGAGTGTGTGTGGGTGTGTGGGTGTGGGTGTTGTAGACAGAATTTGTAACATTTTCAAATACTAATAGAAAACATACAAGTTAGTCTATAATCCCAGGCTGGTATAACAGGTTTTAATTTTATTTTTAGTGTCTTTGTTCCTTCTTTGTAACATGAATCTTGGACAGTTTTAGCTTGCTTCCTGAAGACTCCTATACCACAGTTCTTTGAAAATAATGACTATTCCACTATTCTTGATGTGTCTTCCTGTTTTAAAATAGTCTTGTTTGTATCATACCTCATGGATACCATACTGATTGCATAGACTTCAAGATGGGACAATATATGTTTATTCTTGTGTTACTCAGGCAGCTTTTATTTTTCCCTTTTGGATAATAGCAGCAAAGATGAATATCATGATAATGAATAAATTTATTATTGCCGCAGTCAACGTGTACGGCAATCCCTAATGTTAGCAACTTCCATTTTTGTGTATTTTTGTCAGTGCTCTAAGATCAATTAAAGATTAACATCATGGAGTTAGACATCTTATCCATGTCCAGAGATCACAGGTACAAGCTGTTCTGGTCTACTACTTCATGAATTTAATTCCAACTAGACATTGCTAAAGCTCTTCTTCAGTAGGTAATGTTAGAGCGAATTTCATAAATAGCCTCTTACTTATATTAGGAAATAGAACAGAAATACATACTGAACTGTACTACTGTCAATATTCTTTTTATCTCTTTGTTTATATCTACTGATGGGCCTGTGGTATTGAAGTTTGTTTTGTCTTTCATATGTTGAAACTTTACTAGCCACTAGCCAGGCATGCCACCATATTTTTTTCCTCGGTGTTTAAGATTCACCTAACAATTTTTTGTACTTTATAACTTCTCAACTGCCTTGATTTTTTGCTAAATATTTTTCTCTTCTCCCCCATTTAAGTGATGTTTTCATTTCACCGCTGAATCATTTTTATTTCCTAACATCCCAAAACATTCCTTTTCCCCCATTCCTGATTCTTGCATTATAGAAATTTTTTAAATAAACCTGATGTAAAATAGCACCCAGTTTTTATTTACACTTTATATGATTTTTATTTCTGAAATTTACAGGTTGTTTCTCTCAGTTTAAGAACATACAGCCCCATTGAAAGGATATCTGAAATTGTTTGCATATATAGAAAGAAATGGAGTCATAATTACTGACTGCTGAGCAGTCCATTAGTTAATTCATATTTTGCCATTATGATGAGATCTAGAATAACTGCTTTGCATTAAAAATAATTAGTAATTTAGAAGTGACATTTTACTACTAGCTACCTGGGACCTTTAGCATCTAAGTCTCACAGGACAACTCATTTTTATTTTGTGCACATTACAAACAGATGATCAAAAGAACCATTACTGTTTCTAGTTTGCATCTAAGATTCGCAATACATTTTTTGCTAGTAAACACGGTGAAGGCAGCTGTATTTGCTAGAGTCTGCCACTGAAAATCTGGACTTTTGGAATTGTCATTTTTGCTGAGTAATTTGTTGAGGTTTTTTTTACTACTCATCTGCTGTCTGTGTGATGGCTTTCTTCAAAACTCATCTGTGACACATACTACACAAAAATTTTGCCTTTTTATCTGAAAGAAATAGTAAGGGTGAATAAATATCAGACTTATAATGTGCCTGTTTGCAAAGTTGATAGTAGAAAGGGCACAGGTGATTCCCAGTTAAGCCTCTTCCTTTTGATACAGAAAGTCCTGGATACGGTAGAGATTAAATAAATTGAATATTGAAATGAATGCTTCGATTTACAGATGAGGTACAGTATCTAAAAATAAATGAATTTTAGTCTGTGAGAGAGACTTGCAATTATGGGATGCCCATAATACTATAGTATTGTATATTTATTTCTGTATAGAACATTTTAAATATTTGGGAATCTGTAGCTACACTAACTTGTAGTTCAAACTCTAGACAGTATTTTGTATACTATATCATTCAGTTTTTCTTCATAGCCTGATATTTGTATTACTGTGGGTGGATATGAACTAACATGTCCATATTTATTGTGCAAAAATTTCTCAAAATAAAGTAGTGCAATGCAGTTGTCAGTACACTTTTTGAATAACAGAATATATTAAGACAAATGTTCAGGGATGTTCAGAAATAACCTATCTGACAGTGCTGTTGCCCAATAGTAAAACACAGGGACAAACTCCCTGATGTATGGCTAGTGGTGACTGTCCAAAGACTCAATGAAAGCATAGGTACTGAGTTTGCAATGACAGGGAGTTGAGGACATCCTGGTGTAGTCATCTCAGAAGTGAAGAAACGGAAGAAACTGGAGAAGAGGTTAAAGGGTCATGAAGCAAAACTCCTGACCTGAACAAACTTTATATAATCCATCATGAACTCTACTGGCAGGAGCTTACTCTGACAAAACTTTCTCAAAGACGTTGAACCACATAGTTGTTTTATACCAGGTCAGCAATCTGAGTCATCCAGCTGCTGTGCTTTTCACCCAGCTTTTACAGTCCAGAAACTGCATTTAGTGTGTAATCAAACTGTAGCCTCACACTTATTGATGTAACTGAAAATTTACCATTAATTTCTTTTCCCTTCACAAGATTTAGCAGGAATGTGTTAAAATACTAGAATTGTGTCTATGATAATTTTTCATGAGTATCATAGAAAGCTTTGATATATTAGAAAAGTTGAAATAAAAAATGGAAAATAGTTAGGCATTCAGTTAATAGATAACTTCTGTTTGGTCTGCAGCCCAAAATAATGTTTACCTGACAGATCACTTTGTTTTACTGAGCATTTAATGTTTAAAAACCAAAAGCTGCTGCTCGTGGCTAATTAGCATGAACGAGAACGTTCGACGTACTGCTTGAAGTTGCCAGAAGTTGTGTAGCATTCAGCAGTTGCCAATGGCTGAGAGCTGTCTCATTTTCTCTGCCCAGTCAGGACGTGTAAACAGGTGGCTGGTCGGTGTGTTTGAGCATGCCCTGTGCCTGATCACCGCTGTCTGTCCCGACTTCTCATTATTTCTAATTGTTTTCCTGGGTGATGGGACTCCGTGTCATGTGCATGTTTGTGCATGGAGGTCTGAGTGCCAACAGCTGAAGTGTGGACCTCATGACAGCGGGGACCCTGAGCCTGGGGTGCCAGCAAGCTGATAAGACCAGAATGCATGTGTATTATGTCAGTACGCATAGCAATGTGTCATCACTAATGGATGTCAGGCTGGACTAGCCAGCGAGTAGGATAAGTGGCCTGGGAGCCCCGCTGGAGGCAGCCTCAAGGCTGCAGGTCTGCCTGGAGACCAGTCCACACATGTGTGTCAGTGCGTAGGGCAGCTGGATCCAGGGGCAGGTGCTGGTAGTGTCCGAGTGTCTGAGGCAAGTTACCGGGGGACCTGCAGTATGTGTGCGTGGGTGTGCGAGGTAACTAGAAGGTCCAGGTCATCCAGAGCCCGTTATGGGATCAACAGCATCCAAGGCTGGTTACTGAAGGGATCGACACTGTTCAGATGTATGTTTTTCCCAGTATTGGACCTTCATCCTGCTCACCTAGAGAGCAGAATCAAATGAGGGCCATCAGTACCGCTTGTGGTCATGTGAGTGCTGAGTGTTTCCATCCATTTGGATGACATGTGCATATGTATTGCATGTGCGTGGTTGTGCGTGTGTCTGTTGGGGATACGTGCTCACCCTCTCCACTGGCTGGACCTAGGGACATGGAGCCGCAGCAGTTTTGCCTCTCTTGAGCTGCTGGATTTGCCAGCCCTTAGCAATCTGGGGCCTTTTATTAAAAATATAAAGGAACAAAGAGAAAATACATGCCTTAAAATCTCTCCAGAAAATGAGAAGGTTATTTACTGTTTTGCAAGGAAAACTAAAAGTTTCAAAACTAAAAGTTTTCTTTCTTGGACTACATTGTAAATATCATGGGAACAATTTGAGTGGCATTTACTCAGTGATTTTCTGTTACAGTCCGTGGACATCTGCTGTTGGTACTTGAATTCAGCATTGACTTTCAGAGAAGTTTGCCTCGGTTGTTAATAGATCTAGTTCAGAAATGTCATCTGTGTTACAAAATTGTATTGATCTCACTATTCAGATTGTGTTCATTCCAAGCTAATAAATAGGTAGTCTTCAGTGAATGATAGGTAAGACTTGTGGAAGTAAAATAAAAGGTTGCATAACCATCAGAAACGTCAAAAAATAGTAAAAGACACATAGTACTCAGATTGATTTTGAGAGCTTTGTATAACATACAAATTGATCCTATTCCACTATTAACATTTATCACAATCCCCTATAAATGAAAGTCTTGACAGAGGATTCCTGTTCAAGAGGATAGTTTAAATTTCATTTAGTAAATGGGTATTAAAATATTACAGAGAAAGAGCACACAGGGGATTTATTTTCTTTAGAAAATTCAGTCTTCAGATGATCAAGTACCTCAGACGCCCTCAGCCTTTTTTCTCCTAATCCATAGGTACATTTGAGATCATCTGTCTGCTAAGCTTCAAAGAACTGCTATCAGTTTGGAAAGGTATCCACCAGGGCCTGCCTAGTGGTGAACCACTCCCAAAATAAGACAACAGAATAGGCTTTTCCAGGGGATAGCTGAGATGGAGTGGCTGGAAATCAGGAGGAAAATACTTATGTTTGAAAGAAAAAACCTTCTTAGATAACCTGTAATTCTGCAATATCCATTGTGGTGTGACTTTCAGTGTTGCAGTTTTACTCAGAAGCTTTTTGAATCCTTGGCGGATTTTTTTCAACATATGCTTCATACTGCTGCCTCTGAGCACTTTGTGAGTATAAGTGGCTTGTTTGCAGCAGTTACTGCTGGTCCTGGGCAGAAGGTGGGGAGGAGTGAAGGTGAAAGAAACATGAGGTGGAGAGGGCTTGTGAAGCTGATTTTTTGTAGAACAGCAAAAGCAAAGATTTCCAGTTACGGAACAGTCTGGAAATTGGGGTGAATCCTGCAACTGAAAAAAATGTCGCTTTTTAAAAATATTCTTGATGCCTGTCTATCAGTGCTAATAGTAAAGGAACTCTGGCATTTAATGCATAGCTAAGCAAGCGAAAGAGAAACATTGGTAAATGTGTCCAGGACCTGGCTAGAGGAAGTATTTCTTGTTTCATTACTAGGATTTGGGAAGTATTTCTGCAGTATCTGCAGCAGAATGACAGAAGATCAGGCAGTGGTGGTTTCTCCTTGGCTGAAGTTTCCTGATATGTTAAATAAGTACGCAGCTTTTGGAATTTCAGGTCAAAGTATGCTATGGCCTTATCTTAACTAATCTAGCTTTTATGGCTACTTGAGAGATTTCAGTAAGGACTGTTCTAGGCAATTGTAACACCATCAAAGACAGTCTGTTGAGACCATCAATAAGCCGCATAGGATGAATTTGACAGAAAATTTGTTGACATCAGAGGGAGCGTTGCGTTGGTTACAACGCGTTTGGGATTGTCTCTTCCCAGGTCAGTTTTTGTTGGTTTTTATTCCTTTTGCAGTCATGTTGAAAACTAGTTTTGGATATATTGGAGGGAGGTCCGTGCAGACTGTATTTCAGAACATGACTTCTCTCAAGTGGAGAGCTGTTGTGGTTTAGCCCCGGCAGGCAGCTCAGCGCCACACAGCCGCTCGCTCACTTTCCCCAGCTGGGATGGGGAGAGAATCAGAAAGGTAAAAGTGCGAGAACTCGTGGGCTGAGACAAGGACAGTTTGCCAGGTAAAGCAAAAGCCGCGCACAAGCAAAGCAAAGCAGGGAATTCATTCACTGCTTCCCAGGGGCAGGCAGGTGCTCAGCCACTGCCAGGAGAGCAGGGCTCATCACACGTAGCGGTTCCTTGGGAAGACAAACGCCATCACTCCCAGCGTCCCCCCCTTCCTCCTCCTTTACCCCAGCTGTTATTGCTGAGCATGACACCACACTGTATGGGACATCCCTTTGGCCAGGCTGGGTCACCTGCCCTGGCTGTGTCCCCTCCCAGCTCCTTGTGCACCCCCAGCCTCCTCACTGACAGGGCAGCACGAGGAGCTGAAAAGTCCTTGGCTCTGTGTAAGCACTGCTCTGCAACAGCTAGAACATCGGTGCGTTAGCACCACTATTATCAAAAGTCCAAACCACAAAAATCCATACACAGCAGTGGGCCGGCTTTATATTAATAGTATTCTGGCCTACAAGTAAAGCTCAAATGCCGGTCAGATGCTATGTTTTCAGCTCTTAAGAGACCTTTTTGTAGCTGATTTCTGATTATTTTAACCTTAATATGTTGAATATGTGTGGTGTCTGTGGAATTTGCTGGTCACAGCACAGCTTTGCTCTCCAGTTACAGGTGCCAGTGTTGAGCGTGTTTATTGTTTCTCCTTGCTGCTAGGTTTTCCTGCACCCTTTATAAAACCAGAAACCTCAGGTTGCAGTGCTCTTTCCTGCACATGTTTAGAGACTGTTTAAATGTTGTTATTAAAATTATCCCCACACACATTGTCCTTTTCCTTTCCTTGAAAATCAGATACTGCAAATATAAGATCTCTGTGATTGGTGAGATGAGATATATTAATGCAGTATGCTTTTAAAGTAATTTTTTTGTTCTGTGTTGTCTGTTCTCCTTAGTAGAACCCTGTGACTATTTGACCACAGGCAAAGTAAAATTATATTTGAGTTGTAAAGGAGTAGAGCATAGCTTCGGTCCTTACCAGCTGGGAGGACTGAATCTTTATTTCAGCTAATTTTGTTGCCAGACAGAGTTTGTGACTGTCGTGTTGATTGGTAGCTGCTGGATCATTGTGTCAAGTGGCTTAACTTCTCCCTGGAGCTGGAGGCACAGGTGGCTTCCTCAGCAGAGAGATCTACTGGCTCAGTAATAAGGAATAATGGAATAAGGAATAATACAGGAATAATGACTGGGAGACTCAGAGTTTCTGATAAACTGAAGTCTGTCAGAAATAATTAGCTCTTATAGCTAAATGCAGTAATCCAGCTAACATACTCAGCGACATTATGTAGAGACTGTGGATGAGTCAATTTTTTAAATTTGTATATTTTTCAATTTAAATAAAATTACTTCATTGAGACATTTAAGGAACATAAAAAGCCTCTGATATTGGTATCATTAAAGATCAAGCAACATACAGATTGAAAGGATTTTTCTGGAAGGGACAAAGGGAGAGAGGAAGATGAGACAATCTCTGTAATACATTCGTAGTTTTTAAGCACGAGAAAGAATAGAACTGATAGAAAGCCTGTTAGCATTTGCTGTGTAATTTCATCATTTTTGCCACATAAATAATATCAACACTAGATGTCATACACTGCAAGGTGATTTACAAGCTGACATGAAGATAACAGTCCCTGCGCGGAAATACAAAGCTGTGTGTTTAAATTGTGAAGATGAACCCAATCCTTGGTAGTTTTGTGCTTATTTCATCTGACATTTGTTTGAAACCAATCTAAAAATAATCTCACAGCTACCTAGGAAGAGCATTCTGTGTGGATAGTCTTTTTGGAAAAAAATGGGTTCAAAGGAGGCATTTGGAAAGAAGGCTAAAAGAATCACGCCTAAGTTAGGGAATTGATTCTAGCTCTAAAGAAATGTATAGAATAAAGGGCCAGAGAAAGAGATGAAAATCCTACTGATTTTGCATTATGGAAGACATCTAGTCACAAAAGTTGCTGGTAAGCAGCCAGTTCCAGTGGAAGCCACTTCTGATTTGGCACGCAACTCTTGTACTTTTGAAATCTCATTCAGAATATTGAAATAAAAGCCAGAAGTGGCATGGGAGCATTCCTAACTGTCCAACGGAAGGCCAAGCTCAAAGCATAATTTAAGGATGTTGTTGATAGCTTTTTGCATCGGGAATGGTTTAATTCTGTGTTTTGGTGCTGCTGTTACTTCTAACAGGCTTTAGAACCATACATAAAGCACGATTTTTTTGGCCCACAGTGTAACAGCTATAAGGATTAATATAGTTAAGCAAGTTCCTTGCTTTTAGTGTAGAGTATCTTTGGATCTGCGCTCCACAATTCCATTTTGTCGCTTTGACACTCCTGTATGTTGTCCCTCTTGGTCTTCTGTGTTGTACCGAGCCAAAGGTTACGATTTACAGAAGGTCATGCTCTGTCATAATAGCTGACACAAAACCACTAAAACAAACTTTTCAAGATATTTGCATTGTTTTAGTAAAGAAAATAGCAAGTTCTTTGTTGATGCTTATCTGTGTAAGACCTTTCTTAGATGTCTTTAGGTGATGGGTTGCTATGTTAACATGAGTCAGTCCAGAGCTGGACTCAGACCCACGTGCTGACCTACCTTTAATCACTTCAATAATCTTTTGGAAACAAGCTGTTTGGGGAGGCCATAGGTGAAATTGCAGCAACACAGTGAAAAAGATTGGGAGGCTTTTTTGAGCTGGTTTAAGAGAGATTGAAGACAGTGCCTGAGTTCTAGGCAGTATTTTTGTACTGACCATTACATTGAGCCCATAAATGAAACAGGCCCAGAGGAGCAACAGTTGGCAGTGTCAAAGATTTCCATTTGAACCTTAGATTGCTCTAAGGTATTCATGTGCACTATACTCTGGACTTGATCCTCAAATTAGCATTTATCTATGAAAATCTGCGGAAATTGTTTGAGCACTCAGGAAGTGGATTTAACTCATTTTGCCAGATGTACTGTACTTGATAGGAGTCATATGAATAGGAGAAAAATTGAAGGCATTTCTGATTAGGAAAAATACAGGATCTGGGGCCAGAGTGGAGTCCTTGACATAAGAGATCTTAAAATGTTTGTGAAGACTTCAAATTTCAGCATGAAGAATTAGCTCTCCACAGACTTCCATCAGCAATGGAGTACGGTATCCTTGACAGCTTCTCCACTGCTTCCTATGTTTTGCCATTAGTCCGGATTGCTACTAGTATAACCTTGCTCCTTTCTTTAGCAGGATATTACTAGTGTTTACAGGAATTCTGGCAATGTTAATAACAGTTCTTAGGCAAGGGGCCAGTTGAATTTGTGGCTTATAAAAAGTCAGGATAGTAGTCCCATGGTATTTTGTTTTAGTTTGATAAATAGGCAGAATTTAATGATCTGTCAGCAGATTCTTTATCTTAGAGTAGAAATAGGCACTGTCTCCTACCCAGTTTTTTTTACTGCATACAGATTCTTGGGCTGTAGGAGAAGCTTAAGAATCTTGATGAAACAGAGAAGAAGGTGTAAGAACTAATAAAGAATTTTCTACTACCATCTAATTAATAAAAATATCAATGATTACTGTTACTAGATGCGGCTATCTGGGCAAATAATAATACTTTTCACAACACTATTTAAAGCAGCCCATACTTCTATACAGCTGTCAGTCATAACTAAAAAGATTTCAAGTGCTTCCTAGAACACTACAGTTATTTGTTATGGTACATTTCAGGGGGGGATGTACTTCAAGTTAATGAAATAACCATGATTATTCAAGGTTTTAATGCATTGGTATTGACCTACTGTGTTGGAAGCTGAATGACTCAATAACTATGATTTAATTCATTACATGAGAGTCTTAAATTACTGGGTAAAAGGGCTTGGCTCTTCTGTATATGGCTTAGGCATACTTCTCTTAATGCTCAAAAAGCTGTTAGCTGTAGGTTTATGTTTTCACTGGAGTTAGCAGTGTAACTTTTTAAATAGTGAGCTGTACATAAATGGGCCAGTTAACTCAAGGACCGGAGGGGGTGTAGTGAAAGGGAACTCTATGCAGATTAGTTTACCTTGTTGCTGTATCTTTTCTAGTACCTTACTTGTCTTGCTTAAAGTAGTGCAATTTGCTGTGTAGTTTTATATAGTATATGTAAGTGCCTTGCATTCAAAAATCAGTAAGTTCCACTGTCTTTGAGCAGATTCAGGCTTGTTTTGGTCTCTAGCTACCAGAACTACCTTTATAATTTCATTTTACACTAGTTTTTATTTCGGTTTTATTTTTCTATACATAGATACATTTTCATATGTTTTTATATTCATACATGTATGTTTGTGTGTATACATATATATGTAGCTATAAATAGGTATAAATATGAAGCATCTGCATAGAGAAACAGACGATAAATGTAGCAGTTTTCATCCCCCTTTTATTAAAACCTGAAGAAATGGTCGTGTTGATGTTTCCCAGAATGAGGGAATGTGTCAGTTGTTTATTATTCAAGTTCACAGCCTGATGATCTTGAGTCTCTTGCTGTTTTTCTGCAAATACAGATAGTAGTAGGTGTAAATGTTACAGCCGTTCCTTTTTTGCCGCTTTTCTCAACACTTTTTTTCATGCTTTTGTCACCTCGAGTTTGGATTCTGCAAAGAGCTACAGCTTGAAGCAAAATCTGGAAGCTGTAACTAGAGTAAAGTCTGACTGCCTTGTGGTTAAGTGGTATTTCCCATAGGCAATACATTTTTTCACTCTACCGGTACATTTCCAGGCAAAATGTAGCTTTTTATACCTCTGAAGTTATGAGCCAAATCACAAGGGTCTACAGCACTTCTCTTTGAAAGTCTTACACACCAAATACCATTGGTAAAAATGGACCTTCTCAAATAATGAATTTGTGGATAAAAAATTTACCCTTTTTTGGATGTTAGCCATCTTCTCTGAACTTTAAGTCATGGATTCAGCTGGGCTTTTCAGCTTTGTCTTGACTCCACCTTAGACTGAAGAGTTGTCCTTGACTTTTGGAAGAAATTAAGAAGAGGAAAAAGGAGGATGCTGGGGCCCTTTGAAGCTCGTTTATGTATCCAGAGTGAGATACTGGTTGCTTTTGCTAGCTCCAGTGTTTGTCACACACACCCATTTATGAGACACAGAAGGTAAGCAACAAACAAGAAGAATAAGTAATCAAAACTACTTTTTTTCCCCACACCAATGATGTTTACAAAAACCACAAAATTGTTCTAGAAAATTTACTTTATATTTTAAGTGAACATTTGAGAGCTGCCTGCAGTAGATGATTCTTACTGAAGATTTCAACATATTTAGAGATGGTTGGACAGTTTTTTTGTCAGATAGCTTTGACAGAGGGGCAGATGTTGATCTTAGGCAATGGAGTGGCAGTCTAGGGAGGTTTTTTGGATTTACCTCTTGAAAAAAAAAATTACTGATATTTCTTGCTGCAACGGTTGAAGGTCTGCCTTGATTAAAGACTTATTTGAGTAGAGATGTTATTTGTGCTATGAAGTGATAGTAAAACAATGCAATGATAGTTTAAAAGATTTAAATCCATCCTAGGTCTTTTCATTATTTGTTTAATACAGAAAGGTGCCTTACTATTTATTTAAGAAGAGAGAATCTGCAAGCAGGCAGGACTTAAGCACTTCTCATTTTAGGTTGATGGTTGGACTTGATGATCTTGAGGGTCATTTTCAACCTAAATGATTCTATCATTCTATTTGATAACTTCTGAAAACAAGAGTTTTATTATGCTTTTCCCTGAAGCTTAATTTTATGGTGGAAGAAATTTATAGCAATAGTTACTCACTGCTAATGCTGCCTTTTAAATTAACTCTTCAGAGAGAAGTTTTAGTTTTAAAAAGGGATACTGGTCTGACAGCCTTGAGGTTCTACTTGTATGCGTGGAGTTTCAGCCTAGGGCAATTTTCAGAGAGTAAGTATAAGGTGAAATATCTACCTCAAGCTATGGGAGCACATTTGTATCCATGCTGCACTTGAGTCTTCTACAAAGGTTACCTATGTAAACCTTAGTAATGGAAACCTGATAGGTTGCAGCATATAGTCATTCTAATGTGGATGAAATCCCCATAGCTTGGGATTATTAAATAGAACTTTGGTAGAGTTGTTGGAAGAAATATAGTAAATTTTTAAGTAAGTTTAAGTAAATTTTAATTATGTTTTGTAAGAAAAAGTGTGTGATTTACAGATTTTGCAGGTCACCACAAAAACATTGTGCTGTTCTGAAATCAGATGCACTGTAACCTGATTCAGGAGTGAATCACATGCTTTAAAATATCACAGCGTGGAATGTAAGTGATGATAAAGTGCTAAATAAAAACAGAAAACAGAAATAAATGTACATTGTAGTGTTATCAACTCTAGACAGTAATGATTAGATAGCTAAAGATACTAGAGAAACTTCGTCTGGTTTGGGAGGTGACAATGAAGGCCTTCTGGCAATTAAAAAAGCTAAAGCCCTGGATCAGTGTTATGCAGAAATCACAGATAGGTCTTCACTGAATTTTAAAGAGACATTTTACATTGAATTAAAGAAGCAGCAAGAATCAGTATGTTGGATATAAAGCAACTTGAAGCGGGAGGAAAAGATGTGGTTAACGAATACCCAGAAGACACTCCTGACATTTGAAATATGCCGTTCTAATTAATGCAGCCGTCTAGCATGTTATACAGACTAAGTTCAAACTTTGAAATAAAGTTTCACTTGATGGGAAAGGCAAAGTCCACCCCCCTCGCGGTACTGAATTGTTTCTGTTGGCTTCACGCTACTAGCGGGCTGCTAGGCCTTTCTGAAGTAAAAGGTAAAGCCTTTAGTCTCGGCACTTCCTCAGGTGCTTGTTCTCAGGAATTCCTGCTCAGTGCTTCTTCAGAGAAACTGGCATTTTTGGTGTCCTGTTACCCTACCATAGCCCACTGTGGTGATTGCAGAAGGGATCTGGCCCCATCATTATCACACTTTCTTCTCTACTTATTCCACATCTAATTTGAAGGTGTCTGCTACCTTTACAAACTTTGTGTTACACAGAGGCTTAGAAATTGTTTTTGAGATCTGGACTCCAGGTAAAAATAGCTAGGTGTACTGACTTGAACATGAAGGGTTTGTCTAATTTTTAAAACTAGTGAAAAAGGAGGCACACAGGAAGTCTTTTACTATCTTTAGCTGCTGCCTACTTCTTCCTAGTGCTGTGATCTCTGTTTTTTAGTAAGGAGGAGGCAGTTTTGGGATGAAACATTGGGAGACCTATGGATAATAAATTCCATGGGTAGGGGTAGAAGGGAACAATCAAGTTAAAAGAAAAACAACTTTATTTAATCTTGATTTGACAATGCCTCAGTCAGGACGTAAGGAGTGTGAATTGAAAAATGAACAACTTTATACTTTGTTCATACAGCAGTTTAAAAATACATTGAAGGCTAAGTTGGGATGATCTTTACTTGAAGTAAAAATATAATGAAATAAAATGTAAAAGGAAGTTAACAGAAGAAAAGATACTAGTGTATTGTAAAACAGGTTTTATTGCAAAAGAAGCAGAAAAATTCAGAGTTTAGTGTGTCTCCAAAGTTACATCTTACAGAGACCAAGATGACTTAGATTTAACCTTGTGCTTTCTATATGCAGGTTTTGCAATGGGTACCTGCAAAATCTCCTATCTAAAGCATCTACCATTCTCATATCTAATTGCCTTCTATAGAATTCACCTCCTCATTCCTCAGTGAGTTACCCTTTTTCCCTTCCCTTCATTCCTTTCTTTCCCTGTTTCTGTCTTTCTGTTATTTCTCTCCCTTCTTCCCCTCCTTTCTTTCCATCTCTTATTTCACACTACATAAAGTTAATTCAGACAAGCAAATGTTATACTTTATTTTGGATACTTTTTGATACTGGATAATCTTGTCATTTCATGTAATTGGTTGTGAAGCGTTTTGCCTGTATAGTTAAATCCCTTTCATCTGAAAACAAACAAAACAAAACAACAACAACAAACAGGCAACCAAAATACTCTTACCACTTTCCTACCGACATCTTTAAGTTTGCCATGTTCATATTTCCTAAAAAATGCATCTACCACGTCTGCTATCATGGAATGAGAGAGAGATTTCTCTAATGATCATTTATGTTGCCAAAGGAGGGCTTTTTAAAATGATAAATTAGTTATTTCAGCACAAACTCCTACAGAAGAGGTACAAGTAGTTTTAACATTGATGTGGCTTATTGAAGTCAGCTGTAAACTGTAAGATGGAGAACAGTTGAATGAATCTAGCTACAGAAAGGGAAATATTATCTTTAAGAGGTTTTAACACTGAGACTTGTAATGCCAGCATATGTATCCTGACCTGAAAACTAAAAACATCAATACATATTTTGCTGGTTGTTGTGAGATCAGTCTCTGTTGATATTTTTATCAAAAAACAACAAGGGAACCATTCTCTATCAAAACTTTTCATAAGATCATAATGGTTTTGTGGAAATTTAGTTCTGAGACAGTACTTGGCAGTGTTGCATATTTTTGCAAAGTATTCCTTCAGAATAATGTCTTATTTTCCATATAATACTGTAAAAAAAAAAAGGGTGAAAAACAGATTTCAAAGCAATTTTTCGTGTGTTGTAGAGGGATTTGAAAAACTTTTCATTTTGGTTATTTTGAAATTTTGAAGTGTTCTGCAAAACCTCATCTCTAAATCTACATTTTATTTGAAAATTTTGTGAGTTAATTAGAACCATTTCAATGGTTGGCTCAAAAATTAGATTA
>VXAL01002015.1:114586-140835 GCA_013399475.1 Chauna torquata
TGCACTTCCATATATTCTAGAATGAGAAAGCAAATAGTGTCTTTCCTCCATGCATGCTGTGCTAGCAGAAAAAGTATTTCATATATTTTCAAGAAATAGTAAATATTGCCTTGACATCTGACGAAAGATATGGGGAAGAGGAATGAATTTTTAAGAAGTTACTCTAGCATTATCAACTAGTTTACTGCAAATGTGCTGCTACTCAGGATGCAGAGTAGAAAAAAGAAATGATCTATTTCATCAATCTTGTGACTTAATACCATTTATTGCAATACNNNTTAATACCATTTATTGCAATACAGCACAGAATTTTAGAATAAACTTGGCCAACTAAAATTTGTCAAACGTAATTTTTGATTACTTTTGACAAAGTAATCAAATGTACTTTTGATATTCCAGTAATTCATCCTAATCTTGGCTATTGACTCCTAAGAGAATTTGAGGAGAGCTGAGAGTACTCACCCCTGTGGATGTGAAACACTCTCCCTACTTTTCATAAGTGCATATGGACCGGTGTTCTGAACAGAGCTCTCGAACACAAACTGGTTTCCCAGAAATGAAAATAAAAACAATTTGTAGTCTTTGAGAGGGATTAAGTGGGTAATTAAAACAACTTGTGAGCAACATTTGAAGAGAGTAATGACTTTTTTTTTTTACTTCTGCATGTTAGCAGTAGACATATCCAGTAGTAATTATCTATTAATGTTTATCACTCACATGGCTAATCAAAATCTTGGCAAGAAGAAAAAAGAGCTGTCAAAATAGACCCTTCCCACTTGAAGGAAAAGAGTGGAATTGTGTGCTAATTATTTCTCTTCTATTTTCCCGCCTCGCAGAACTTTCCTTTTTGTTAGAGATGGTAACCCAAATAAACGGAATGTGCACAATGAGACATCTATGCACTTACTGTGTATGGGACCTCAGATCATGATCTCGGAAGGAGCTCTTCATCCTCGCCTGACAAGACCCTCAGAAGATGACTGCAGAAGAGCAGATTGTCTGCAAATGATCCTGAAGTGGAAGGGAGCAAAGCTGGATGAAGGACAATATGAACGAGCAGCTATCGATGCTGTTGATAACAAGAAAAATACACCTTTGCACTATGCTGCTGCCTCAGGGATGAAAACCTGTGTCGAGGTAAAAGTTGATACATAATCATAAGTCTGTATAGTGCTATTAGTAAATAACATGCAGAGTGTTTCACAAAGCTGTTTCAAGGAAAAAGTCTGATACTGTATACTGAATTAATTTTTTAATTCTGTTTTTCATTAATTGAAAAAATGACAAAGATAAGCAGCCCAGAACATACAGTATGTAGAAGACAATGAAAAAACTGAATTACTCATGCATTAACTTTATAGCATAAACTCTTCAGTGCAATATGGACTCACATAGGCTTATAAAAGTTGGAAATAATTACAAGACTGTAACACTGGAGAAAAAGCTTCAAAATTAAGCATAAGCATACCTATATGTGTAAAGAGAAGTGAAATAAGTGCCTGAGAGAAAATGAGAGTTCTAATGCTGTCCATGTTTCAAGAACAGGTTTGATGTCTTTAATTTACAGTGCCCAGCTTTTTTATAGGATGACATACATCTGTGCTAACATACTTCAATATAATTACCTTTTTACAAATCAAAAGTTACTTTAATGTTTGTGAAAGTAGTGGGTAGCAATGAGTAATAGGGAATCATAACAACTTTGAAGGTCTCCCATCAAATTTATTTTTAAACTATACCAAATAATGAGAACTAGTATTTAATTATGCTGGTAATTTAATTTAAAGAACACAAGAACAGACATCTAACATTTTCAGAAATGGCTAACATTTTTATAAGACTGTCTATTATAGCATCAAGATTTATATTTTGAATGGTAATGATTAGTTCAGAGCTCAGCATTTGTATGTAAAATTTAGATTATTTTCCTACTGTGCATAATTTCATGTTTATTGAGACTGCTGTTCTTTCATTAACTTAGTATTATCAGCAGTGTTTATCACCTCATTCACCTAATTTTCTAGATACTTCTGCACATCTTAAACAGGCAGGTCCCAGCACCTGTGGGACTTCACTGGCGACCTTTATCTGCAGTAAAAAGTGGCCTTCTACCTGTTTTCTTGCCTTTTCACAAGTTATTTCTTTGGTCAAACAACTTTGTGGTTGTCTGCTTTTCTTAAGTGTTTTTGGTGAGCTCTTTGGAAGTCTGTACATAGACTGTATCAACTAGCTTTTTCTTACCCATGTTTTTGACTCCTGCAGAGACATCTAATAAATTAGTCATACATAACTTCCTTCAGTGAAAGCTGTATTTTCATCATTATTTCATATTTGTCCAGGTATCTATCAGTAATGCTTGTGATTGTATTTTCTGTAAGTTTACATTACCAAGCTACCACAGGCGTACTGTTCTGTACTTCCCTGATTTTCTGTGGTGCTATTATTAGTATTGTTGTTACTTTTACCACCTTCTAATCTTGTACCGTGACAGATGTAAGCAATAGGTTGCATATTATAATAAGTAGTTTAGAAGTTTCGTATTTAAGTTCCATTAGGACTAGTGAATAAATGCCATCTGGTGCTGAGGATTCATTACGATTTGGTTTATTGATTTGTTCATGTGGTGCATCCACAGAGAAGCTGGATTCCAACAATTCATATCACATTTCTGCTTTACGTTATTTGAGATTCCTTTTGCACTTTGTCCAGCAGCCAACTTTACAGACACATTGACAGAGTCACTGTGTAGTTTTGAAATGATTTATTCTGAGTTGTTAGGCACTTGGCACAACGTTCAAAACCATTCTTAGCCTTAGTTATTGTGTTTTTATATTGACCTTTTCCAGACTGTTCTTTACATTTTCTTCATCTGGAGACAACTTTAGTGTCCTACTTCCCATATGACTCTGTCCTGCTGTGCTACCTTGACAGATTCTTCTAATGTCTCCAGAATTTTTTCTGTGCTTTTATTTAGTACCACTTTTTGAAACTAGGCAGTGGATCATTTGTCTTTTTTCTGCTTCTGTGGGGATGTTGACTCTAAGTATATTTTGGGAATTGTTAGAGTGATTCTTTGACAGTAACATTTTGAATCTGGTCTTGCACATTACTTTGGGCAAAGTCAGGAATTGCTTCTCCTCTGATGCGTTGACTAACTAGTTTGTCTATGATTCAGTCACTTATGGAGTCTGAGAATTTAATTTACACATCATATATTAGCACAGCATTTTCTCAGTATACTTGGGAGACTCAGTGACTGAAGTTTCCCTTTATCTTTGTGTCCTCTTCCCTTGCAGCATTCCTATTCTTTGCTAGCATGCCACTTCTCTTGTTGCGGTTTCGGTCAGGTGATCATTAATGCTTTTTCTGTTAAGTCCAGAATTGTATTCCATTGGGATTCTCTGGTATTTGTTGGTAGAGCTAGCTTATTTATCCATGAGCTTTTTTTAAAATATAGCACCATCATTCCAACACTGTGAACTTCTCTGTGATTCTCACATAATTTGTCCAGTGGTATTACTTTGTTATATTGATTGTATTCCATCAAGTTTCCAGATACTATCTGAGCATTCTCATTTAAAATTTGTCATTTCAATTCCCCAGCCTTAGCTGTACACCAGCTTGAACTGCATGCTGTTCTTTATCTTCTGGTTTTTTATTAGTCCTCTCTTTAAAAGCTCAGCTTAATGTCTTTTTATTTCTATAGCCAACACTCTTTTCATTCTGTTAGTATAAAGATCATCCTTCCTATGTTGATTTCTGAGCTTTTAGTGAGTGGAAGCTGCTTCCCTATGACGTTTTCTGTGCTATAACGTAAGCCTCTGGCTGTCTGGTCCCTTAATACTGAGAGTTAAGAGGATGCTGCTATTAGATTCTGGTATTTAACCTCTGTTATCACAGCCTAAATCTTGCCCCTGTGGCCTCTCTCTTCTCTGCCCCATGTTGTTACTGCTCCACAAGCTCCATGCTAGCAGTTTGCCTTCAGCACTTCCCTAGACATTACTTACACATGTCCTGAGTTTCACCAGGGAGGCAGGTCACAGTCTTTTCTAGCTAAATTATACTCAGACCCAGCTAATTATGTACATAGTAATTGAATTACACACAGGTATTGCCTGGCTCTTCCTGTCAACTAGAGTGAGTCTTTCGTTATTTGTATGGTTGTATGATTGATTTAGTGCCTCTTTGATGTGGTTGATTTGTAAACAACTATCAGATTGTGTCCTAGGTATAAGTTAATACTGCTTTTGAGTTGATCGTCACCTTCTAATTCTTTTTAGATTGGACAAACAGAGAAAAATATGGATTGCAAAAGACCATGTACTTTTCTTTCATTCTGTTTTTTAATACCACTGGTTTGATCCAGCTGCCTGATAAATTCTAGCTACAGAGATTTTCAATCACAGTTGTTCTATCTAGCCTTCCCCAAGAAGATCAATTTGTTTTTAAACATTATTGTTCAGAAAATGTGTGAATCAGAAAATGAGAGAGATCAGGATTTAGCACTTAAAAACCTCTTCAAGCCGAAGTTGGTGAAAATAAAGTAAAGCTCACATGAAATGATTTGGCATGACAATGGTTGCATCTGGTAGAGAAGTGATAAACAGAAGAAAAGTTTAGTAACCAGTTTCCAACATATTTCAATTTCTGGTATTTACAAGCTTGCTTACTTACATTTGTGAAATATTTTGTCTATTACACTGATTTATAAACTGCCAACAGTTGGACCCGTATTGTTACATTCTGCAAAAAGAAAGAATAGTTACATTCTCTTCAGCAACTCTTATTCCTTGGTGTTCTGTAGTTATTACCTGTACTCTCTTTCTACACTCGAGATCCCCAGGTAACTTCTGATTGAGGTAACTCAATCAGAAGATTGAGTCTTCTGCCTCAATCATTCTGCCTTTATGACCCCAGGTGGGGCTATACAGTGGTATTAGAGGTAGACACAGTTATCCAAAGGTTTAAATTTCAAGAGCGTGAAGCAAATGTGCTCACACAGTAAGAGCCACACAGACTATGATGCTGGAAGGAATCACAGTTGCTGTGGAGTAAATCATGGTTCTGGAGCTGGGCTGCAACTTTTAACCGCAGACTGTAAAATCAATTGGTTTTAACCTCATCATGAAATTTCATGGTTTGTGTTTCTTCACAAATTATCATTCTATTTCTCACTGTCTGTGATATGATTCATTAGATGAATCCAGTTACTAGACTGTTAGTTCCCCATACAACTATATGAACTGGGTTATGTTATTATTACAATACATAGTGTTAAGTTGACTAAACCATTTGTGACTCTGATTTGCTTTCAGTTTTTCTGAAAAAGAATTTACAGCCTGATCCACATGGACTGTTGTTTGCCAGAATTTGGATGCAGTTATGTCGTCCCAATACATGGACTACATGTTTTCTACTTCAGAAACATTGAGTAGACCCCCAAGTTCAAACTTCATTATGTGCCCTTCCATAGGGTAGAGGAACTTGTATCCTAAGATTAATATCTGGGATATTTTAAGTCTTCCAGTATTGTCTGTAGTCCTTTTAAATCCTTCACCAGGAACAGGATTATGAACAGGAACACTACATTATGAAAAGCAGGAAACAGAGCTTAGTGTAGGAATTTAACAGTGATCCTTTTGTTCCTGAGAGTATTTGAAAATTAAAAATCTTAAAAAAAAAAAAAGGAGATGGAAAACTGAATTGCCTAATCTGCAAGTTTTTTCCCTCTCCCGAATAAATTGGAGGTTACTTGGAATCCCAGGAGCGCCTTTTGCCTTTTTTCTCCACTGCATGCCTGGTTTTGGGTGGTTACTGTCACTTCAGAGCAGCATTCCTTTTTAAATGTCTCCTTCTTTCTCCATAATTTTTCAGGAAAACCCCAGCCTTATAACTTCTATCCCGGCCATACCCACATAAGGAAAGGGAAAAAAAAAAAACATACTGCCTTGTCGGTTAACCACCTACTAGTCGAGTTGTTCAGAGCTGATAATCAAATGTGCAATCTTGATACTTCTCCATTCACGTGTGGTATATTCTCTGAGCAGAACAGCTGTGTGGAACACATTGCTGAAGATAGGTTGGGCGAAGTTAATGTGCTTACCTCCAAATACTGAGCAGAAAAAAAGGCGTGACTTTCATGCTAAATAGATTTTATTTCATGCAGATATATTGCACTCTATCGCTGCATATTTAGCATGTTAAATGGCATTTTTTGTTATTTAAATTCTTGATGTGATCATTTAAATTATTAGTCTCCTTTTCATTTCTTAACAGACACAAGCCTTTTTAACAGTGGTACCAAAGAAATATGGTGTCATTCTTAACATCTTGTCAATTCGCGCATTCCTCATCTTGCAAATTAGATTTTGAGCTGCATAGGTCTATGGAGAGTTCTTTCAAGTTTATTTATTTTTCTTCCTCAGAAGGTGTCTTAGTTCCTTCAGTTAAATTTCTGTTTAAAGTTTAAAACGTACAGACCGAATGTGAAACTCAAGTTAACAAAGCTTTTGCAATGTTAAGAAGTTCAAATAGAATAACAAGCTAACTGTAGGCTGGATATCTTGATAATTATCCCGGTATTATCTTTATTTCTACCTGATACTCTGCTATGAAGAGAAAATATGGTGTCATACTTGATGACACTAATATCTGCTCAACTAAATCTTGTTATTGTACTAGCTTGCAGTATTTTTGGTTTCACATTTCTTTTTATTTTGGAGAACATGGGAAAATTTTCAAAGTTTTTCAAAGAATCTACAGGATGGGGAGAGATTCTTTACCAGGGAGTGTAGTGACAGGACAAGGGGTAACGGTTTTAAACTGAAAAAGGATAGCTTTAGGTATAAGGAAGAAATTCTTCACGATGAGGGTGGTGAGGCACCAGAACAGGTTGCCCAGAGAAGCTGGGGATGCCCCATCCCTGGAGGTGTTCTAGGCCAGGCTGGATGGGGCCCTGAGCAACCTGATCTAGTGGGTGGCATCCCTGCCCATGGCAGGGGGGTGTAACGAGATGATATTTAAGGTCCCTTCCAACCCAAGCCATTCTGTGATTCCGTGAATGATTCCAGATATTTTACGGTGACAGATTAAAGAAATACAGTATGTTGAAGAGAATATTAAGAAGTGACTGATCACGATCGAAAAGATTTTGTGGAGAACAGGTCTTTTTGTGGAAATTTCATTTTTTAGAAGTATAAAAATTAGAACGTGTTTTGAAATATCCTTGGTTGAAGTACAGGATAGAGTTGTTATAGCCATCACAGTCGGAAAGCAAGATAATGTTTATAGATTTTAGTTTTATTTAGAAATAAGATGAATCATTTTAGTAGTGAATGATTGTCTCGAGTGCTCCAGCATTAGAAGTTTAGCATTTGTTATAAAGATGTCATAATAAATCAGCTAAATGGTTTACTCTTGGCCTTTGAAATCTGTGGCGTTTGTTGTCCGTGCTTATATCAGATCAGTTTATAGCAGGAGACAAGTTTGCCAAGCTAATGAGAGCAGCACAATTAATGTTTGTTAGCTAGAGACTCCATTTCTAGGTGGTTATTGGCAGGAGTCAAGGCTGGTGAAACGGCACTATACAAGGCCGTATTGAGTATTGATGAGCTTAGCGTGTCCCAGCACGTGTGCTTATAGTACCATTTACGTGTCAGTAGAAAAATAATTACTGGTTTTGCAGTTGCTTGCTCTAGCTTTTGGTAGCATTATTTCATTTCCTTTTTCTCATGTCCTCAAAAGTAAGGTAGAGCTACCACAGCGTTATATGCTATCTGTGAATTGGTGCCCCATCTTCCTCCTACCCAAGGATTCTCCCATTTTCTGTCACCACCAGTGGATGTGTTGTGAAGAACGGTGGATTTATACCCATATGTAGAGAATATTTAAAGGTGGCTGTAGCTTCATCTTGCAAGGTGCTTGATAACCTCAGGCCCCTCATTTTCTATGTAGCACTGACCATGTCAGTATAGCAGAACTTCAGTGTTCAAACTCTTAACAGAGACATGTTGTACAGTGTTGCCTTGTAACATATTTCTGAGATTTTGTGGTTCCAGGGAATTACGGTAGGTATTGGTATAATTATATATGAAATCAAGCAGTAATATATTTAATAACACTCATAATAATTTAATTGGTTAATTACCAATACATTAATTCAATGATTAATTATTTATCTGATTGTTAATTAATAATTTATTTAATGACAGAATCTTTGTTTCCCAAGGGCAATTGCTATTATATTTGTCCCTTCTTTCTGTTTTCCTTGTTCATATTTTTTTATTCTCTTCTTGAATGACATGTCATTTCTTCAAGGTGTTATTAGAGTTGATAATTAATAACTATTTACTTTGACTTTTTACTTTTCAGCTTCTAGTAAAACATGGTGGAGATTTGTTTGCAGAAAATGAAAATAAAGATACCCCATGTGACTGTGCAGAGAAACAACACCACAAAGAGCTGGCTCTTAACCTGGAATCTCGAATGGTATTTTCACGTGATCCTGAAGCTGAAAGCATTGAAGCTGAATATGCTGCTTTAGACAAAAAAGAGGTCAGAGAATACTTTAAATTTGGGGTATTTTGCCCATTTTTTTTTTGTAGCAGTTACATTGTGACAAAATTTTATGAAATATTCAGCAGGTACTGTACTTTGTACTGCATATTTGGAAACCATCTGATTTTAACACAGCTGTTAATATCTTTCAAGTTAAGCTCAGAGAAAGTAACAGTTGTCAAATCTAAAGAGAAGTTTTACTCACATGCTTATTTATGTGCACTGTCTTGGAAGTGTTGCAAGCTGTGAGGCTAGAGGAAATGCAGTGAGGCCAGTAAGCTGGGAAACAGTCTCTCTAAAAAGTAGTTTTTACAGATTTTTATTTCTTAAGATCTCTTTCTGTCTAAAACTGAGAACAGGAGAAATTCTGAAAAGGAGAAAATCTGTGGGACAGAAGAGGAAAAATGTTCTGGTGGAACATGTTCCTAGACTGAGACTGGGTTGAATGCTACCAAAAAAACAGCTGAGTAGTGCAGGATTTCAAAACAGTGCATTTGCTTTCTTGTTTTATAACACGATGCCTGAAGCTACTGCATACCAGCACTTGTATGAAAAACAAATAATATCAGGGAATGTTATTTTGAAGTCAGTTTTTGGAAGAGATATAAATTCACTGACACAAATTTGCTTGAATTCTGGTATGCCTTACAAGTAGACTGCAATTTGCTAAATTTTTGGTGTCGTTAAAGATAATTTGACCAAAAAGATTCTGACCAAAAGTTGCCTCCCCCATCCACTCTCAGATTTTAATTAACTAAAAGTCGAAATAAGAATATGTAGATAAATTGCATGATTCAGTAAATATTTTGAAGTAAATTTATGTAAATTAAAGGACAATAGATTTATGTATGGCTTCTCCCTTCAAAAGTAGCACGTCCTTACATTTTACTAGCTCAGTCCACTTATGGCCCGATAACAAATAAATTCATTCAGGTTTAGATAGGAGTAGGTTCAGATCACAGCAACTGTTTCCCTGAAAAAATGCCAGGCAAGGTCACTTTAATTTGAAAGTAAGAGAGTCTTCATACTGTTCAGTTAATTTTCTGACTAATTTTCTTGAATAAATTCAAATATAAACAAGCTTAATTAAATTGTTTACTCTCAGATGAGAAGTTTTGAGATGAGCTTTAATATACTTTAATTGTGCATTGAAATAACAAATGTAATTAACTCATTTTAGTTTCTCTGAATATTCCCCTGCAGAGACACCCAAAGTGTTGAAAAGTATAGTTTGAAATTGTATTTTCTCTGTTGGCAAAGCCACTTTAAAAGACTGCTGCTGTTTCTTGCCATGATTGCAGTTTACCACTCCTTTGGTTGTACATACAGAACTATTTGGATGGTTGTGCTGTCAGCTGGATCATAGCAATGATTTGGCCTTAAAGAAGAAAAAGTCTCTGAGAGTGGTAATATGTAATTGTTTTATTTAACCTGAATCATTTTTGTCGTTATATGTATACCATGGGTTTGCAACACAACTAAGAGAATAGTAAACTTACAGATACTGGTGGAGCAAATCAGGAACCGCTTGAACAAGCTTTTCAGCTAGAGAAAACAATGTCTCGTGTTTAAGGCAGATACTCAGAGCCAAATCAGCTTAAAGACTTGCTAGTTACAAGGAACTAAAGTAAAAGGTAATTACATTAACTCAGGTTCACTTCACTGAGACAATTAAAAGATACAGTTGTGTTCCTCGTTTGACTTGTTTCTAGCAAAGTTGCTGAGCGTGAGAACTGAAGTGAAGGCAGGCCTGCAGACCTAGGTCCATCTGACATACCAGGGCAGCCTTCCCAAGTATTCTAAAGATTGACAAACCAAAAAATGTCAGCATAGAATTTGGTACACCAATTCATTGTCTTGGGGTTTCACACAGATTAATTCAGCCTTCATAGTCTCTCTTTTTTTTTTTTTTCTTTCCCTTTCGTTGTGACTTTTCAGTGCAAAAGGTTCTCAGACTTCTTGTGTAACTATAACAGAAATGCGCAGCCAGGGGAAGTTCATCCTTCAATCTTATCCTTCATAGTGGCCAAAAATTATTATAAAAAAAACAGCCTTAGAAAGCCAGGCACTGAACTGAAATCTAAATGACAATACGTCTGGATCCTCCAGGTCTGTGGACAAATGCCTGGGACAGGCAGTGAAAGCCTGTGAAAGTGTGTATATTCAGAGAAGCAGCAAAGCTTTGTTTCTGATGTTAAGAGCCAGCTCATGTTGTCCTTCACATTGAAATATTACCAAGGAATTATGTGAGTGTTCATGTTTAGAATTGAAACACGTGCAGTAGTGGAAAAAATAACTTATGCACACCTTTCTTTATGATTACAGAGGCTCTCAAACCTGTAAGAAATACAGATTGCTGAGCAGACCCACATTTCAAGTTTCAGAGCCTGATAGCAAAGAGCTGTCCATCTTCCAGCAGTTCAGTTTACTCCTTCCTCTGAGGTTTCTGAATAAAATCCATTTCTGTCATACAATTACCCAGCCTTTTAAAATCTCATTTCACTATGGCGATACCTGAAGCATATTTTTTTAAGCAACATTTCTGTTTTACTTCATTTTTAGCACACTGTAAGCATTTTTAATGAGCAAATTGGAGAAGGCAGTCAAAGCAAACAGGTCATAATCATTTGGAAACACAAACATGACTCTGTTAAGTGTGTTTCCACAAAATGCAATATAGAAGAAAAGCAATGTACCAACACACACATAATCTGTATTTCCATATATAAAATGGAAACAGTAAGTATTTTAAGTACAGAGTATACATTGTGACTCTCATCATGGTAGTTAGTTGTAGCAAAAAAAGATCCATTGACCATGTTGTGTAGGGCAGTGGAAAGGCTACTAGAAAACAAGCCAGGAGTATATCTCAGATGACTTTCTTTGTCTTGATTCTTTTCTCCAATTTTGTTAATGAATAGTCTCCAAAAAGCTATGGGAGTCAATTAACTTTTGTAGAAAATTTAAGTTTATGTTTATCTTTTAAATCTCATTGAAGTTACACTAAATAATATAAAACAAGACTGATCATTTTCTAAATTGCTTTTATAGGTTTTGGTTGTTTTATTTGCACAGTCTTCTAGTTTGCTGTTTATTCTGCATAGAAGCTTAATTGTGTTTGTGATGTATGCCTGGAAGACAAAAAGCACCTTCATTCCAATCATATCATGCAATGTTTAAAACTTACATAAGAAACACCTGGGAATGAGCAGTAGTTCAGAGCAGATCATCTGGAACAGTTTTAGCGCTCTGTCAGACTCAGAAAAATACACTGTGTAATAGCAAAGTATATAATTTCTTTGTTCATTTTACTTATCTGTCACTGAATACTGTAGCAATACACTGGTAGTGGATGTATCTCAGATTTGTTGAGCATATAGTAATTGGAATGGTTTTTTTTCATTTCCAGAATTAATGTTATATAAATATATATATAATGCAAATATGATAAATACCGAGAGTTATCTTAAAACAATTTAAGTGTATTTTATCTCTACAGACAGAGAATGGCTTATTAAGTGAAATGAGAGAATGAGGCCGTAGATAGTTAAGATATATACATACATATGTACACATATGGTACATATACTTCTACTTGAATGAGTTAAATGGAGTATAGATAATTTTTAAAATGTTTTACTCCATTAACTATAGAACCCTATCCACCCATAACGGAGGATATTTACATGAAGTGTATTTGGCACCATTTAATTATATAGTCGTCACTGTAGCAAAGAGTGGTTTTGCCCTTGTCTCTTTTAATGGTACTTTAAAGGTGAAGAAAATAATAATGCTTTGAAATGAACTGTTAAAACAATCTTCTGCTCAGATATTAAAAATAGTTTCAGGAGAAAAAATAATGATATAATTTATGATGTCTAATTATTAATGATAAAAATTTCGAGAGGAAGATAGTTAAAAAGAAGACTTACAGAGAGTATGAAAGTGTTGAAATCTGTAGTGAGAAAGCTCACCAATGGGTTAAAGTAGTAGCTCAAATAGTACATTCCAAAATTATTATACAGTTAAATAAGGCTAATACTGAGCAATGCATTTTGCACAGCAAATATCAAGAAAGAGCTCTTCCATAAACAAATATTAAAGGAGGTCTCTGAACATCATGAGCTGGAATCAAAATCCTTTACAGTATATGGCAATGCAGAGAGAAGTCACAAATGTCTGAAGTAGCTAAAGAAACACCTTTATGGTGTTACATAAAGAATATACATCCTTATAACTAAAGACTGTCATCACAAGTCTCCGCAAGACTATGTCTTGTAGACGTGAACATTTTTAAGGGTTCTCATTGTATAAAGCCTTCTCTCTGGAATTTCCAGATTAATCTACTTAATAGTGCCAGCCCAAAAATTTCCTTTCTTTTGGGCTTCTTCTGTGAGCTCATATACTGTTTTATTAAAAAAATGTCTAAAGTTTCAAACACATTCTTAAGAAATATTTCTCTCATTGCTTAAAAAGATAAAATTAGGATTCTTAAAAACTGCAGGATCCAAAAATCCCTGCTGGGTTTTATGGAATGCTCCAGCTGAGATAATATAATAGTCTGTTACTCATGGGAGATAATTGCCAGTGTTTGACCTAGAACCAATCAGTTAAATATAATTTTGAACATATCTGCAGTTTGGGATAAAATACTAGGTCCTAAAATATGCCTTTATGTTGCAGGTTTAACAGAGAATGTAGGTCTTTTTATGATATATGTGTTCCTGAAGAAGTGAGGACTGTTGTGCTGACAAAGCTATTTATTCTACAGTTGTAATTCAAAATGCAGTTCAGATTCTGTCAAGATGATTTACTCATTGCTCCAGTTTTTTGCAGCATATTCGTGCAATTATAATCATTCAGGCACCTAGCTGTTTGTATCCGTGTCTCTCTGACATGTTTTTATAAATGATCTCTTTTGTAAGAAATTAAGTAGATCAGTCAAATTCCAGCATGCTATGAATCAAGTGGCCCAGATTTATTTCAGTTCATGCCATTAACGTACAGATTGCCCTTTACTGTGTCATGCATGATTGGCAGTGGAAAGATATGCAGAAACTCCCTGGACTTGGGCAATCAAGACAGAGGTCAGGACATTCACAGTCCATTTCTCTTATGCTCTTCTTGCTTTCTCAAAAAGGACAAAGACCCAATGCAGATTTGTGACAGCATTACTCTCGCCAGTCTCTAACATTGACAAGTTCCTGTTTATACTACTGAGTACCTAAGAGAAGAGGTCACTGTGGGATTCAAGTATGCTTTTAGATGCATTTTGTAGAGTTTCTTACGATATTCAGAGTGTAGGAAGCATGTTATGTTTTTAGAGTAGACATCTCAAAAGAAGAAAATCATTTAGAAGTCCAGGGTATCCATTTCGCCCCATCTTTTATGCCTTCTGCTTGTTATCCGCAAAGGGTTATGGGCACAGTAGACTTTTACTTAGGTTGTCAACTTCCAAGGACAGAACCAGTCTTCTGCTTTCTCTGTGTGTGTGTGTGTGTGTGTGTGTGTGTGTGTATGCACATCTGTGTGCATATCATGTAGCACTGGATTGTCCTGGACTTTGCTCTACGTAGAATCAATATATAAATAATGATGCATAGTCTGAACTGTGGTTATCTGCTATCACTGCTGCTCTGTGTCCTTTCTCCCCAAATTGGTGAAGACAGTTGCTATTTGGTGACCAAACTCCTAGTTAGTCCCTAGCACAAATCAGTGTTATGTTAAATGCTTTAAATCTTTTGTTTGCTTTCATTTATCTAAATTAAACTACAGAATCACAGAATCATCTAGGTTGGAAAAGACCTCTGAGATCATTGAGTCCAACCTATGCCCTAACACCACCCTGTCAAGTAGACCATGGCACTAAGTGCCACATCCAGTCTTTTCTTAATCACCTCCAGGGGTGGTGACTCAACCACCTCCCTGGGCAGCCCATCCCAATGCCTAATCACCCCTTCTGTGAAGAACTTCTTCCTAATGTCCTCCCCTGGTGCAGCTTAAGACTGTGTCCTCTTATCCTATTGCTGGTTGCCAGGGAGAAGAGACCGACCCCCACCTGGCCACAGCCTCCTTCCAGGTAGTTGTGGAGAGTGATGAGGTCTCCCCTGAGCCTCCTCTTCTCCAGGCTAAACAACCCCAGTTCCTTTAGCTGCTCCTCAAAGGACTTGTGCTCCAGACCTTCAACCAGCCTCGTTGCCCTTCTCTGGACATGCTCCAGCACCTCCATGCCCTCCCTAAACTGAGGGGCCCAGAACTGGACACAGTACTCGAGGTGTGGCCTAGCCACTGCCGAGTACAGGGGGACAATCACCTCCCTAGTCCTGCTGGCCACACTGTTCCTGATACAAGCCAGGATGCCGTTGGCCTTCTTGGGCACCTGAGCACACTGCTGGCTCCTGTTCAGCCTGCTGTCAGTCAGTACCCCCAGGTCCCTTTCTGCCTGGCCACTGTCCAGCCACTCTGTCCCCAACCTGTAGCGCTGCATGGGGTTGTTGTGGCCAAAATGCAGGACCGTGCAGGACCCGGCACTTGGTCTGCACCAGTGCATGTAAGAATAAGTTTTTTTACAAACTCTTCTGTATCCATTCTCTTTATTTATCCTCCCACTTGTTTTTCTACCTTCTGGCCATTTTCCCTGATCAAAACTAACAAGTATATTACTTGCTGTCATGTTCTTCCTTTGTCATTTTTAAAAATGAGTCTGCAAAACATGTGTATGCATCTGCAGTATCTTGGTTGGAACTAATTCAGTATCCTAAAATTATAGTCTTTTTGTCTTTTGAATTTGACCTTTTTTTAACACTATAATAAGGGGAAGGAAATCCAGACCAGGAGGGCAGCAATTACCTCTGACCGTGTAGTGCTACCAGAGTGTGGCCTCTGTTTCTCAAAGAGAGTTTTGACATCTTCATCCCCAGCATCTGCATTTCTGGTCTGTCTTATACTGACGTCTCTACTTATGTGAAAGTGGATATTGCCTCAAAAGACCTGTGCCTGACTCTGCTCATTAACTTCTTACTGTCTAATGTCTCAATGTATCCTCCTCCAGATGAATTCAAAGTTAATGGGTCTCAATTCATGCATAAAGTCAGAGGATCTATATGCAACATATGTTATCCTGATAACTTGTCTTCCCTGAAATCCTTAGTTCAAATCTACTCATGGATTCTCATATGCATGCCTCAATATTTCAGTTTTAAGAACTTCAAAAATCAATTGTATCCTGTGAAAATCCAGATCTTTTGAGAGGGGTGGGAGGAGGAGGGGAAAGATTGAGAGAGAGTTAGTGTTAGGCTAGTTCATCATTTGAACATGGCCTCCAATTATGATGGAGTACTCTAGAAATACTGTCTTTTGGATTTGGAAAGGTACAAAGATCATTCTATAAATATTGTAAAATGACAGTGCTTCCATATAGCTTTGCATGGTCATTGGTTTGCACGATTAATAAATTTTATCACATCTTACCTCACAGTTGAGATAATTGTCAGTAACGGTGCTTTGAATGTTTTAATTTTAAAACAGAATTAGGGACTAATTGGAAAATAGTGCTAGACATAAATTATCTTTCTCCTTCTTCTCAAAGCCATATGAGGGGCTAAGACTTCAGGATCTGCGAAGGCTTAAGGATATGCTGATAGTGGAATCTGCTGACATGCTCCAAGCCCCACTGTTTACTGCAGAAGCTCTTCTTCGTGCACATGGTAATCCAAAACCCTAAAGACTAAAAAGAACTATTTTCAGTAAAATCGAAATTGCATTTATGATAATATTGCAGTATTGTGTTCACTTTTTATTCCCAAGAAAAAGAGAAGTAATGGTTAATCAAATACCAGGACATAGTTCACACGGTACTTCAGAAAGAAGTTCATCTGCAGTATGTCAAAAAGCATTGAGACAGACAGGCAAGTTGATAGGGAAGTGATTCAGACTAGGAATTATAGTGGAAGATGTTTTAACTTAAGCAATGTGGAGAAATAGAGCTTTCCTACTTTAGTGAGAGACACAGAAGTAGAACTTCCATGGTTTTATATATTAAAAAAGTCAAATAAGTTATTTTTTCCTATTTTTGTCAGACCATGGTATTCTGCCATTACGTATTTGTGTATAAAACTGGATCAGAAATTATTTTTATTTTTATTTTTATTTTTTGTCACAATAAAAGCAGTCTGACCATTGTAATAAATATTTGGAAATTGCCTCAGGGTTTAAAGCATACAAGTGTACATCCTTTTAAGGCTTTTTATAGTTACTATTTTAATGCAGGATATACTTTTCCCTTTTTATATCTGTAACTAGTTTAATTTCACTGAAATCAGTCTGTGCTCTTGCTGTGTAATTTAAACTGGGGTTGTCAGAATGGAGAGATCCTGAATTCAGTGGGTTCACTCCAGACAAAAGTATCTCTCTGAAGCTCAGTGGAAGCTTTAGGCTTTAATTCAGCGATTCCAAACTAACGCTTACTGAAGCATCCGCATTGTTACTGTGTGCCAAAGGGACTACTCAGGCAGTTAATGGTTTCCATGCTCATCACTGTATTGCTGGATTAAGCTTTTGTACCCTGCTATTTTTGTGGGTTCCCTGTAAAAATAGAAGACAGTGGAAAAAGTGAAACAGGAAAATATTGTTCCAAACCCATAAAATTTGGCAGACTTTCATGAGTAGGTATGGTACCTTAAACTTGTCTCCTTTAAATGATTTTTTATAGTTTATGTTCCTTTTAACACAGAATTAAGCCAACAAGAACTTGTGCCAGTGAGTTTCAGTGCCAGTCTGATATTTAAGGCACAGATGTTGATCATTTGTTTAGTTCTTATAGGGTATTTATAATATGTACAATATTTGAGTGCTGTTTTGGATTCTCAGAAAACTTCATTAAGACTAGGTGTTACTAAATATTTGTCTAATCAGGTGGGCATGTTTTGTACCCTGTACAGACACTCTGAAGAAGAAAATGATGGCAGTACTGTTCAAAATGGCAGCACAGTACGTAATAAGTCCAAAAGCAGTGAGGTTGATGTAAAGTGTGGAGAAATGTCTGCCAGCATCTAGTGAGCAGTAATTGAAAGCTGAGAAGAAATCAGTCTGCATTGCAAAGGTCATTCTACTGATGTTACTTTAGGGAGGTAGCTGTAACTTGATGCAATTGGCCAGTGTGGAGAAAAAAGCACAGACAATTTGCAAGTCATGAGAAAGTCATTGAGTCATGAGAAAGCTATTTTGCCTGTAGCTGTGGTCATACACTGGAAATTATTCAAACATATTTTTTTGTTTAAATTTGAAATTAAGACAGAGAATTGGTTTAGCCTAGTAAAAGGAATAACTGAGCCATTTACGAGGCTTGAGGCAATTGGGAAACACCAGATACCAAATTGCAGTGTTTTTGCATTTAATTTTGAAATTCATAAAAGAATAATGTGACAACTTAATTCACACCTATTGTATGAAAAGCATGCCTTAAATTCTTAGAAAGATCATTCTAATGTACTACTTTTAGTAGTTTACAGATGTCATATTTAATCCAACTAATTTGCTTTCTTTATCATACAACTATATCAATTTACTGACACAAGCTGCTAGAATTAAGAGTGTATTTGTTTTGGTTTGGGTTTTTTTTGCTGCTTTTTTTTAACTAAGAGACAGAACTATGTAGAGTTAGCACAAGAGAAAAAAATGTTACTATGGCAGACGTGAAAATAAAGAACTTCTCAGTTCTTCTACAAGTGTTTTTTCAACATTGTTCCCGTTTCTCTTCTATTTCATAAACTACTAATGCAGTTGATTTCAGGATAAAGGAGAGGCAATTCAGCAAATACAACTTTCATATGTTACTTAAATTCATAATTTAGTAAAGAAAACAAAATGGGACCCATTAAGTACTTTGCCTTTACCCTGGCTAATTTTAAAGATGCTCTACAAAGGAGCTCAAGAAAATTTGTGGCAAATTTTGTCTGTATCTTAGCATCAGTAAGCTCCCCTCTGAAAGATTATAAGGTCAGGGTGATTTGCAAAATGCTAATAACATCTATAATTACTGAAGTGTATATATATTAAGGCTCCATGGCTTCAAATGAATGAAATGAAGCTAACCCAAGATATGGTTTAGCTTAGAGAAAAAAGGATCTGATTAGTAAATCATATCCAGATCAGTTGTATTTTTTTTTTCATATTAGGAAGGAGGGAGCAGGTTTTAGTGTGATAGCAATCATTATTTGACAGTGGCGATATTTTTACTAAGTTCAGTGCTTAGAATACATATATCTTTCTTCAATATTAGTACAGTAATTTTTTCCTGTACAGATTATAAAATTCAATAAAAACAACATAGATTTTTGGTTAATAAAAATGAGTTTCCAGTGTGAGTACCTAAGATTAAAAAAAAAAAAAAAAAAAAAAAAAAAAAAAAAAAAAAAAAAAAAAAAAATTTAAATGATAGGAAAAAACTGGGAAATTTCTCTTTCATCTTGAAATTCCAGTTCATCTGATTTGTGAATATTGTTGATGGCTTTAGATTCAAATCAATATAAGAATTCGATAGATTTATATTTAAATGAGAACTTTTAATTATTTTTAATAGGAAAAAATGCTATTTGTAAGATATCTTTAGTGTTAGTGTTAGGAATCAGTGACCAAAAATATTCCAAACAATGATTAGCAAGATTTATATTAGTTTTAAGGTCTTCATAGATAATAAAGTTTGTTTCACTAGTTCTTTTTTGTATATAAATGGCAAATTTTGCATATACATTTACTTATATTTTATCATATTTATGTATTTATATATATTTTTAGTTTAGTGCATGTTCTTTTGAGGATGCAGTTACTAAATAGATTTCAAGTATCATCAGCTGTATAATTTCCTGTGTCTGTATATTTATTGAAGACTGGGACAGGGAGAAGTTGCTTGAAGCATGGATGTCTAATCCAGAGAATTGCTGCCAGCGTTCAGGGGTTCAGATGCCAACTCCCCCTCCAAGTGGATACAACGCGTGGGATACGCTGCCTTCTCCACGAACTCCCCGCACTACTCGCTCTTCCGTAACTTCCCCTGATGAAAACAGCCCGTCATCAGGAGACATTGAGACAGCTGTGGTAAGTTTATAAATAGATCTGAAACTAACAGGGTAGAAGAGCTTGTTTCTAAACATAGCACACCTACATGGACAGGAAAGCAGCATTGTCATCTCATTCGGAAAGTAAGTTCGTAAAGATAGAAAGCATTTCTCTTTCCAAAAGTGGCGAACAAAGAAGTTTACACCTTAAACATTCTATATAACACAATTGAGCATGTGGCTAATATAAAGGACTCTGTTTTCACCTTAGTTGTCACTCACAAAGTAGAATTTTATCCAGATACAATTGCATCAGTACCTTTGGCTCTGTTGAGCTTCTCTTCTCATCTCATGCTTCTCAAGATGTTCACTTTCATTGTATCCATTTCCCTGTGTATACTCAATACTGTGAACCCTGCCTTTTGAAAATTTTTTCTTTGGAAAACAAAATTCTCTTTGTCTGCATTTTGAAATGTCAGCCCACTAGTGTACTGTAAGCTTATAATTACTTTTACTATGTGTGGGCTGCTTCGAGCAGTTTACAAGGCTATTGCAAATTTGAAATATGAAAGCGCCTTTCATTAAAATCAATGTGGTTCTTTTGGAAGACAGAGTTCTCTTTTTAGTAATCCACAGCTGCAACATTATAAAGCTTTTGCTCCATGACCTAAGCATTTTTTCTAGAATATTATATGCAGTCTTGCAAATGGATCATCCCTAGATCTCATAATAAAATAAAATTTTTGTGTTCCTGCATAGAAACCTTTTACTTCTTTAATTGTAAGAGGTTGAAAAAGAAGCTATATGGAATAATGTTATCGTACATTTACTTATATTAGCAGAGAAATACTGTCCAGGAATATTTCCTAATTAAAATGTATAATGAAAGATTACATGTGTTCAGTTTTATATTGTGTGGGCTTTTTTTCATTAACAGTCCTTAAGCCAGCAATGTAGGCTGGACAGTGATTGCTATTCTGAATCCAAATCCAGATTTATACATTTGGTGTTTCTGTTTGTTTAAAAATCTTGCAAAAAGCTTTCAAAATGTTGTTTATGAAATAATACATATTTTTCTGAAGTCAGTCATGTTGGCAGACAAATGAAAAATAAAAGTAGATAGAATAAAACCACAAACTGTAAAGCTCCTTTCAGTTTTTGCATTTACATCCTATTTTGTAATTAAAACTGTTCCAGTACGTGTTCTATACTTGATAATTCTGAACTCTTCCTTAACTTCATTAACTTACTTATTTTAAAGCTATGTTTTAAACAAAATTGAAAACACATACAAATTTAGTATGGAACAGTTTTGATGCACTGTCAACTTCTAAAGTACTTAATTTTGGGAAGACAATAAGCTGAAATGACTGAAACAACAATAAATTTCTTCATCAAGTTTTGCACTTTAAAGGCAGAATTTTTTGGTTTGGTTTTGTTTTGGCTGTAACACAAGTGCTTTTTAAAAGTGGCATACAATAGGCTAATTTTTTGGAAATGTTGTCCTATGTGTGTATAATATCTAACATATTGAAAGTTGCAGTAAATTTTCATGAAATCTTTGTTCCAATGGAAAGAAAAATCTGCTTACACTCTTTGAAGAACATGAAATATTTGTCTTCATGCCTAACCATAAGCAATAAGTAACGTCATCCCTACTCTTTAAATATTTTCAGAGTAAGGGCCTCAACATTCTATATGTTATTTTTTCTACAGTACCTAGTGGTATAAAATTAAGCAGAGGTGTCTTCTGTTGGAATATTTGTAGCTTAACTCATTCTTTATTTTGATTGAAAGCCTCAATGTATTAAAACCAGTATTTACGTAGTTTATTATGTAAAACAGTTGCTGCTGTTGCACGACCAAGTTGCTCCTTCTTGATTTGGACCTGATTGTTTAAGATGCTAAATGTTTCCTGTAGCCTCTGTCATTTCCAAACTCCATTTCTGGCTGCCTGTGAATCTGATGAAAATTTCAGGTCCCATTTTCCCTTAGAACTGAGGTCTCAGCGCTCTGCACAATGAACCACTTGCTGAGCTGGAGGACATGACAAAAGGCACCCCCAAAATGTGGTGTTTGGATAAGGAGTTATAGAAAAAGAGATGCATAATCTTTCCCATTTCTATTTCTAAGCTATTTCTATAGCTTAAAATGATTTTTTTTTTTTTTTCTGGCTGTAGTTAGATTTTTCTCCCTATTAAGCACTTCTTTAAATTTTTGCTGAGATTTTCCAGCCTAGTGTGTCCTGCTAACAATATGAAAAGCTTTAGGGTATTTCTTAATCAGTATTTTTTCATCTACAGTGTGACATTTGTATGTGTAATATTTCTGTGTTTGAAGACCCAGTGGATATGCCTTGCGGACATGACTTCTGCAGAGCATGCTGGGAGGCGTGAGTATATGTACTTTTATATATTTTGAGAAACTTTCCTATTTCCCATTTTGAAGCGGGAAGGCTAGAGACATTAAACAGGCACTACCTGGGTTTCAGACTTGCTGTTTTGATCCTATTGAATATTTAAGTTATCATTCAAAGTGACTATCAACTGTTTTAGGCTTATGTAACGCTTGTTGTGGTTCAGCAAAGCTCTTAAGCATGTTTCAAGCCCGTGTGTGAATAGATGAGCCTACTCTTGATTTGCTCAGTGTGTGCATGGCAGTGGCATTGGGGTTCACACTTTTTAAGTTAAGCACAGTGCTTAATTCCATCTCTTTGTTTAGCACCCTGAGCTTAGGCATTGTAAATCCATTTTCAGTCAGAAAAGCAACTAAAATTCTTTTTTTCATTAAGGGTTAAAAACTGAGGAGTAGCTTTAGCTTAAATGCTCTGTTAGTGTAATGCTGTCCTTGCTACATAATATTTTCAAGTCCAAATAGTCATGCTAGTTAAAAAAAAAACTATGGCATGGACAATTATGCTATTATAAATGTTAATCATTCTTCCCACGAATAATTATATCTGTATGCAGTGCCTTTTTATTCCTCTCCCCAGTCAGGAGATTGCACTACTTGAACTGTACCACTACAGTGTCTTATTATACTGTCATATCAGCAGAGCTAGTCCTACTGCAGATCAGCCTAATTTGTATGAACCAATTCCGCCGATGTGAAGGAGGAGCACTTTCTCCAAATGAGCTTTTAGAAGTGCTTTTTAGAAGCAATTTTTTTTCAGTGTTCAGTGAATTAACAATTGTGCTCCTGTTGTCTTGTAAATTGTTACGCAGTGGTTTAGAAGTTACAAAGAGATCACTGGCTTGACGTGGTGCTTCTAATTTGGGTGCTGGACTATGTGTACTGTGATTTGTGGATGCACTCAGAACTACAGTTCAATGTCAACCAAGTGTTTGTGGTGGCATATCTAGGGCGGGATTCATCTTTCCAAGCCAGTCATTTCTGTTACACGGAGTATAGCCAGGACTGAGTTATCCCATTGTAAGATGAATCTAAGATGGGATGAATTGGCAAGTCTATCTACCTTAACTGTTAAAGGACCCCAGATGACTTAGAAATGCCTATCCTTGAGACGATTAAAGCCAGATGAGATAAGTATCATCCTTGATGTCAAGTTAATATATAAGTACTAGCTTTTAAACTAAGCAACCTTGTGCACTGTGAGTTAAAGTCCAGTTTTCAGCAGATTTCTGAGCTTTTTCTGTCTTGGATTCTAGTGGTTAGGGACTATAAAGGTCTCCATTTAGAAATTTGTTTCCAAGAGCAGAGCTATTCTGACTAGCAGAGTTGTAAAAATTATTTGCATATAAAATTAATTATTTCCCAGATTAATTACACTTATATGTTCCATTTGTGATTTAAGTTAGAAGTAATGCTCAGTTTAATTAAACATTGCATAGCAGTCTCTGATAAATGGTTAAAGGATGAAAACCACAAACACACAGGGCTATGCATAGTTGATGGTGCTCACTTCTGAACTGTGAAAGTGTTATTTTATTTTTAATTATGCCATTCATCAAATCTATAGTCCTTTTGAGCTGAAAGGGCTGCTTCCTGTTCTTTGTTTACAAATTGATTAATTTGAATATATATGAACCTAGTATAAAGTATTCAGCAGCTTTTTAATTTTTATTTTTATTTTTATTCACAAATACTGACCGACAAAATTCTGGCAGATTTTTGAATCTGAAAATTCAGGAGGGTGAAGCTCACAACATTTTTTGCCCAGCATATGATTGTTTCCAGCTTGTGCCTGTAGACATCATAGAAAGTGTGGTTTCCAAGGAGATGGACAAAAGATACCTTCAATTTGACATTAAGGTAAATTATCAAACTGTTCCTGTACTCTTGACGTGTATTTCATTTTATTAAAAATACCATACAACTTTTATGTGAAATGCTGCAGTATATCTGTAACTTTCCCAGTAGAAATTCATAAATTATTATGTACACTGAATTATTGGCTGGCTTGTATGCCACAATATGAATGTTTGATATACTACTTAGAAAAAGAAAAAACATTATATTTATTCCTTAAGTACAAATACAAGACTTCCACAATGTGTTACCTAACACAGTATTAATAAAATTATTTGATCAAGCTAATGTCTGTAACAGGCGATAAGAAGCTTTTAATCTGCCAGACATGTTTGTGTTGGCAGTCTAAAATTTTTAAGAGTTTTTGGACGTTTTTTATTACCAAGAGACTGTTTTCATCCATAAATAATGCCTGTTTCCATCTAAAAAAACTATTAATACAAGTGAATTACTTAATTTTCTTTCCCTCCAATGCTTGATATGATTGCTAAATAAAGGAAAAAAAGTAGGAAAACTGATTTGGTTCTCCTGTTTGATTTTTTATGTGTTTATTTCCATCATTGCAGCTTATTTTTAAAAGCAATCTTCTAATTCACCTTTTTTCTTTTGTACTATGTGTAATAGTAAGCTAGTCTTTGAGGTAATGTGTTATGTTATCAGTGGTCATACGGCAAAAGAAAGTAGAAAAGTATTTTTTTTCTCTTTACAGTACAATACTTCTGTGTGTGAGAAGTCTCTAATACACAGTACTTAAGTCTTACACAGTATGATGCAAATGAAATAGAATGGAATGGAATGCGATAGGATAGGATAGGATAGCTCAGGTGGAAGGGACCAACGAGTCCAACTGTCTGACCACTTCAGGGCTAACCAAAAGTTAAAGCATGTTATTGAGGGCACTGTCCAAATGCCTCTTGAACACTGACAGGCGTTTAGCATCATCGGCAAACTTGCTGAGGATGCACTCCGCTCCTTCATCCAAATCATTGATAAAATGTTGAACAGAACTGGCCCTACAGTTGAGCCCTGAGGAGCACCACTAGTGACCAGCCACCAGCCAGATATAGCCTCATTCACTACAGCCCTTTCTGATTAATCTTTTATGTCTTCATATTTCAAGTGGCTGGTGGTCAGCCACTTGAAGGGAAGTAGTCAAAGTTCCTTTTCCATCTCACTCATTTAACAAAAGTTTTGTGCAAGAAGAGCTGGTACATTAATAAAAAAAGATTGGAGGTAATTTCCTGAGTAAGTCTAGTTCTGATTTCAAGTTTACTGCAGGTGATTACGTTGCGGGTTTTGTTTTAATCAATAAGATTTTAATTGTTTTCAACTGCAAGAGTCAGTTCTGTTAATGTGTATTGCTAGTGCATATATAGTGGAAGTTTACAGTAAGCCATATGACAAAGAAGTTGACTTGCACACATTGAACATTTTGTGTGGGATGTAAATTTGGATCTTAGCATAAGTGTGAAGTACTGTTGTTATTTCCCAAAGAAATACTATTTTTTAAATGGAGATTAAATTATTCCCCTGTAATAACTATTTTTAAAAGCCTATCAAAGTAGCTGTGATTGTCTGTGCTTTTTGGCTTTGTTCCTTCAAAGGAAGATTATGATGACAGATTGTTTTATATCGATAATTAAATCCGATCTTGTATGTTAAAATATTTTCCTTTTTTCTCTCTTTTTTCAGGCCTTTGTTGAAAATAATCCTGCTATTAAATGGTGTCCTATACCAGGCTGTGAAAGAGCAGTAAGGCTAACGAGACAAGGATCAAATTCAACAGGATCAGATACACTTAGCTTCCCTATGCTAAAAGCCCCTGCTGTAGATTGTGGAAAAGGTCATCTTTTCTGCTGGTTAGTACTAGAAACTTGCCTATGTCTACATAAACTCATTGTCACTGCTATTCCAGGGATTGATAAAAAGTTAAAAGTCCCACTTAGCATGAAGCATGCAACAAAAAATTGTATGGGATGGTATATGACTGTACTATCCTGTATTTATGCAGTAAATAAACTCTGGTGCAGAAATATTTCATTATTTTGAGGCACAGCAAAGGNCTGATTAATCTTTTATGTCTTCATATTTCAAGTGGCTGGTGGTCAGCCACTTGAAGGGAAGTAGTCAAAGTTCCTTTTCCATCTCACTCATTTAACAAAAGTTTTGTGCAAGAAGAGCTGGTACATTAATAAAAAAAGATTGGAGGTAATTTCCTGAGTAAGTCTAGTTCTGATTTCAAGTTTACTGCAGGTGATTACGTTGCGGGTTTTGTTTTAATCAATAAGATTTTAATTGTTTTCAACTGCAAGAGTCAGTTCTGTTAATGTGTATTGCTAGTGCATATATAGTGGAAGTTTACAGTAAGCC
>VXAL01002015.1:146885-158705 GCA_013399475.1 Chauna torquata
TATATATATATATATGAGAAATATATATAGTGAAAAACTTTGATATTCTATCAAGAAACAGGTAAACACATATCTTTCCTAATCTGATTTTCACATAAGATTAAACAACTACAATTTCAACTTCTCTGTTTTTGCATGCTCCACATCCTCCTGTCGCCCTCATAAAGTTGTGGGAGTTAGTGAGGCATATGAAGATGCTGCCAACTGTCTGTGGTTACTAACTAACTCCAAACCATGTGCCAACTGCAAATCTCCAATTCAAAAGAATGAGGGCTGCAACCACATGCAATGTGCAAAGGTAAGAAAGACCTTTCATATAATTTGTTGTGAAACCATAATTCAGGTTGTGTGTGTCATGCATACATTTCAGGAGCACAAAAGTCCCAAACCTCTGAAATGTCATGCCTAAGATCTAATGGAACCTGTTGCAAGAATTACATAATTTGCAAATGGTGGGTTACATATATTTAGAAGATGTTTCATATTTAGTGACATTTGTTTGGCTGGCAGGTGAACACTGTAATTACCAAGATTTCATAAACACCTGACAATTACTGGCAATACAGCATGAAACTTAAGGGAACAGAAATAATTGATAGTTTAATCATCATTAATAATGTAGAAGAGAATGAACATTTTCAGTTGGCAGAAGATGATACATTTTAAGCAATGGTAAGCTCTAATGAACGTTTTGCCTTATTGCATTTTTCTTTTGCATGATTTCTCTACATAGCAACAAAACAGAGAAGTTTAAATGGAAGACTGTAAACAGGAATTAATCAGTAGGAATGAAAAGACAGGAAAGAGTAATTCCAAAAGAAACTTATTGGTGACAGCAGCCAAAAAATTAGTCATGAGTTTGCACTATGCTACTGAAATAGAAAAAATATTTTTTGCCATGAGTTCAGTATAATCTGAAAATACTTCTTCTCTCAAATAAGTTGAAAACAGCATATTTAGCATACTGTTTCTGTATATCAGAAATATCTTATATAACTACAGCTAATACCTCTTTGAGGAGGATCATTAAAAATACAAAAGTTGCACATATTTGACATAGTTGGCTTCCAATAAAAAGCGAAGAGATTTAGAAAGTAATTGTTTGTTTTTCTGGAAATGTGTTAGTCTCCATTGCCATCCAGATCACATTTTCTTTATATTATCATCACATATTCTGTCTGTGATACAGACTGAGGATTGGGTTTTTTTTGGTGTAGTTTGTCTGTGGCAGCAGAGAACAGATTCTCTTCCAGTTTAGTTTACGCCAAGTTTGCTGTTCTTTTTTTTTTTTTCTTTTTAAATGATTTTTAAAAGAGCTCACAACTTCCATAGTGCTAAAAAGTGTAATAAGGTATGTTGTTCAGCACAATTTGAAATTTTCCAGGCTGTAAACAAAGAGTATTTGAAATAGCTATTTGTAGAAGCTATTTGTATTGGTCTCAATATTGAAACAATTCATATGTGGGATGTGGAATCCTGGAATCATTTAGGTTGGAAAAGACCCTTAAGATCATCAAGTCCCATTATCCCCTAACATTCCCATGTCCACTACTAAACCATGTCCCTAACTGTCAGATCCACACATCTCTTAAATACGTCAAGGGATGAGGACTCCACCACCTCCCTGGGCAGCCCATTCCAATGGCTAACCACTTTTTCTGTGAAGAGCTTCTTCCTGATGTCCGGTCTAACCACCCCCTCCCCAAAATGACCTGAGCACGTTTCCTTGCGTCCTATCACTTGTCACCTGAGAAAAGAGACCGACACCCTCCTCTCTGCAACCTCCTTTCAGGTAGTTGTAGAGAGCAATGAGGTCTCCCCTCAGCCTCCTTTTCTCCAGACTAAGCAGCCCCAGTTCCTTCAGGTGTTCCTCATGTGTCTTGTTTTCTGGTCCCTTCACCAGCTTTGTTGCTCATCTCTGGACATACTTGAGCAACTCAATATCCTTTTTGTAGTGAGGGGCCCAAAACTGAACACAGTACTTGAGGTGCGGCCTCACCGATGCTGGGTACAGAGAGAAAATCACCTCCCTAGTCCTGCTGGCCACACTATTTCTGATACGGGCCAGGATGCCATTGGTCGTCTTTGCCACCTGGGCACACTGCAGGCTCATGTTCAGCCAAAGTAGCAAAATGGTCAGAATGTAACAAAACCTCTTCAGTTATTTGAGAGCAATGGTTGTCACTGAGCTCATCTCAATAGAATGGAAGTATGGCTTAAGGTTTGAGAAGACTTCGGCCACTAAACACTAGTGAATATAGATAATTTAATTTAGTACCATTCTGAGGCACTGGCTGACAACCACAGATCTGTTCCTCTTTGATGTTGTTCCTTATAAACAGCTTAAAGCGTCCTTAAAACAGTCAGCTTCCTTTTGTGGTAGAGAAATCTCTGCAAACAGAAGCTGCCTCCCCTCAGCCTGGTGAGGAAAGAAAGGAAGGGTATCCTCAGGATCATTGCAGGGCTCAGATGCAAGGTATAGTGGACACCTCGCTTGTCTCTTCCTCCACTGAAGTAAGGGTCTGTTACAAAGCTTCTGCCTTTGCTGCAGTAAGTTCTGCTCAGGCCTACTACATGATGAGTAGAGAGCTGCGACTGCCTCTGACCAGCTAGCATGTACCTCGGTGTAGTCACAGAATCACATTTCTATATTTAAGCAGGCACCGTACTGTTTTATGAGCCTGGTTTCTAAGGTAACAAGACTCATGCAGTCCTGCTGTCTCTCACTCCCCTAACTCTACTAGTTTTTTAACCTTCTGGGTACTTTGAACAAGATACAGGAGGGGGTTCGCAGATATTAAATTACTGCACATTTCATGAAACTTGGTAGCTCTATGGTGCAGAGACTTAATTCGTACTGCCACCAAGGGAGAGGCTGAAATACCTACTCAGCAGTTACCTGCTCAGCAATTACCTCTTCTGCTTGGCTCAGACAGTGGCCAGGCAGCACATGTCGTTTGTTAAGCCTAGCCAGTGCTGCCTCATGGCTAGCTGATCATAAAGGCACATGAAACAGAGATCAGGATCTGGGGAGATGAATGTTTGAATGTTTAATGAGAGTGAAGTAATGGAGGAGGGTCCAGGAATGTTGGGTGAACCTTGGGTTATGGAGAAGGCTTTTGGTGATGTGGTGAGAGACTGAGGATACGTATGGTAGAGTGATCATGGAGGGAGATAATTTGAGAGAGGTGGCATTATTGCAGTAGGAGCATATACACAGAAATTAATAGGAAATCAAGCTTTAATAGCTCTGTTGCTTCTGGAACAACTTGTTTCATAGTGTTTTTTGAAAATTTTGCTGCAATTTTTTTCTTATTATTATGACTGTTTCTGAACGATAGGCAAATAATGCAGTGATACACACTTAAGACTTTTATACACGACTATTCTCATACTTCATTCTCAGCACTCATCTTACCACTTTGTTTAAGCAAGCACCTTCAAAAAATATTTAAGAACAAAGAAGGTGCAGCACAATAGCAAGAAGAAATACCCCAGTCTGCATTGCTTTTTAGAAGAAAATCAACATCACTGGTGAGATGAAATTAGCAAAAGTACAATGCAGGAATTGGATTTCATTTCATCGTGTAATATATTTAATTGAATGTATAAAGCAACTGCTTATGAACACATCTGGTATGGACTAGGTATTTCTGGAAAGGTTAAACTTATTAAAGAGAGGAAAAATGTGGCTTAATTTATTGAATTCTAATAATAATATTAACGGCTTCTTATTAATTCATGTAAACTTTTGCTTTCATTTTTCAGGATTTTTCATTGCTCATCTGTAAAACAGATAAAATGAGCAGGAATGACCAAGTCATAAAGTCTTTTGCACATCCATCCATAAACAGCTTCCAATTATTTTGAAATAAACTAGCTGAGTATTCAGTCCTGAGTTGAATATAATACATTTTGATCTTCTCTGATGCAGAGAAGTCTGGATAAGGCAGATCCCCTTGTAAGGTGTTGCCTATTTTGAAAACTCTCTACTCAGTAAATGCAGAAAAGGCTTAACTTGAAGTAATCACTGTTCAAAGTTTGTGTTCCGTTTTTTCTCTCTTGCTTTAGTAGTTGCTATTACTATTTTGCATCAGGAACGCCACATGACTGAAATACCAGTAATCACATTTTTTTAATTGCTATTAGGAAACAAGCGAAAAAAAATATTAGTGAAGACATTTTTCACCTAAGCTTTCTGTTTTCTTTAGGCTTATGTTTTTTGTAATTTCTTAGATAAAGCTAGTGAGGCACATCTAAGGTTTTAAGTGCCTTTTCCACATTACAGCAGATATTAAGTCATAGCACTTCTTTCACATACACTGCACTACCAAGATACCAGCAGGGCTGCAGCTGAGAACAGTAGATTTCAAAAGCACCTCTCTTGAACTGCTGATATTTATCACTGTACAGACAGAGTACAATTGAAAGAAAAACTGTTCTTCTCTGTCTGGAGAATATTCAGGATTCTGAAAAATACTGCTTTCCAAATTGGAAAAAAAGGCAAAATTCTGAACATTTTTTGTTAACCAACAACCGAAGAAAATGCAGATAAGATCAGCTGAAGAACTGCATTTTGATAACTAAAGTATTTCGTTTGTTTTGGGCATTTTACTATTAAAGTCATATTTGTGTATAAAATTTGTTTCATTTTAATGATTAGAAATTAAACTTACTGATAATTTCACTTCTCTCTTTAGAGCCAGGAAATTTGTTAAAATTCACTCTTTCTCATGAACAGTTTCTGTGTTGCTTAAAAAACGTCTCTTTTATTAAAACAAACAAAAATAAAAAACAGGACTAATCAGCTCTATTTATAATTTGATTTATTTCATCCACTTAAAACTTAACTTGTAGGTCCAACACAATCTTGGGATTAGAGGAACAAAAATTATGACTTCCATGGTTTGATAACTGAGATCTTCTGTAGTACATAAAATAGAAAGAAAGCTCCTCAGAAATTCTGTTTCGACCATAAGTACACTCAGAATGATGTTAATTCAGTTTTTCATGGAAGAATAATGATGCATAACTGCAAACCTACAATGTATCAGCTTCTTTCTTTTTTCCCTTTGTTCCTGTTTTTTCTGAAGTGCAAATATGACTTTTGCTGGATATGCTTAGAAGAATGGAAGAAGCACAGCTCATCTACTGGAGGCTATTACAGATGTACTCGCTATGAGGTTATTCAACATGTAGAGGAACAGTCCAAGGAGATGACAGTAGAGGTAACAAAAAAGAGTGTTTGTTTAAAAAGTAATGCTAAGGCTGCAATTTTCTGTTTACAGTTAAGTTAATCAAAATTCTTCCCAACCAGAGTTTTAAATGGGAAAATATAACCTTAAATATAACAAAAAGAAGGAAAACACTGCCTATTTGTGGATAGAAGCATAAGATTTGGTTCTTGTGGCTTTGGTAACAACCACTGGTTTACTTTAGACAAGTTAATTTACTTCTCTGTGCCATGGTTTCCTTTTGTGAAATGGATGTGCTGGTACTGCAATTAGCTGCTGTGTGTTAGAGAAGACATGTTTTGACATTTGGAAAGTCTGCTCAAAAATAGTATACACATACAGGGCATTGACTCTGTAGTTACAGTATTTGCAGGCTTGGGAATTTCAGAAATTACATTTGTCTCTTTTCATACATAGCACTTGACAGCATTGTATATAACGCTTTACATGTAGTGGGAATAGAAACAGTTATGTAATTATATCTAATGATAATTGTTAAATTAAACTATAAAATTTGTCTTGGTTTGTTTTCTTTTCCCATTATTTTCCAGGCTGAAAAGAAGCATAGAAGATTTCAAGAACTGGATAGGTTTATGCACTATTACACAAGGTTTAAGAACCATGAACTTAGCTACCAGGTATGTATCAAACCATTTTTACTCATTCTTGTTTCTGTTTTATTCATCCAAAAATAATTAGCTTATTATATTTTACATGTTTTCTTGTTCTAGTTAGAACAGCGCCTTCTGAAAACAGCCAAAGAAAAGATGGAGCAGTTGAGTAGAGCTCTCAGCGGAAGTAAGTAGAATTTGTCAGTATTTGCTGTGAACTACAAATTTGATTTGATTTCAAATCAAATATGTTATGGCTAAGCCTTTTATTTTGAGTAGAGCTCACATCAGTCTGCTATGGGATGTGATCCCTCCGGTACTAGAATTAGTCAGCAGTGGATGAAAGCTAAATGTATAGTAAATCTTATATGTTCCAAAGGCACAGGGAATGCAGCATTATAAGAGAGAAGCTAATATTCTGTGCTTACTTCTTGTAGTAAGAACACTGTATACTCATTGAGGACCTGCAGCTGTTTACTTGCAAAATATTTAGCTGACGTGCACATTTTTGGTGGAAAACCCTTACACTAAAAGAAATGCTGACATCAGCAGGAAAATATTTTCACAGTGTTGTATCTATCATCTTACAGCTGAGGGAGGCTGTCCTGATACCACATTCATCGAAGATGCAGTACAGGAGCTTCTAAAAACTCGCCGCATTCTCAAGTGTTCTTATCCATATGGATTCTTTTTGGAGCCTAAAAGCACAAAGAAAGAAATATTTGAACTTATGCAGGTAACACATGCATATAGTTTGCTTTTCTAATGTTACTTTTTTGGTAGTGTTAGTTATCAGTGTCTGGTTTCCATTTTTGTGGTGTAAAACTGTAGCTCCTCCTTCTGTAGCTCCTCTTTTCTGATTCCCCTACTAATGTTTCAGATGAGTGGGTGGGGGCAAAGCTGGGGGAGTACCTGAGTGGTGGTGGCATCAGCTGCAGGGGGGTGCTGCCTGCTTTCCTTTACTTTAGGGCCCCCAAAGACGTTCAGTGCAAGTTCATGTGCAGGGAAGCACTGCTGCAAGCTGGAGGAGAACATTTAAGTCAGTAAAGGGATAGGCTAGAATATATTTTGGGGTGGAGACCCCACATGGCTTGTTACACATGGAGTAACTGGAGAACTGGAGTTTGAGTGTGTGTCTGCACATATGGAGTAGTATTGGACCCAGGGCCAAAATCACTATGGAAAAGTTGGGGCAACTGATAAAGCTTCAGGCCTGATAGAGCAGGCTTACAGGCACGCACTGAAAACTTTGGTCTGGCTTAGTCATCACCCACCTCAAAGTCGTTACTGATGAATCAAGATTGTTGTTCAGACAACATAATGAACACCAAATGAAAAATTGATTCCTGTCTCTGGTAACTTTATATCAAAGAAGAAAGAACAGATTATTAGGCAGAAAACAAACAACTACAGGTCACCTTACTAAAGGGGTTCTCTGTCATTTCTTTACTTTTAACAATTATTTGAGAGTTGGTGTTTCAGAGAACTGATAGGCCTCCTGTCTGGATGGTATCTTCAGGAAAATGGAAATCATTCTGTTCAGTATTTATGGTGTAGAATTCTGCCTGATTTTAATTTCACTGCTAAAGTATTTTATTCTGTGTTTATTATCTGTTGCAGACAGACCTAGAAATGGTCACTGAAGACCTTGCACAGAAAGTGAACAGGCCTTACCTTCGGACTCCTCGCCATAAAATCATCCGTGCAGCTTGTCTTGTGCAGCAGAAGCGGCAAGAATTCTTGGCCTCTGTGGCCCGTGGTGTTGCTCCTGCAGACTCACCAGAAGCACCCAGGCGCAGGTAATCCAAATAAAATACCATGCAACTTAAAAAAGTTCATTTGATAGCTGTCAAAGTGGGTGAATCTATTGTCATTCTTTGACAGCGAGGTAAATTGGAGCTGATAAACTTGGTGGTTGTAAATCACCAGACAGACAGTTGCATCTTCTTGGTCATTTGATCCTTGTGGAATTACAGCTTTTCATAGACTCAAATGCACACATCCTGTTAATCACCCTCTCTTTGTTGATGAAACTGCAAATGAAAGACCTCTGCTGGCTTTTAAAATTGCGTCAAAAGCCAAGTGCAAGATATGTCTTAGAGCACTGGGGTGATGAGGGTTGCTTTTTTTTTTTTTTTCCCCCCTCACTTCTGTAGCACTTACAGAACCAGGTTCATGGTGTAAGTCAGCATGGGTAGATGGTCAGCAAATAAGTAGTGTGATTTGAAATCAACATTTAAGTAAAATGCAAAGTAAAAAAAGCAAAAAACAAAAAACAACGACAACAACAAAAAACAAAACCTTAAAGGGAATATTGACCAAATAGAGTAGTATGGTTTCACTACTGTTTTGTTGGAGTTAAATTTTAAACCATGCACTTCTGTCTTTCATGGTGACAAATTAAAAACATAAAACTAAGTTTTAATTGTTTTAAATACATTAACATATACATCAATTTGAAAACTCCACCGTTACTACTTCATGACAGAGAATATACATGGCATAATTACTTGTATGGACTATGCTGCTGCCCCACCTCTCCCATAGCAGCAGTTACGCAGGGCACTCTGCGGACAGTACACAGTTTGAAAATGTGTTTTCACCCTTGGTATTTTCAATTCAGCTATCCCTACAATAACCTTTATGAATTGAGGAAAAACGTGTTTGAGAATTACTGCTCTGTATTTCGCAGCCTAAATTGCTTCCCCATTCGTGATACATTAATGATTAAATATCATGACTTCAATTTCACTTTTTTCCTTCAAGATTGTCACTAAATACCTGATACACTCCAAAAATCTGTAAATGTTTGAGAGAAATATCAAGCAGTTCCAGAATAGTCAATGATTGTGTTGTAATTTTGTTTTCCAAAATGAGTTTTAATGTAAGAATTAAAGCAGAAGACTTGTTAACTTAAGAGAGTTACAGTTGCGCTACTTTTTATATGTTGATAGGTTTTGAAGCTATGTATATTGTTTATACTTTGTTCCAACTCTAAACTTTATGGTATGTCTCTTAATTTTACAGCTTTGCCGGTGGAACGTGGGATTGGGAGTATTTAGGATTTGCATCCCCTGAGGTAAACTATATCTTTTTAAATCTTTAAGTTAGTTCTGCATATTCTAGAAACACAGGTATGATTGTGGTCTGCATGAAGAGCTTCTTTATTTTGATTCAAAGCATTTCAAGTTGGTTTAAGCTTACCATTTTATTTATTTCACAATAGAAGGAAATATATGCATAGCTAACTGTGCAGTGACTTCAACATGGATATAGTTAGTTAAGATGGCATCACCATTTTCTAAGTACATAACCAGTTTTAGAATTATAGATAAACTGGTTTCTATGTGCTGGAGAACCCTAAAAGAATAAATATATGAAATTGTGTAGAATACTTTTCAATGCAACAATTTTGCAGCAGAATTTGGTAAGTCTAAGAAATTTCCATCCTTCTATAACAATACAACAAAAACATACAGGTATACGCCCAAATATTTTTAACCATTTGAAATGTTTATTTTTATTTTTATGTATTAAAGCAGGATGGAAATTGCATACTCAGATGAGGTGAACTTCTGGTATTTAACCAAGAATGAAAATTAAAAAAGTTAGAATGAATATTTCACCGTCTATATTATGGGAAAGAGTATATAATTTTCAAATCTCTGCACTAAAATATGAGAAGCTTCCTGTAAGGATTTCCTTTATCATCATAATTTTTATTTAATATTTTGAGAACATTAGATTAAAGTATTCAGTTAGGAAGGAAGCTTCATCTCAGCATTTCCTTGCTGCTGTTTTCTTTCTAGCTAGTCATTTTAAAGCAGCCTGGAAAACTCCATGTACACTTTTTCTATATATTTCCTTTGCTATTGTTGTTGGTGAGCATCATGCTGGTGAGAAAATAGCTTGCTTCTCTGCAAAAGATCAACTTGCTTCTCCTATCTAGTTCCTTTAGTCCTTTCTTTTGAAATAACTCCATGTTTTATAATACCAAACTCATTGTGATGCTATTTTATCATCAGTGGAACTGGTTATGAGAAGAAGCTGATAAGCAATATGTTGATAAGCTGTTTAGCAGCAGGTGCCATTGCAGTCATGCTTAGATGATTGCTTACAAGTTTTTATGATTTGCCTAAATGTAGCACTGTATTATGCAAGTTGGCTTCTTTGCTATGTAGATATCAAGGATACTTGCAACCACCTATGCTAAATAAATTTTGTAGAATTAATAATGGTCATCTTTGTTTATTTTAGTGATTTTTATACAAAATTTTTAATGTAGAGCTGTACTTTTACTGGCAAGTAGTAGAACATCTGTGCATACCATGTTATAACAGAATATAAAATCTTACTGGTTTTAGCAAATTGCGGGTTGCTATACACCATTGTGTGAAACCATGATGTTCCTACCCAACAAAATAAAAGGTCCTTTGCTCACATGTATAAAATTGTTACACGTAGTCAGAAAAAAAATTTTAACCGTAGTAATCGAGATATCTAATGCGTTAGAAAGCAACCAAAAGTATAGTTAGGTGGCTGTTGGTAAAATCTATGATTCTATTGCAAGCGGATGAAAGATAAGATCTGATACGGCTAAAAATCTTAGTGTTCACTGATCACTTCTCATTATTCTTTATCTGATTCATATTGATATGAATATTTTTATAGTGATATATATATTTTTAGTGATATATATTTTTAAATAATTCATTTATATTGCTTCATACAGAAGATTTCATTTTCTGTTGTTTGGGGGTCTGACTTCCATTTAGGAAATCCCAAGGCTCTTTAGGAAGTGGAAGGGTGTTTTAGGAAAGAATCACTTCATGCTTGCCCTGGTTTTTATTCTGTCCCATGGGCTAACAAGCACCTACTACTAACCACTGTTGAAGACAGAATATTGGGCTAAATGGACCTTTCATCTGGTCCAGTACAGTTATTTTTGTGATCTTACAATTTTCATAGAGCTGCTTCTTACACAGATAAAAATCTTCCCACACTGATCATTTTGTGACAATTTTTTTTGGCTTGTATGTATCATTATGAGTAAGACTTTGATCTGAAACACTTCATGGAAAGACAACATACCATCACAATACCATTAAAATTAATAAGGTCATTGTGTAAGAGAAATGACATTTCTTGATTGAAGTTTTAGATATTTTAGATGTTGAGATATTCTGGGATGTATTCTGGGATGTACTTTCTTAATGTAAGAAAGGAGCATTAATGGTAATGTTATCTTTCTCAAGTCATTTGGCCAAAGAAAGCCTTTGGATTGCAGATTTCCCAAGCTGGGTCTTAGGGAAGAAATTAGCAGTATTCTTTTCTGAAGAGAAGAGCTAGTACCTGTGTGTATATTTTTATTTCCTTGTCTAAATAAATGACTGAGATTAATGAAGGACCTTACCTACACAGTCAGGTGCTAGCCAAAAAACATATCTGGAAATATGCCTTCAAGCATAAAATTAGTCTCTTAATATTAGCAAAGGTATGGACACAGAAAAACTTATTTCCAAGTATAAAGATAATTAACCCTTGGGATCGTAGTCTGATGTCAAAAGTGAGTCTCTCCCATAAATGTTACATAAACTGTCTGTGCTAAATACATATACCATGAGAAAATACAATCTGCAGGAGTTCAAATCTGTATGGTGTGGCTCATTAACGGCTCAGGTTAGGCAAAAATAGGAGCTTTGTAATTCATGGAATAAACACCCATCAAAGACTGCTCAGTAGAAGAGTATCAGCTGTGGCTTAAGAAGTTCCTGAGCGGTAGTGTCCAGGAGCCTGGGAAAAGTGTAAGAAGTACCAGTATTAATCTGCCGGCTTTCTGTATTTTTCCAAAGGTATATTCTACTGGCCATTGCTGGCAACAGGACCCTGACATAACCCATTGATCAACTCAGATTAATTGATTTTATGTTCTAAAATCACTAGGTATACATTTACAAAAAAGTGTGTGTGTGTGT
>VXAL01002016.1:17639-36093 GCA_013399475.1 Chauna torquata
GGCCCATATGAACCTCATGAAGTTCAACAAGACCACACGCAGGGTCCTGTACCTGGACTGGGGCAACCCTCAGTACCAGTATGGACTGGGGGATGAATAGATCAAGAGCAGCTCTGCAGAGAAGGTCTGGGGATAATGCTGGATGAAAAATGGGATATGCACCGGTAACGTGCACTTGCATCCCAGAAAGTCAATCATATTCTGGGCTGCATCAAAGGAAGTGTGGCCAGCAGGTCAAGGGAGGTCATTCTTCCGCTCTGCTCTGCTCTCATGAGACCCCACCTGGAGCACTGCATCCAGCTCTGGGGCGCCTGGCACGAGAAAGATGTGGACCCATTAGAGTGGGTCCAGAGGAGGGCCATGAAAATGATCAAAGGTCTGGAGCACCCCTCCTATGAAGACAGGCTGAGACAGTTGGGGTGGAGCCTATTACAGAAAGGAAGGCTCTGGGGAGACGTTCTTGCAGCCTTTCAGTACTTACAGGGAGCCTACAAGAAAGATGGGGAGAGAGTTTTTACAAGGGCATGTAGTGATAAGGCAAGACTTAATGGTTGTAAACTAAAGCAGTAGATTTAGATTAGATATTAGGAAGAAATTCTTTATCATGAGGGTGGTGAGGCAGTGGAACATGTTGCCCAGAGAAGTTGTGTCTTCCCCCTCCCTGGAAGTTGTCAAGGTTAGGTTGGATGGGACTTTAGGCATCCTGATCTAGTGCTAGGTGCCACTGCCCATAGCAGTGGGGTTGGACTAGATGATCTTTAATGGCCTCTTCCAACACCAAATTCTATGATTTGATGATTTTAACTTAAGGTGATCACCTAGGTTTACATGCTCAATTCCTACTTCTGTGTCCATTATATATATCCATATATTTCATTCAGCATGTATAATCTGTAACATTTCAGTAATATAACACCAATTAGAAAGATACAAAAGGGTACAAATAGTAAGTCACTTCCTGCTGCTACAGGAATGCTACAGGAGGCCCTTCTAAAGCATTAAAAGGCAGACAAGCAAGGCAAAAAAAGTATGAAGAGAACTGATGCTAACTAGAAACTGCTAAAATTGAAGACAGCTAGCAAAATCCTGATTTCTCAATATAGAACAAATATTTCCTGGTTTGATGTTGCATAGATAAGTCACAATTCTTCAGATTTTTGCACAGGAGATTTATAAGCTGACTTTCTTACATGGAGGATTTTCTTTTTCTTCTGTAAATAAATTCTGATTATTCATTCCATGAGTTTCTTGGGCAAACCAGTATCTTCAGAGTGATGTGCAGCTTTCTCCCCTTTTCTTACTATTTTTTTTTAAACAATGTCTTCTGAATTGAGCTGCAGCCAAAAGCGACTGTGTGTGGTGAGTGTACGGTGTGCTTGTGGTCTGCTCTTGGGGCTCAGAGGGTATTATGGAGGAGGCAAGATGGAGGAGAGTGCTGCTTCATAGAAAGAGAAGAAATGAGTAATGGCGTGAGAGATGCTATAGTCAGATATTCTATCTGTGGCTCTTTCACATTCTGTGCTTCCTGTTCTTGGCCTAAGAAAGCTTGACCAGCCTTGTAATATGAAATTATTCATGGAATATGTTGGTTATCTATTAAATTTTATTCTCTATAGTGTTGCTCTTTCTATGCTTCACAAGTAGTCATTTATCATTGTCTTAGCAGGGAAATGTAATATTCTTTATCACTGTGAATGCGCTTGCTAGGGAAATGAATGTAAGGCTGTAGAAGGAGTGAAGATTTATGACTTTATGTGTTTATACTGTTTCTTTAAGTGGCCAAAGAATTTAATTCACTTTATCATATATCTGCAATATTATCAAAATGATCATTCATTTCACATAATACAGAAGTCATGTAAATTCCTCTCTTACATTAATTCTCAATAATACTACAGTGTTTCTGCGTAATGTAACAAACTTGAAATGCTCCATTTGCCTGCATTACATAAAGGTCTTAATCTTAAGTATTTCAACCTTGTTCCGGTTTATTAATTTTTAATAGATCTCCACATCATTAAAGAATTATATTTATACCTCCTAAAAAGAGTCCAGTTGACGCATTTGGCTCATTTTAACTTTCCCAGTGATTGAAGGTTTCTCAATATATTCCACTGATAGAGCCAATGCTGTGTCAGGGAAGTGAATGGGAAGGAGAACAGCCAAGAACCACCTCAAGAATTCTAAATAAGTTGTAAGACTTAGGATTCTGCTACACTAGGCTCTTTTACAGTATGGCTCCATGTCTATGTCAGATCCATGCAGTTTTGACATGTTTAATATATATATACTACTACATAAATATTCACAGCTTGAAAATTACACCAATTTCATTTTCAGAATCATCCTCAGGAGGACATTTGAACAACAACTCAAGCTATATCTGTGTAACTTAATATATCATTTTGCATATTCTTTAATGATTGTGATGGGAGAGATCTTTTTAATTGTTGTGGAGTTGTTAATACTAATCAGGAAATCACTGAAGCTTTTCCTCACATAGTAAAAAATGTGTATGTAGCATCACAGGTTCATACTTCATTTTTTTCTTTCATCACTTTTGCCTATATATGACAGAAAGGAGCTAAAGTCAAAAAACATAAAATGTTTAAAGAAAGAAATCAGCATCTCAGTCTAGCTCTTGCCATCTGTCCTGAACTAAATGGTAGGTGCTTCTGAGGCAGAGATTCCTTTATATATAAGATTGTAGCTAACACAACAAAATGTAAACCTTTTCCCTTATTTTTTAAGGCTATATATAAAATGAGTGTATTACATCTATGCAAGGCTAGCTGATGTGCTTTTTGAGTTTTCTTATAGAGTAGACAGTAAAACAGGTGTTCAACTGAAATTACCTGCTCTTAGGTTTAACAATAGAGGTTGAACTGTACTCTTCTCCCAGTTTAGTAAAACAGCAATATAAACAATAAAATGACTTGTAATTCTGCAAAAAGCTTAAATAATATGAGATGCTTCCCTATAACAGAAAAAACTTTCCTATGATTTTGTGGCAGAATTGCTGATGAAAATAATTTGACAGTAATTTCCTTATTTCAAGATAGTATGGCTTAAAGAGATTTTGGGTTACAGATCACAGATAACACAGTAGTGAGGTACAGCTTACGATTTTGGTCCAAATCTTTCTTCAATTCTAAATTATGCTCTCTGCCTAAAACTTTTAACTGAGCTGATCATTGTGTAATGTGGAAATTTTGACCAAGTCAGATGTTCACACCCCTTTCATATCTTTCATCACTAATTTTGTGGATCTTTCTTTTCCAGCATGAAGGTCGATATATAAGCCTGTCTTCGCTTGCACACATGAGATTTTCGTGTGTTTAAAATAATTATTTTCTTAGCATTATAATACTCTGGAAATTAATTTTGTTGCAATATTACCAACACCATAAAATATGAAATGTTTCCTTTTCTTTATTTGTTCATTTTCATTTTGTAATAAATGGACCCTATATCATTCAAAGGCAAGAAATGAACTCCAGATAAAAAATATATATATATTTGGTTGGCAGAAGCATGAGGTTTTGCTCCACACAAAATTCCTTCAGCTGTTGTTGAGTGCATCTGGGACACATAAAATCACCTACACACATAGCCCTGGAAAATTGTCTGCCTGTGTTCAGCAGACCACCTTGGATCTCCTCTAAGCATTATAAATGATAACTAATTTGGAGAAGTCATCTTGTTCTGTAGTCCTACTTACGGCACATTTCTAGAGAATCCAGTTGTGTGGTGACCTTGCAGAAAGCAAAAAATACTGGGTTTTACCCATATTACATCATCATACACAGAAAGTCGAGAAATAACGTGAAAAATATACAGAATTACACAACCAAAAATAATAAACTGAGAATAGGAGCAGAGATTAATGCAATAGTTTGTGTCTACTTCCTATGCCTTCCCATTCTGACTGACCATTTTACAGGAAGATTCACATCACTTTGTACAAAATTAGTGGCAGCACTGGGGTATAGATATGCTAAATTTATTAAAGAGCACTTTTTTAAAATTACAAAGAATTTGTTTTTCTATCTATGATCTTTAGTTAATGTATAACTGTCTCTACTCTGCTTCTCTATGATGTATTTTGTATGTGTTAGATTCAGCAAGCAGTCTTGCAAAACCTAGGTATTGCTTACACTTGAACTTTAGGAGAAGGTTCCCCAAAATCATCCTTTGGAGTGGATAAGGCTGACAATAATCCTGTCTCAGGCTGTACAGTAATCCAGGTGGAAATGGATTTTAGAATGTTCTTTCATTTCTGTTTCTTTCCCTTTACTCCCATGATTATCCGGTACTCTTCAGCATGCACATTTAATCTCAGATTCCTTTATTTTTCACAAGAGAAATAATTGAGCTACTTTTCCCCCCCAAAAATGGGATAACATGTTTTGTTCCTAAATGCAGTAGCACATAGAGGGATAGTAAGTCTCCACACTCCAGATATATAGAACGATTATTTTATTATCTTATGGGATTATAATTGATAAAATTATGTCTAATCATGGGACAACAGATTTAACCCATGATTCTGAAATGTTCATGAACTCAGGGCCTTGTATTATGTATGTTTAGCCCTTGATTCCTTTTTTGAGATGAATCTCTTCTGAAGAGATTTCCACTCTTTCTGAACTGTGTGAGATTCATACTGCCTTGAGTGAATGAACTTGAGATGTTGATCACTGAACACCTGTCATTTAGATTGAAGTGGAATTTACTGACCCTGCTGGTCATTTTATAATGTACAATTTCAGAAGAGATAAATATCATGGATACGGTTTTTCTCCATTAGTGTTGTTTTGATTCTTCTCATACATCATCTTTTCTTTAAATATTTCATATTTATCATTCTTTTTCACATAAAGTGACATGCTTGTTTGCTTACCTGTGATGAAGATACCTTCTTCTTCTTAATAAATATAGGAGATGGGACAGCTATCAATCTAGTAATCTAGCTACTAATCTACTAATCCCTGCTAATCAAAATTAGTTCTGCTGTCATACTTGAAGTTATGAAACTGAAAGATAAACTTTTTGTTCTGAGAAAGGATGAAGAGTTGCTCTTCTGAAATCTCATCATTGCTTAATTCATCATACCTACATCTCTGGTATCTTTTCTCCCATATTCAGACTCTGTGTGCTGTGCTGTCTGTGGAAGAAGAATACGCCTGATTTACGCTCAGTTTATGGGCGATCTTCCAATTCTGCTTCCACTATGTCCTCCACACTTAAGGCTCCTCACCCTACTACCTGCTAATCACAACAGTTGTGTCCCTGCATGTTGGGATTAATTATATCTGTTAAACCAAAACATCTTCCTGATGAATCATAGAAAGGTTCTAAGAACAAGTGGCAGGATCTTCTGCAGAGCTGTCAACGCAAATTTTACTTTTTCTTGTTTTTTTCTTTAGTACCTCTGCAATCTCCCTTGCCATATACAAAGGTTAGGAAAGAATACAAAATATCAAAAAGAAGGTAGGAGAAGTACAAGAAACTAAAGACAGTCAGTGCATTGCATGTTCCTACTACAGAGATATTTGTTGTGTTTAGAGATAGAAAGGAGAAATGTGGTGGATCTGAATACTCCACATCTATAAATTAGTAAAAGCAGATGAGATAATGTGAATAATTCTGAATCTAATTTGAAAGATGTCTTATAGTTACAGTTAAATCTCTGTACCCCAGACATATATTCGAAGTTTTATAGGTCTATGATTATTTAAGTTACAGAAATATCAAGTAAATGAAGATGTTAAAGAAAATGTGAAAATAAATTATTTCCTTTCTTAAAAGAAAGAGGAACATAGGAGACCACAATGTTGTGAAGATATCTACCAGATTTAGAGAATATCTTGAACTCAAACATAAAGTTTGTTTAGAAAGTTTAGAAAGTTCCTCATCCCTCTTATTAAGTGCTAGGCTCAGCATAGTCTTACCTTAAGTGCTGCTCAGATGCATCTGCAACTTTGGTACATTATTTCCAGAACTTTGAGCAATTTACTTGAGATTTTTGGAATTTTGTTGAAATTTCAATACATCTCCCTTGAGATTTCAAATACTGCAAAGCTGATTTATATCAACATGAACATGATCTAACAAACTGAAAAAGAACAACAGATAAACATAAACCTTGAGCCAGTAAAATGATGCCCCTAAGTAGTTAAGATTCATGCTATATAACTTGCCATGTAAGTTGTAAAACAACTTTTGCATCACTGGGGCCGCACTCATGTTGTGATGACTGTTGCTTCATCTTACAAGTCAAATGAGCTGTCTAGTCACTATTGCACGTCATGTATTTGAATCAGTGTACTCTCTCTTGGTCATAGAAAACACCATGCACTGCCAAATCCTGCTGCAGTAAAAATGGTGATTTGAAGTTACATAAAACAAATTCACAAATGGTCTTTTTTGGAGGAGAAAAAGAAAAAAACACAGAAATTTCTGCTCATTTAAAAAAAAAAAAAAGAAGGAGAAGAAGAAGAAGAAAGTCTCTCCTAAACAATTGATTTCCTTGCCAGCAATCAAAATGTCACTGATTTTAGCATGCAAGTGACTAATTGCTGCTGAAGTACTGGGCATACTACTGCTGTGCCAAACACACTGGAACTGTCACTAAGTAACCAATACTTGCATTTAGAGACAGTGATATCTATCAGTTAACTCAGAATCATTATCTCTTACATCAAATGAAAATGCAGTGTTTCTCAGAAATTACAAAACTACACGTGTTTTTGCTTCTTGCATTTTTAGATTAGTCTTCAGCTTCTTTTTTATGTTTTAAAACAAATTCCTATTTAATTCAGGTTCCTCAATAAATCCTCACTAAGGTCTTGCATTTCATTGAAGTTCGCAACTTACTTCTATTCTAAAATTAGGAAAATATTTTTTCATCTTTGTAGGCCAGTGTGCTGAATCATGTGCATTCAAAGTAGTTTTTTTTGTTGTGTTTTTGTTGGTGTTGTTGCTGTTTTTGTTTTTTTTTTTTTTATTAAATAAAATAAGCCTTCCTCTCTAGAAGGCTGACAGACTGCTAAAATTTAAGTTCAATATGGGTAATATGAGAGTATTCATGAATGGTTTAATAAAGCCTAATAATACACCAATATGAAAAAGTGATTGCTGACAAGGAAAGAATGATGGTGTTGTGTTTTGTTTTTGTTTTTGTTTTTTTATTTGTTTGTTTTGAACATGGAAACACTTTATATTAATAAGGACTCTCTAGTGACCTTAAATGGTGCTGCATCCATTTGGCGGCCAGTCACTAGTGGTGTCCCCCAGGGATCTGGGCCCTGTCCTGTTTAATATCTTCACTGATGATCTGGATGAGGGGATTGCATCTACCATTAGCAAATTTGCAGATGACACCAAGTTGGGAGGGAGTGTTGATCTGCTGGAGGGTTGGAGGGCTCTGCAGAGGGACCTGGACAGGCTGGATAGATGGCTCGAATCCAATGGTATGTGGTTCAACAAGACCAAGTGCCGGGTCCTGCACTTTGGCCACAACAACCCCATGCAGCACCGCAGGCTGGGGACAGAATGGCTGGACAGTGGCCAGGCAGAAAGGGACCTGGGGTTACTGATTGACAGCAGGCTGAACATAAGCCAGCAGCGTGCCCAGGTGGCCAAGGAGGCCAATGGCATCCTTGCTTCTGTCAGCAAAAGCGTGGCCAGCAGGACTAGGGAGGTGATTATTCCTCTGTACTCAGCACTGATGAGGCTGCACTTCGAGTACTGTGTGCAGTTCTGGGCCCCTCAATTTAGGAAGGATGTTGAGGTGCTGGAGCATGTCCAGAGAAGGGCAACGAGGCTGGGTAAGGGTCTGGAGCACAAGTTCTGTGAAGAGCAGCTAAGGGAGCTGGGGTTGTTTAGCCTGCAGAAGAGGAGGCTCAGGGGAGACCTTATCACTCTCTACAACTACCTTAAAGGAGGTTGTAGCCAGGTGGGGGTTGGTCTCTTCTCCCAGGCAACTAGCAATAAGACAAGAGGATAGAGTCTTAAGCTGTGCCAGGGGAGGTTTAGGTTGGACTTTAGGAAGAAGATCTTCACAGAAGGGGTGATTAGGCATTGGAATGGTCTGCCCAAGGAGGTGGTTGAGTCACCATACCCGGAGGTGTTTAAGAAAAAACTGGATGTGGCACTTAGTGCCATGGTCTAGTTGACAGGGGTGTTATGTCATTGGTTGGACTCAATGATCTCAGAGGTCTTTTCCAACATAACTGATTCTGTGATTCTGTGAAAATAAACCCTGATTATTTTGATATCCCTAGTGTTCAATACGTGCAAAATACTATATATACAGAGGCAACATTTTCAGAAGAATGTAACCTTTTGAGAAAATATATAGGAAGGACAGATAGACTAAAAACTTGGTCCACCATCTATTTGTGTTTGTTGCTGTTTTTTCATCTGACTTATACAATGGGTTAGTTTCAGGACTAACGTAATGGTTATTATAATACATGCATACCCACGATAAGACATACTGGTTAATTTAAGGACTGAAGCAGCAGTAGCAGCAGACTCTTTGTATTGTTATTTTCCCTATCACTCCTCCATAATGTAGCTTTTCCTTTGCCCTTTCCTCTTTCTCTCCATTACTCCCTATTTTCACTGACATTTGCAGGGTCATTGTGTAGTTTTGCACTTCCCATCACCAATGTAGCTGAATGAAATATGGTACACAGAGGGTATGTTCAAAGTTTACATCTAAAGAGAGACATAGGTTTTGCAACACTGTGTGTCCTTCCAGGATTCAGTGGTACGTCCACAGATGGCTTGTAAATCTCTACAGAGGTTAGGTGGAACCCCAAAACCAACAAGTATGTTACAAATGATCACAAAACACGAGTATGCCTATTGAGAGTGTTATGAAAGCAGCTTGCAGGAAAGTGTACAGCTGTTTTGCTGCAACCTCAATAAGTGAAGAGCATGCCCTGATGGCCTACTTATTTTGAAGTTCTAAACCCTAAGTCAAGGACTGTTTCATGTAAACTATACCAATTAGCCTTGGATACCAATTATATACCAGATACTCAATACTTTCTGGTCAACATTTTATCAACGTGAAAGAGATATGCTATATCTTTATAATCAAGTGAATCTTGGCTTCTCTTCTGCACAGCAAAACTGTTTCAGCAGTAAGAATAGAGGTTCAGGCTTTGTCAAAAGCATAATGGAAGTAGTTGCTCAGCAGGGCAAATTCTGTTGCACTCAAGTTCTGTAAAAGTATTTTTTTCCAAAAAGCATGTAATAAACTAGAGTGTAGAGCCATTTAGTGAAAAGCAAATTGTTGAATTCCTTACCCCAGAGTACAAAAGCCCATTTTCTTCACTGATCTTCCTGTCATCTTTTGGGAAGAGATAAACTATGACTATATTTAATTTTAGTGATACTCTTTTGGGGAACTATCTTATCAACCTTCTAGAATTCCTAGTTAAATTATCCTACCAAAAAATTGGTTGGGACAGTCATTTGCCTTCTGAAACCCCCTAAACTTAACAAAGAGGCTTAACACTAACCTAAGCCATAAGAACTGAAAGCATTATTTATTCTTCCTTGGACATGTTGTTACACAGCAAGCAACAAAAGAGTGAGACTGATGATCATTTCTTTCTGCAAAGAGCATATGAGTTTCAGAAGCCCTGGATCAGACATCTGCAGTGTCCAAACCACCATTTCCCATCTGGATTATTAGATCCCAGTAGCAATAATTAAGAATAAACATGTCATTGATAGCACACACATATTCTTGAATAGTGGCTCCTATAGAAAACTTGAACATTCCCATGAAATAATTTCTTTAATGAGTAAGAATATATTGTCATAGACTAAGCACAGAAATACCACTAAGAAATCTGTATTATTCATTTCCAAATATTACAGCTTCCTCAAAGTCATTATCAGTCTTTAAAAAAATTGCAACCAGATAGTGAGAGTCTTTAAGACCATTATGCACGTATACATGCATTCACACGCATGTATTTGCTAATACGTTTATTAATTTTTTGGAGATAAAGTGAAGTTAAAGATTATGTCTTCATTAAATAAATTAAAGATTTGTGGATATTTAGGTCTTCCTACCATCACTGTATTTATTCCAAAGAAAAATCTGAATGGTCTTGTGTGTATACAGTTCTTGCATTTCTGGATTCTGACAACTGAAGTTGGCTCAGAGAACCAGAGGGCAGAAGAACTGTGACATTTCATTTTGGCCAGAGACCTGTTCCTGTATATTAGCTCGTGCTCCCACACAATGGAGAATCTATCAAAGTCCCTAAGTGTAAGTCCTGATACTCACTAAGTGACTTGGCATCTTGGCATCTTGTCTTTGGCATCTATGACCTTTACCGCATACAATTCTAGACATAGCTGTCACAGAAAAAGTTGCTAAATCCAAACCTCAGTGGCTATATGTCTCTTGGTTACATAAAGCATATGCACAACAGCAAGTTATCCAGTAACAAGTAGCTTTAATTATTTCTTATGCAAAGATTCTCAAAGTCATAGTTTTTGAATTTCCAGGCTGAATGTTTCTCCAGACTCTAAAACAGATGGTGCCTAGATGCTGCTGCTTATGTCGAGTATTTCAGGATGCAAATCAGTTATACGTTTTTCTTCTCTTGAGTAGCTTTAAAGATTTCATAGCCTATGATTCTTGCCCTCTTGAACATTTGAACAGGCTGTCCAAATACTCCATAGGAAAATGGTTGGTTTGCGTTTTTTGTTGCTGTTGTTGTTGTTGTTTTTGTGTGCAGCCATGCTACAGAAAATATATTGGAGGTGAGAGATAAGGAAGAATTACATAATAAATAGAACTCAAGTGAAAAAAAAAACCTGATGAATCAATAATCATTTTCCTCCCTGTTAATTAAAATATGTTTTTGTCATGTAGCTGCTCATCAACCTAATGTCCATTACCTTTTATGCCAATGGATTCAGAAACACTGAAACTTTCTAGAAGAATCAAGCACTAATGGTGATCTAGAAGTTACCTGTACTTCTGGTAGAATACAGATAACAGGAATACCTGTTGTTTACCTAAAATTATACATAAAAATGCAGCAGCATCTAAGAAACCAACTGAATATTTCCTTTTTTCATCAATTTCACAACATTGCATTACCAATAACAATAAAACATCCACCCTGTGTTTGTATTTCATCAAACAAAGCAATCTCTGTGTCTTCAAGGAAGCCATCTGCTGATGGGTGTGAGAATTCAAACAAGCACAGGGGTAGGAGGGGAGAAATCCTCTGCAATTTAAATAAGGTCTGAAATGTCAGCTTCTCCTAGATTGTATCTTTTCCTAGTTATGTATGAAGGCCCCATCTGATTTATTCAAAGACATGTTTGATAACCCAAATTTGCAGTGTTGCTAATAAGGAGCAGAATATATATACCCTCAGCAAGTGGATGATTTAAAATGCTGTCATGGTGATATGGGAAGGAATAGGCTTTGAAAAGACATTTCTTTGCTTGTCACTGGCATCACTGTAGATACAGAACCTGATTTCACTGAGTATTTATACAAATGCCTATTTTTTCATCATGTTAGAATATCCACATTAACATCAGAAGATGTTTCTCTTATCTGTACTTATATCTTTGCTTCCGTGTAAAGTAGAAGTCTTACAGGAGCATTTTAACAAGAAAGCACCACTGACAGCAACAAAGACTTAAATGTACAGCTCTCATTATTACACCTTTTAGCAAGAATACTAAGGAAAAGAAGAAAAGAAGAAATAAAAGGTTCTGAGAGGGGTGTTTGAGACAAATAAGACATTGCTAAAGAAACCATGCAGTACTTTAAGCAACACATTCTGCCCTATTTTTAGACATTTGTTTTTTAAGTGATTCAGTATGTTCTTGCTCTAACTCCATCTGGTTTATGGATCTCAGAAATCCATTAGGTTCTACCCTTTCCAATTCAGGAGGATGGTGTGTACGCATGCAGGGGTTTATCTTAATGTTTTCTGAAATCTATGAAGAATATTGTACATCTGGTTGCAGCGGATTGGATTTAAGATTGGATTGGAAACACATGGTTGACTGTCTCTTAACTGTGCTTATGTTTCCTACCGAAGTAAGGTGGAAAGAGTTGCCTCAGCTGGGCGAAAGTACAAATGCTCTGGAAAAGCAAACAATACAATCTTGTCAGAATTGGGCCTTGAGAAGTGGCCTTGATGTTAGTTCTGTAAAACGGTGCTTTCCAGAAAGAAACCTGAAGTTGCTGTCTGTCTGTGAGGCTACATGCTTGCACTGTGCTTCACTAGAAAGTTTTAGACAGCTCCTTTGTAGTGTTCATGGGGTTTTTGATCATTGTTTGTAAGTCCAGAGACTACCAAGAGTATACCAACTCAAATTTTAAACACTGACTTTTATTGTCTGCAAACTACAGCTTAAATAACACCACTCCTTGTAAGCTATTACCATAAGCAAAGCTCCTTCTTAAACAATAGAATCTACTAAGGATAGCATAAGTTTTATTATTCTAATTCTAGAACTCAGCAAATACATAAGGAATGTTTTCCTGTGTGTATATAATTTGAGAACGGATGCTAAGAATCTGACCAAACATTCTTCTAGCCTAATCACTTAGGCTGCCACTGACGTTTAGAACACCCCAGGGTTCTCATGTCCACCAGTTTCACAAAAGACCATGCCTGTCCAGGTAAAAGGGAATAGGTTGAGTGACTCTTAATAAGATCTTGTTTTGTGTCCTGTGCATTTTAATATCTCCTTGGCTTACTCCTCCAACATCGGGCGGCCATACTGTGCCTCTGATAATGCCCTAAACACAGGCGTATTTCTGAAGTTGCCCACCTGCCCTGTATCTGAATACATGAAGGTCTTCGTGCACTTATTGACAAAGCAGCATACATAGACTTTTATATAGAGGCACATTGATGTAAGCTTTGTCGTCTTCTGTTCTTTCCCTGATAGCTTGTAACACTTACTTTACATTTTGACTACTATGACCCTTCTGACAGAGGTGGTTTAATGGCATTCAGAGACCTATCTGCAGTTTTAAAGATCTCTTTCCTGGGTGCAAATGGATAATCTGGAATCCTATATTGCCACATACGGTTATTATTTTTCTTTCCCTTTTTTATTAGTTATACTTTGAGCATCAAATTTCCAAGTTTATTATCCACAAAAATTGTAAGCTCTTCTGGAAGTTCTTGAAGAAGATGGAAAGATATCCTGACAGATGTATAACTCCACATTTTTTCCTACATTCATTTGTAAGTGTCTGCTCTTGACACCATTAGAAACAAGACATTTGGTCTGACTCAGTACAACCGTGCTCCTAAACTTCTGCTGTTCTTCATTGTCAGCATCTGGGCTGATTAAGTGAATTTTGTGAGATCACATTTCACAATATTAATGACATGCTAGCTTTTGTTGCTTGATCTGGGGGTTTGAATTCTAAATGATATTAAGACTTCTTTTTTTTCTGGAAGCAATTTTACAAAGAAAATTTAGCTTTGTGCATGCATTTAGCCCTTGTTTTTGCAGAAGATAAGACAAATAGGTTTTCCCGCCCCACCCTAGCACCTGTGGAGAAGCTTTTAATTTACTTGTGCACACTGACCTTTAATAACATGAAAGATTGCAGCTGCTATCAAAAACACATCAGCTGTTGAGACTAGCATAATGGTTTATGCTTAAGATGTTCAGGAGATAGGCAAAATTTTACTCTCTCCTGTACTGCACTTGGGAGAGAACAAGATTTGAGAAAGGGCCACTTTCTTTCTGTAGCATTATTTCCACTGCTCAGAGTAGTTTACTCCTTCCCCTTTTCCCATTAGTATTCTTTTCTTTTCATTTGAAAAAGAATGAATCAGTTCAGGCAAAAACGATGTGAGCTTTGTCCCCTGCTGCATTCTCAAAGATGGAGAGGACTGACGAGATTCCTCTCCCCTAAAGGCTCCCTATTTTGCCTTTATGTAAAGTGCTCATGGTCTGTTCTGAGCTGTTATATCATCCTTCTGCCAGGGAACAATTTTACTGGCCCCCTCTTTTCATTGTCCAGGGAAAAATGATCTGAACTATGTCAACTCATTTCAAGCAGCTGTTACGACATGGTTACTTAATTTTCAACTTGAAAAAGCTGTCTATTCTATCCATTAAGTGGAACTGACTTACTGACAGTGTGGAGAGCGTAATGTGCCATTAACATAAAAACGGAGACTGTTAAGTTTGCTGTCTTCACTGTGAAGTCCGAAGCAATATACAAATGTTTCCACCTGAAAACATACCAAGAGTTTTGATGAGCTATAGTCAAGGTGAGAAACCTACATCAGGATTTATATATGGTGTTTGATTATCATTAATTTTCAAAAGGAAATGGTCTAAAACTAATTGCAATTAAAAAAAAAAAGTCTGTAAACTACACACTATGTATATATTCTAATGAAAATTGTCATAAAATCCTTTTGTTACAGGTATGTATTTAATGGAAGGGCTAAAAAGTCCTAACAAGCCCTGCCGCTGAGTTTCCTAACAGTGATCTGGTGCCATTTACCAATAAATAGAAAGGCTGTTAGAAGCATTTCAGAAATATGAGATCATTTCAGCTGTTCAGTAAATCCAGCCATGGGTATCTTTTAAAAATTAAACATTTTTCCCCAAATCTGTGTGTTTATCTTAGAATATTTATCTTAGAAACCTGAATGTAGCTCCCAGTCTGCTGTGGAAGACTTTTATTCCTTAGGTGCTAGGTAATGAAGTTTGTTGCTTTACTTGAGATAGGTAAAATCTCTTCAGTCATAATTAGGGCTAGAATGCTGGCAAAACAGGGGTTGCTACTCTGGAGACAATACAAAGTTCATTTACTGATATATTCCTCTGTCAAAGAGCAGCAGCCTCAGCTTCTACAGAGAATAGCATCACAGAAAACAAATGGAAGAATAACCTTCATTATGATTAGATCTTTTACTAATTGCTTGTAATTAGGTTGTGGCTCAAATTTCCATAAAATTTGATATGTTCCATAAATTTTGATATTTTTAACTGTTACAGTTTTGGTTATATTTGTTATCTATATAAAAATTCTCTTTTTGAAGCTTGTTATATACTCAAGCTTCATGGCATGCTTGAACAATGACTTTCATGGGTTATTGTGCATAACAGTAAAATTTGTAATGAGTCTTGAAAATGAACTTTGAAATGAGTTCCATTTTGCATTGGAACAGAATCTCTCCATTTACCTTCTGAATATCAATCACTATTCATAGATAGTGATTAATCAACATTAATCTTTTCAGCATGTGTTCACTTGAGATCTTCCAATAGTCCAGTTATTCTTTTACTTTTCTAAGCCATTTAAATCTATTAGCCTTTCTGAGTTGGAAAATCCATACGTATTATTGTGTACATTATTTATTTATAAATGAATATTTTCTACACACTGTATGTCATACATTGCCTTTAATACTGTGGTTTGGTGTTGACTGCAACTGGGTATGAAATTGAGGTCTTCACTGAGCTGTGACTATTAAAACCCTTTCCTTTAATGGTATAGGTAATTTAGAGCCACGCAAGATATATTTTCCTCTTCAGTGACCATTAGTTTGCTTTTACCAACTTTAAATTTATTTGACATCAGTTTATCAATGCATCTAACTTTTTGAACACAATTCACAGAAGTTTCCTGCTTTCCTTTCTGAACCTGGCGAAACAAATAACTTTGCGTCATACGCAATTTTTTGCTACCTTAACACTCACTCTTTCTTCAGGTCATTAATAAATAACAGCAGATCTAGCATAGAACCATCAGACACACTGCTATTAATATTTTGCATTTTCATCAAATAATGGATGAAAATAGGTCATTTTATATTAGCTTTCTATCGCCAACCCAGTTTTTGGTCCATACCAATTCTTTGTGTCTCATCCTATGCCTGCACACTTCCTTTGGTAACCTCCTGTCGAGGATCATGTCAAGGGTCTTCTGAAAGTCTAAATGAATTATATCAATCCCTTTCATCTATTCCATTTGAACATTCTTATAAAGATGTAGTAAACTAGTGAAATGCAATTTTCCCTTGCAAAAAACACTGCTAGTTATAAACAGAAATGCATCTAACTGTAAAATTCTTGAACCGATTTTATTCATATACTGCAGTTAATAGCTAACATGTATTAATATCTGATCTAGTTACCTTTCACAAAGTGAAAGCAAAAAACTATAGTGGAAAATATTTTTGGTGGGTATAGATTAAGATACAGAAAAATAAATTATATGATGAAAGTGCCCTGGAAACATTCCTGAACACGACTAAAGTCTTTCTGAAGACTACACTGCAATACCATGGACAGTATTTTTGTGAACCTTCACAGTTATTTTTGTAGAAAAATAAATCAGAGATGAGACACAACAAAACTCATGTTGCTGAAAAATGAATAGATATATTGGAATGAGGGCCAAACGTGCTTGAATTGAAAGAACGAAAAAAAAAAAAGGAAGAGAAAAAAATATTTTGAGCTCATAATGATAAAGTGCAAGAACAATGAAGAATAATCTGGTGCAAAAATCTTATGGATAAATTTATTATTAAGTGATAGGAAGGGAAGGAGAAGAGAAGGGTACCCAAACATGCCAATTCGGACTGTTCCTAAAATGATCTAATTTACGTAGTTGTTGAGGGTACATAGTTATTCCACAATGCAAGGGACTGAATAACATTTTTGGCAGTCCACTTTCTTGTCACTGGAGGAGCTCATTGTACCTTTAAGTTCACCGCATGAAAGATTTCAAAACATGGTACAGTGCTTTGGTGTACAGCAGGTATATTGGATTTGGGAGTTACAAATGAAGAATTAAGCAGGCTGGACTTATCCTTGTAAACAAGAGTAGAGTCATAAAGCTAACAAGATCATTCTGGTGTTTCAGAGTAAAAATTTTGATTTGACTTTTTAGAAAGACATAGCACTTACTAAATTTTCCAAAGCTAACTTTAAGATGATAGCTTTGTTCAGTGATCAATCTCTTTCATTTCATGTAGACATACTATTGATTTTGTTGGCCCAGATTATTGTAATCTTTATTGTAGGTGAAAAATTTACGAGTCTTTGTTTAGTAAAATACAATTTAGCTTTTGCAGTAAACACTGCAACAGAAAGTGGATGAAGATAAATTGGAATGTACTCACCTATCCTGCAAATATTAGTTCAAAACCTCCCAAATGGTGGAAGCGGAATTTGTAGCATGTGAGCTAATAAAGAAAGCTGACAAAACAAATACCAGATTCTTCTTATTTCCCTGGCATAATTTTAAAATAACTTGAGTGTTTCAACAGAGTTACAGAGGTTTAGCTGTTTGTGATTTTTAAATGAAGTTAATTGAAATAATGTTATTATAGACAGAATAGAAGGGTAGAGAGAATACTCTTCAACTAGCTGTGCACGCCTTATTTGACTTGAGCTTGAGCTTAGTATACAGTGTGAATGTAAGCACAAAAGGTTGGGACAGGCAGAGACAAAGGTAGAAACATATCTGTAATCGGAACTTTATTATAATTGGTGCCACTTTAATGTGACTTTACTTGAAATTGCCCTTATATCGTCTCTTAATAATTCCAGATACATGTACCTAGATTATCTTTGTATATAATTCTTCTCTTTAAAAGGAAAGAATAAAAACTGACATACCAGACCTAACAAAAAACCCTGGTCTTTATTTTTAACAAGTAAAAAGTAAACCGATGTTGTCAAGAACTTTTGACTTTAATATATGATTCTTAATGCTTGCAAGACTTTTACAATAAAGAAGGAAGATTGCACAGCTGGGTACTGACTTTATTTTTGATGAAACAATATATTTCTGTCTTTGGAACAAAAGTAAGAAGCTCTCTATTTGCACAAGGGAGTGGATTTCCTTCCTTTTTCCTTAGTTATAAACACAAAGACAACCATAGAATAATAATTAAAAAAAAAAAAATCTACAGAATATCACAAATAGCCAAGTAGTTCAACTGCAAGAAATGAGATTAGGTTTTTTGTAGTGTGCAGTTGAAAATATGCATGTTAAGACCAATCTGAACTGTTTACTTGAAAGACAGATCAAGGGCTCAAGGATTGAGATAAGGACAAGGAGATCGCTCACCAACTACCGTCACGGGCAAAACAGACATAGGGAGATTAATATAATTAATTGTCTATTACTAACAGACTAGAACAGTAAGAAACTAAAAGCAAACTAAAAACAACTTCCCTCCCACGCACTCTCTTCCACCTCCTCCCCCTGAGCAGCTCAGGGGAACGGGGAATGGGGGCTGCGCTCAGCCCATATCGCTGCGTCTCCGCCGCTCCTTCGTGGTCACTCTCTGACCCTGCTCCAGCGTGGGGTCCCTCCCATGGGATGCCGTCCTTCCCGAACGGGTCCTGCCTGGGCTTCCCACAGGCTGCAGCTCTTCAAGAGCTGCTCCAA
>VXAL01002016.1:36337-52405 GCA_013399475.1 Chauna torquata
CAGCTCTGGCCAGCGGCGGGTCCCTTTTGGAGCCAGCTGGAGCTGGCTCTTACCTAACATGGGGCAGCTTCTGGAATCTTCTCAGAGAGGGCACCCCTCTAGCCCTCCTGCTACCAAACCCTTACCATGTAAACCCAATACATCTATGATTCAATTTTTCTGCAGCCAAAGCTGGCTGAAATAAGGTATGCAACTTCATAGTTGTAATTCTTTCTTGCTCTCCTGTGCTTAAATTATGTCAGGAAGACATAACCTTATGGACACAAAAAAACCTGGATGTGATATGCATGGCATATAATGGCAGTCTGTGTGAGCTGCGGAGTTTGTCTCTCATCAGCTTCACGAAGGCTGCTTCTGTCAGAGTACCCACCAGCCGTATATATATGTGCGGGTATTGGTCAAAATTACCTTTCCCACCAGGACAAAGGACACATTAACACCAGTTAATAAACTCCCATTTTTCTCCCATTTCTGTAATGCTAGTTAGCGTAGCAAACTCAGTTGAATACATTAAGAAGGGTTTACCTTATTGGAGCTTGCTAAGAAGCATAGTTTTGGCCAGGGAAAAAATAAAATAAAAAAAAAATCTTAACATAAGGAAGTTTATACGGAACCTAGATTTTTAGGGGCTTAGCTGTCTTGAATTCTACTCTGAGAGCACTTGACTTGAGCATAGCTTCTCAAGTTTCATGTTCAAAAAATGTTAATTAAATGCTAATATGGACTGTTCTGATCCAATTCAACAGCCTGAAATTGATGATTATTGCAACAGAAATTGTTAATTTATTGCAATATTCACTTTAAATACATAGTAAGATTTTTATTTGTGTAAAATGTAACTTAAAAAATCAGCAGGATATTTAAAATTAAATGGAAGGTGATTTCTAAATGTGTTGAAGTAAATGGAAAACCATGATTTCCGTACTTTAAATAGGTTATTATGTGGTTAAATCACCAAATATAGTACTGAACAATTTATTTATATTTCTCAGATTCAATCATCACTATTATCTACACATGTAATGCACTCATTACAGGCGAAGTACTATAAAGTGATGTAATTATTCCTACATTTTTCGTTGGGAAAGCATAGATGTTCTTCAAGTTTTTAATTATGAAGAGTCTTCTTGGGAGAAGGTATTGGAAGAAATTACCCAGCTACATTGAGAATATTGAAGATTATAACCAATATTAAGAAGCAAATGAAGGTCTCTGACTTCTTTAAAGCTTTACTTTGTACATTGTATAGCTTTACTTCAATGGCTCACTTGTGGCAACTTAATATCAAATATTCTTACACTTATAAATCAGTCAAGAACATTAATTATATAGTAATAGTTATGTACCACACTTTCTTAAGAATTATGCCATTCTTGCTAGCATTAGTGCTTTTTGCTCTCATCTTGGAATTATATTTTTAGCATCTGTAATATTTCCAGATAGTTATTATCAGGAATTTTCTTTAATTTCTGTATTTCTGTCACGTACAAAATAGTAATGATCATTAAAAATATACTCTTTTGCAGTTTGTGGATTAGTTTTCTCTAGTGGAGGGGAGCTAGATTGGAAAATTTATTGAATATGAAAGCACTGGTTACAAGTAGAAAGAAAGATAGCAAATCTTTCTTTCCATTCTAGAGTGTTAGAATAGCAAACGATGCAGAAAAAAGCCGTTGCTTCTTAATTGGTATGTACAAATATTTTATTAACTCTGTCTGTTCATCATTAACTGCTCCAAATCTAGGAGGGAATGATTAAGTCTAAGTGGCATTTCTGAATCAGATTTTCTGGGGGAAGTCTCTTGCAATGGTACTTTTACTGGTGCAGTAGTCATTATCATTTGTCTAATTTTCAGAGTCATAATTTTACATCTTTACTACAGTTTACTAAATTAAATCATGTGGTTTAATAAAATGGGTCAAGGAACTAGGCATTATTCACATGAGTATTTTGGCAAAATAAGTTTTTAATTTATCTCTAAATTGAAAAAAAAAAAAGGTAAAATAGAAAGGGTGACTAAAACTCCAGTGGAGCTCTTAATGTTCTTTTGAAAGAACAGAAATGTGAAACTGTTGAAAGAACACATATATCTTATGACTTCTAGCAAAGAGCGCCCTTTGACTTTTATCTATTCGGTAAAAGAGCAAGAGAGAGTACGAGAAGTGTAAATAATAATAATAATAAAAAAAGATTATTGACTAAAAGTCATAATAAATATCTGCGACGTGTTGTCCTTGGCTAGCAGTCATATGCCTACTACGCTGCTCTCTCACTCTCCTTCCTCAGAAAGGCAGGGGGAAAAAATACAGTGAAATAACTTGTGGGTTGAGATAAAAACAGGGACATCATTCATTAGTTACCGTCATGGGCAAAATGGACTCAGCGTAGGGACGATTAATTTAATTTAGTGCCAATTAATGACAGACTACAGCAGTGAGAATGAAAAGCAAACTATAAACATCTTCCCCCCAGCTCTCCTTATTCTACCTCCTACTTGCCCTGAGTGGCTTCTTTTGCCTTTGTCTTGCTTTGCAGAAGACTATTGCATAGCAGACTGAGAATGAAAAAGTATTGCTAAAATAAGCCTGAGGAGATGGTATGCCAGTGGAAGTTGAATCTTGCACAGAAACTCAGTTTCATGAACAACATGACATAGCAAAGTATCTATCAGGTTCTGAGTCTGCCATGCCAAAATTTTTGAGCTGTGATCTTGTAATACCTGAAATAGTCATATTTTCTCATGTAGTTCTGATTTCTGAAAAATTTTGAAGTGTTTCAACATATACCTGTTATCTAATAGTTTAGTTTTGTTCTTTTTCCTCCTTAAATGGCTATCCTAATATCTAAGGAGATTTTACTAATATTTCTGTTGTGTTGCCTTCAATGGCTTTAAAAATTCATGTTCAGAATTAAGTTTATGCCAAAGGAAAAAATTATGCTTCATTTAAATTTGTATTTCCTTGCAGAGGCAATATGTTGATTTAAATCTATTATGCTACCATCAATCTAAAAATCAAATACAAAAGGCAGTGTTGACTGGCAGAAAAGGAATCCTTTTTTTCCCAAACTATGACTTAGAGATCTGAAAATGGAAAAGTCATTGCTTCTTGTTTTAATTACAGTTTTCTTTAATGCTTATTACCTCATAATGCTTGTCTTAGACTGCATATACTGCATGCCATATATTTTAGTGACATATGGGAAGCATATTATGCCAAGAAAATCTGAGCAAAGAAAGCGAACCTGGAAGGAAAGGAGAAGGAATAAGATGAAAGCAAATCATGTTAACACCTTGTTTTGCTTTTGCTGTTTTCTTTTACTTCCTGATGTTTCCGTTATGAAACAATATGTAGACCAATGTAGAATTTTAATATCTTTGCTTTTTGCAGTGTCTGATATTTAAAATCATAGAATCATAGAACAGAATCATAGAATATCCTTAGCTGGAAAGGACCCATGTGGATCATCAAGTCCAACTCCTGGCTCCACTCAGGACCAACCAAAAATCAAACCACACATCTGAGAGAGTTGTCTAAACACTTCTTGAACTCCGGCAGGCTCAGTGCCATGATCTTGACAATTTGGAAGTCTCTCTTTCCCAAATCTGAAGAACGGCTTGAAGAAAAGGCTTCATCCATCCTCCTTGCTTTCTTTGTCCCTTTTTCAAATCATAAGAAGTTATTTGATGTCATACACCCTTGATTTTGGGTTACTACTCATCTATTATATCTTTGCTTAATCCAATGTCATTGCCTAAGGTCATCACAAAGTTATTTTTGTCTTTTCCAGCCACGAGACTATAAATTAGAGATTATTTTACTTTATACAGTATAATATGTTCCATTCACTTAAACTCTCACTCTTTTTTTTTTTCCTGTCAAATATACTGAATACCCAGGCAAGCACTAGCAAAAAAAAAAAAAAAAAAAAAAAAAAAAAGAGTCTGAGTCAAATGTAAACCTTAAACTTGCTTTAGCTTGCAAAGAGTACTATGTATATAATGCTAGATTGTGCTCTGCTCAGCTCCATAAAATATGCTCTTTGGCTTGGCACATCTGAAGGAATTTCCAGTTGTCTGAGAAATGCTTCTGTAGGATTTGAATGAAAATTATTAATTTCCCAGTTATCAGGAAGCCACAGGTTAACCCATTAAATGCCATTTATGACATTTATGGACATAGTTGAGGGCATTTAGACAGTATTGAGAAGATTGTGAGAAATAATCCCTAAATAAATTAATATAATGCAGAAAAGAGCAGCACAATGTTATGTCTAAATTCTGCTTTTGACTATTTACCCTTTTGACTGAGGATGTTAGTAGAACAAGTTATTATATGTTTTTATATATTATATTTATTAATAATAATAATGTATTGCAAACCCTAGCCGTTAAAAGTGTCATCATTTCAAAATATTTGGGGTTCTGTTCCAGGTAGGCTCTACCTAACGTACGTGCACATTATACATGTTCTCCCTTTTCTGTCCATCTGTCTCTAAACAAAACAACAAGTAAAGAATCAAACTTTCATATATGCTGCTGGCAGGTAAAGCTAGCTTTTCTTTTTTCCTCATTTGTCTGAGTGCAATTGTCTCTCCCTGTAAAATGTGAGGTTCAAGATACTGTTGCAATAGAACTGCTAAGTTCTATACACCATATGCTAAGCTAGTGTGATGATAAATAATAAAGGTTTGTTTCTCCATTTTCTCTCTTCTCCATTAGCTCAGTGTAAACAGTCTTCTAGGCTAAGAATGAGAGTTTTCACTCCAATGGGAAAAATAGATGGATTTCCCATCAGTTGTCTGTTTTCTGGTGTACATTATATCTGTTTTATCATTTAGTCAAGTACTGTTTGTAAATTTTTAGAACTAATGTAATAAGACCAAAGGAGAGAGATTGTCAGTTTAATTCATAGATACAGTCTGATATCTTGCCTAACTTCAGCTGCACATTTTCCATTGCTGTAGCCAAGTGAGCAGGATGAGACGTGGAAAAGCTTTGCCTGTAGGAGCAGACAGGGAGGTTAAGTGAACTGGAGGCATTCACAGTTTAGAGGACCAGGTAAAAATCAAGAGAGCTGTATGAAGTAAAATTTCTCTTTTATGAAAATAATTTCCTAAACTGATGTTTACACCAGATCTCTTAATATTAGCACTATTCTAGTAAGTTTTAGATGTGAAGAAAAGATTTGATGCTTGGCTGACAGTCTTATAACAAATGGGACTTGGGATCAGTGAGACACTGGAACTTGCTGCTGGCTATATTTGTTCTTGTGCTTTAAAAAGCAATGAAGTTTTGGATGCATGCAAAGTTACAAATGTCAACAAATCTACTGTGGAGAAGTAATATGATCCTCAGCATGGTTCATGGGCATGCCAGATACTGCGTCTTAATGCACAACAATCTGTACTTCTAGTCGTGAAAGTATTTTATGCTAGTCTGCTGGAGGAAAGTATTGCATTTGTCTCTTCTAAAATCAGCATCACACTGGAACTAGTTACTTAAGAAGACAATAATTTGTCTTCATAAATCATATAATGATTTCAGGCAAATAGAAAAATCAAACAGATGAATTAAACTAGACATCCTGAATTTGTAATAGTTGAACAGGACTTTTGGACTAACATTGTCATAAATGTTTTAAACTCTTCAATCTCAATTGTTCAAAATACCCCTCCCCAGTAGGCTCTGAAATCCAGTGATACAGTAATACTCCACAGCTGTGAGAAGTACTCCCTGGAATATTTCACGTTGGCCATTCATGTTGGGAAAAGGTAGCGAAGGTAAAAAAAGCACTAGTGAGTGTCAAACTACAGCAGCTCCCACAACTTAATAGTATTTCCTAAGAAGTAAAACTTAGAAGTACAACAGTGTTTATCCACTTTGTTCCTTAGATCTTGTGACTAATTTGTGAATATATAACTTAATTTACATCAAATACAGGACAGAGGGACATACTTTGTAGAGACTGGTAGAGAAAGGATATCCAAATGATTGCCACCACAGAGAGACAAGCTGCAGTCTGAACTCAGCAGCTATCACTTCCATTTGGCCTGCTGGATAGCCCATTAGCAAACTTGCCAGCCTGCCACACACTTTGCTTGGAGCCAGCCACATCATGCTACCTCTTGCCCAGCTGGTGACGAAGGACATTGAAAGAAATTTTAAATCCTGTCAGGTCTGTCGTGACAGGGCAAAGTTGCAGGGTGACTGAAGGACAGCAGGATCCAGGAATTTTCCAGGAGCTGATACTCAGGAAAACAGGCTGTAGAAACTTGACTGTGCTAAGTCTGTTCAGAGAGCATGTACTTAAATGTTTTGCTGGTTGTATACATGCTTTATGTCCGTGACAAGTATAAGTAACACTGGAAGACAACGAATAATAGTGTTGCCAATAGTGTTTTATGTAGAACATTGGAGGGGTGAGTTTCTAAATTTTATCACTTATGCCCCAAATTCCTGTACCTACAAATCTGAGTCCTAGAAATTGGACTTGTTTGAGATGAAATTGATAACACTGTCTCACCTGCAATTACTGGTGAACAAAATTAAGATCACTCAAGAAGTCAATATCTCAGAAGGTATAGGCCTGCTTTAGTGATGTGTGCATTCTGTCAAAGAAGCTGCAGCTGTAGAAAGCAAAATACTCTTCTTATTTTGACTGTCCCACAAATTAGCATGACATTCCATTAAAGTAGTACTATCTGTAGAGAACATGGACCAACAGATGGCCTGTCATCTTCCCTTTATATCTTCCTTTGAGATAATGCCTATGGAGATGCTGAAAGGTTTAAAACTTGCTGTCTCAAAGCAAAATCTCAAGTAATAGAAAGTAAAAAGTGTAGCAAAGAAATAAACAAAGGAACACATCTCCCAAATCCACACAAATAAGAAATGCTTGAGTTTCTTTAGTATCTGAACCTAGGTCAACCATTTTTTCAGTTAGAGTTCTCCTCTTTGAAAATGTCCCTTCTGAAAAAAAAAAAAGAAAGAAAGAAAAAAAAATTGCAGCAGACAAATGGCTTGTTTGGACTGATTGGATACTTCTTAGGTGAGATTCATAAGAGAGGAAAGGGATCAAAATTTGAATAGGAGAAAGCGTCTGGCAGCTTCAGAAAGGTTGGGATAAACAACTGCATTTAAGGCATCTACAATAATTTCTAGAAGTTTCTCTCTGAACCTTTTGCATTTCAGTCATTAACTTATGCTTCAATAGTGGTTATTTGGATGTTATATTGCACTATCAAGGGGATTATAAAAGCCTTTTGAAACCAGCATGTTCTACTTTACACTAGAGTAACCTCATCAGTGCTGTACCATTCATCACTAGATTCATTTTTGCCATGGAAACTAATTTAGCTTGCATGGAGAATTCATAATAGCATTTCACTTTGCTTGGTTTTCTTTTTAAAATGGTGACTTTAAATGTGACAAACATGAACCCTTGTGAAGAACTTAAACCTTTAACATACTATATGCTCTAGCTTTATTAGTATTATTATAGGTGTTATGCAAATCTTTCGTTTTTTCAATACAGTCACATAAGAGTGAATAATTTTCTCAGTGAGGATTTATATGATATGAATATATTTATTAAAAGAGCCTCAAGACATGAAGCTTGGATTTTAGAAGATTCCATACATACACAAAAATATTACTCACAGAGATTACTTAAGTAAAAAATTCAGGAGTGAAATTAGACTCTGAGTCTTAATTAGCAAAATGGCTCTTCTCACCAAACACAAATGGATTTGTGGGCTTGGTTTGGGGTTCACTTCTAGATGTTGTTGTCCCCACTTTGTAAGGACTTCTAGATTTGAAGCATCTGTATATCAATTTTGTAAGCCCTGGCAGAGGAGACTTTCTTTGCCCAGATGGTCATCATCAAAATGGACTGGATCCATCAGAGGCGTAGTATCTTCTTAGATGATAATATGCTGTGACCTTCTCTTCAAAGAACATACAATTTTGCCTGGTGTTTTATGATGCTAGTCCACTTCCATATCAGAGGAGTTTTGCAAAAGGTCTCTTTCTTTGCCAGGACATTTTTCTTCACAAAAGGAGCTCATACAGTTTCAGGCTCTATTTTTCCAAATGACAGCAAATGAGACTTTAACCAACATCACCACTGCTCTGTAAAAGCTTAAATTTGAGTGATTTACAAAGAGTTAGTGATCTGGCACTTAGCAGGATTCTGTAATAAATGAAGTGTCCTGTGGAGATCATGATTTATTGAAAAGAAAACATGATCAGACAAAGACTGCAGCTTCTGTGCCAACCTGTTTTCTAATTAGCTCATGTAAAAGCATGGTAAGGTTAGAAAAAGGCTGTGTTTAATGTCGCCTTTCTTTTGAGGCTGTATACTTCCTATAATTTGCAAGACTTTATTAAAACATATCCTTTAAGAGCGAAATCAGGAGTGTTTTATGTTTGGTAATTACTCTTGCTCTCTGGCAGTCTGCAGGCCTTGTTCAATCACTTATTTTAAAAGGCCGGTGGCTACCTTTGGTATACATGCAACATGTAGAAAGTAAGACCTTAGCTCTCTAAGGACCTGAAACTTGCCTTGTGCTTAGAGATTTTAATTACCACAAAAAAATTATTAGAACTGAGAGTAGTTAGTTACAGTTCATATTGAGCCTTGCCACTACTCCTGTAAACTAACCTTTAGTTAGGTTTTAAGAGTATCATAGAATCATAGAAACACAAGGTTGGAAAGCACCTACAAGATCATCTAGTCCAACCGTCATCCTATCACCAATACTACCCACTAAGCTACTAAACCATATCTCGTAGCACCTTGTCCAGGCGCTTCTTGAACACCGCAAGGGTCAGTGACTCTACCACCTCCCTGGTCAGGCCGTTCCAGTGCTTGACCACTTTCTGAGAGAAAAAGCTTTTCTTGATATCTAATCTAAATCTCCCCAGGCAAGTAGTACTTTGCTATGTAACAAAAGGTCTCTTCTGTGCATGTGCTTTAACAGGCAGCTTGATCAAGGAATGTGAAAGAGAAAGTCTCTCCTGCTTAGACTGAAACAGCTTCCTGCTAAACCCATTCTATTTTGGAAACTGCATTTTTCATGTGTTGGGTGCATGGGTCTACTCAAACTGAGACACTCACTTTCAGATCAATGTGTATTGACAGTAAATGCTGGTAATTGACATCAAATTCATGTTGCCCAGGGTTGTGGTCCTGTGTATCCCTACATTGTTTCTCTTCCTCATCCACTCCTATGGTTCACCATTCAGGATGTGCAGTGGCATTTTGGTGTCTTCCATTCCAGATGCATGATCAGCACAGTGCAGCTGTTGTGTGATGATTGTTCCTTTATTCCCTGAAAGATCAGTGTTATCCAAAACTTCATTATTATAAATGTTATTCTGCTATATCATGCACAATATGGCACACAGATGGTGCAGATGAAACCCATTTAAAAGCTGTACATGTCATCTGTAGCAAAGCAATGTTTCACACCCTTATAGTAAACTGGATATCACTGCTACTATGTAGATGTTTTATTTAGTTTTAAGTTTTCTGCTTTGCTGTTTCCAAACTCTGACTGTTAATCAGACCGAAGAAGTGCCATATCTGGTAGTGCATTTTGTCAGGTCTTTGTACAAAAGGGTGTCATTTGGTATATTTCTAAGCTGACAAAATTATTTGATAACTGCTGACTGTATGTTACTGTTTAAACTTTACCTGGTGAAGGCATCTCTATTAGTTCAGTGTTTTTCCAGGTTCAAAATGACTTTCTACCTCTTTACAAATAAGGTTTCTAAAGCCGTGTATCAGTGACTGTTTGAGCCTCAAGGCCAAGCTTTTACTATACAACACCTCACAATTGCCTAAAAAGATTTTTGATGATTTCAACACCTGTTAAGTTTAAGCAAATTCCGCATTATGAAAAATATGTCTAAGTCAAACTCTTTGCTTTATTGGTGAGTAGCATGGCTGGAGGACAGAACAATGTTGAGCTGTAGGGCTTTTTTGTTTGGTTATTTTTTTGCTAGAGAAAATGGGATAAGGATTGGTCAGGACACTGTCCTAACTGACTCTATCAAACACTCCATCACAGAACAGTCTTGAGAGGTCATGTTATCAGTATGCTGTTGTGGAAACCAAAATTTTAAGGTAGCTAACAGACTTGAAGTCTACTGACAGCTGTAAATGTACCTATCAGATTACTGAAGACAGAGAACACAGCAAACAATCTGCCTCACTTATCTCACAGTTGAAGAGTGCTAAGTATAATTTTGCTTGTATCTCCTTTCAATCTGAAGCTAAAGTTGAGTGGCAATATACTATAGCAATTGCTTCTGCCTTTTTTTTTTTTTTTTTTTAATAGGTGAGAATAATGGCATCTTTAAAAACTGAGACTTACAAAGACATAGGAACTTTTTAGTGTATATCTAAAATATTCTGCCACTATACTACCAAATTCAAGTAATTTCACATTTTTGTTGCATTGCTGACTTAGTCAAGGAATGGTGATCCCTTTTATGCCTGAATTTGATTTGTAGGTTGCTGTTCTGCTAGAACTGTATGAGAATGTAAGAGTGATTTTTCTTAAAAATGTCATTATTGAGTTCATTTGGTAATGTCTTTTTATAAGTAGCAAGGATAGTTTTATAGATTATCACAGTGGTTCTTTATCACTACGAATGACAAGGTGCCAAATCAAATGATTTTTATGTTTGTAACAATACTGTTTGCAAAGTTGAACTCCTATAGCTTCTCGTGCTGAGTGCCTTATTTGACTGGATTTGAATGTTGATCAAAACAGCCTCTTTTAACCATACCAATGGTTAAAAACAGATCAAATAGAGTCCTGCCAGCATCTGTTCCATCCACACTCCTGAGTCCTTTAACTCATACTACTGATGTATCACGTACTCAACAAGATGTCATTGAGTGGATCTCAGACACATCCAATGTTTTTTAGCCTTTGTTAGGAGGAAGTTACTGATTTCAATGGTTATTAAACAGCAGGCTATTTTCGTTTCCTCTACAGCTTAAGGACACACAGTAATACTAAACCAGCTGGAGAGCTTCTGTTTACTCAAATATTGACATTTCCCATAAAGTTGATCTGCTTGACATTGTATTAATATTATTATCAATCATTATTTAATGAGTTTGTTCAAGTCTCAAAAAAAAAAAAAATGTCTTACTTGTCCTTTGTGCTGTCAATTTTGAGACAGACTTGAAATTCTTAACATAAAGTTTCTAATTATGGACTCAGCATCTGGCTGAAATGGCTGTGATCTGGATAACCATACTGGAAAATAAGTTTTTGTTTTTCATTATTGATGATTTGATTAGCTGCATCAGGGTCTACCCCAGTTTCAGTCAGTGTTCATCTTTTGACGAGCAAGTTATGAGATCACTTTGGAGTTTTATTGTTAAAAAATAATGTGTGCACTTAGCACAAAAATCTGCCCCGCTCTCTCTGCCTGTTGCTGCTTCTTCCTTTTCGCCTTCCCTCTTTCAAGGGGTAATTCAACTTAGAAGTTGAACTCCTTGAGCTCTGTGTCACCTTTTGAAGAGGTCATTCCCAGTTCTAGCAGGGAAAGGAATGGTCTTACCCAGGCATTGATTGCACTGCTTCCTTCACACATGCTTCACACAACTCCACTGACATGCATTTACAGCATTGGGAATTACATGCCATGTAACAGCTAGCTCTTATACAACTATAAATCAGAGGTAATTCTATTACACTGTTTGGTATCAGATCAGAGAAAGTGAATGAAGACTAACGGCATACTTTTCTATCCAAATTATTCTCTGGAAGACACTAAGCAAATAAAAGAAACAGACTCGTTTTGCATAACACTTTTGCGATGTATATACTTGATGTTTCTCATATTCTCTAGTATTTTCAAATAATACTTATCCTCATAAATGTGTGCCTCCAACTACCACAGATATCATTAGAAACATCATTTAATTATAGCAAAGCTAATAGTACACTTTTTCTTCCCCTTAAAAGCCACTCTGCTTGGGGATATTACTAGAACTGATTAACATTTTCAGTTTATAGAAATTATGTGAATGTCTGGTACTTATTTCTGAGTATCATTAGACGCTCCTTTAGTTGTATATTCTGCTTATTTGAACAGTTTTCATTCTCCTGTTTCTGTGGAGCTCTTTTGGGACAATGATCAAAACAGAGTAACCATTTTTAAGAGTAAGGGGGACATAGCTCTCAGCTACTGGTTGAAAGAACTGTGTAAGGTACCTCCTTATGGAAGCCTCTGCAATGGAAAGAGAGCCTACAGGACTACAGCTTACACCTAAAGGTAGAAGTCATATCTTGGTATATGATTATAGTTCTATAGTTCTTGGACAAAATATGTATCTACTTGAGAATATAAAGTTTGGGGTCTTCTTTAGCTGCCTCAGTAGTATGAGAGATGAAAAAGGTAGAAATGAGAAATGAAAAGGGTAGAAAGGAACACAAAAGCAAGGAGAAAATTTGTCATTTCTTGAAACATTTAAGTCAGGCCTGGCTTTTTTCCAAAAGAGAAACTCAATTTTAACCACATTATTTGGACTTAATAGGGTTTTTTGTTTTGTTTTGCTTTCTGTCAGTGACAAGTAATTTGTTTCATGAGAAAAATATAACTGGATAAAATAATATGTGTGCTCCCCTACTGGCCCAGGAGTAAACACATGACTTCCAGATGTTCTGTGTTGTAAAATATGGGTGACTGTTTTGTACCACTGTTGTGGTAACATTGATTTTTTTTTCAGGGTCCCCTCCTACTTTGAGGATTGGAAACTTATAATAAATTCTTTGCTCCAAACTTAATCTTGGCATATATGTTTTAATTCATGAATAAGTTAGCTTTTTTCCTTTTATCCCCACAAATTAGTAAAAGAAATACATAGGCATTCAGAAACAAACTTTTCATACCAGAAGGGGTTTTTCTTTTTTTTTTCCTTTTTTCCTGAAATATACAGGTGAGGTTATACGATACCACTACTTCCATTTTGCTGCTTATCTGCATGAGTCCAACTCACATCATTTTTGGAACTGTAAACCATATTTGCTGAAATCATTGAAATTACTTGCTAGCAAATCATGCACATATGAGGAAAAGAGTTTTCCCAGAAAACGTATGCATGTGCCTCTGTTCCAATTAGCCCATGATGGCCCACCCCAAGCACACACTGCTAAGTGATGCATTAGGAATTATTTGCATGGCTTTTTTTTTTTTTTTTTTGTCTGTACCTTTTTCTTTGTCAGTATTACACCTGTGGTTACCCAGAAAATTCATGTAAAATTTCAACTTTGATGTATCCTTTTTCTGTGCAGGGCTCTATTACAAAGCCAGAGGATCCCAAACACCTGCTTATCTCAAAACAGAAACACAACCATAAATCTTTTTTTCTCAGCCTGTAATCTATTCTGTTGATTTCCTTAGGTTTTTTAAAAAGGTCCTGAGATGAGCAAACCTGAAGTTTTCAGAAATTGTCTGGGACTATATCATCAGCATCGAATGATTACAGTAGAGTGCTTATTCTTTAGATAACTTGGTTGGTTCATTGCTTGGTTAATTAATCTCTTCCAGCAAACTCTTTACTCTTTCCAATTTTAAGAGTATGATGTAAACATGGGACCAAATTAAAACATTAGGTTCAGACGTCAGAACAGATTATAACCCAGACATTTTGTATTTATTGTATGTCTATTGTAATTAAGCATGTCAGTCCCATAACAGAACTTTGGCAAGAAAATAGCTGAGAACACATAATGTCAGTCTTTAGGATTTTTCTTTTTCTTTTTCTTTTTCTTTTTCTTTTTCTTTTTCTTTTTCTTTTTCTTTTTCTTTTTCTTTTTCTTTTTCTTTTTCTTTTTCTTTTTCTTTTTCTTTTTCTTTTTCTTTTTCTTTTTCTTTTTCTTTTTCTTTCTTTCTTTTTTTTTCTTTTNTTTTTTTTTTTTTTTTTTTTTTTTGGATTTTTGCCCTTCTGAGGTGAGGACAGTGCTGTTTTAGGCCCATTTTTATTTTTTGAGACATTGGTTTTTAGTTTACAACTGCTTACAGCTCCAGAATTGCAATATTAAATGTTGTGGCAGAGAAATATGGAGAAGTCTTAACAAAGATAGTAATTCTTATTCATATAATGTATTTAATGAAGTTGGTAGGGTGCATCTGAACACATTGTTGACCTGGCTGTTTACTTTTCTTCTAAGGAGATAATCTCTACCCCGAAATACTACTTTTAGCCTTTTTTTTTTTCACATTATACAGGAGAACATTACACTATGATTTATTCTGTATTTAAAATTGTGTTTTACAGCATAGATGAGACTCATATGCATTATTTAGAAAATCGGCTAATGACATCTTCTAATTATACTTCTGAGGATAGGTGATACTTGAGTAAATGTGACATTTTTTGTCATATAATCAAGAGGTTCAACATTGGTATTTAAGACTGAGTTAGCACTATGTATAGTTGTTCAAATGAAAAAGAACGTGTTTGTAAATTATATAGAAGTTCTCATTGCTGTGGTACTTGATTATATTTCTTACACGTTTTTCTGTTCTTCTGTAGTAGAAGTTAAACCACTCCTACAGTCTGGTGTTAGATCTTGGCAGTTTTCAGCAATAAACATATGAGTTCCAGATGTTCCCTAAAACTACGGAAAGTGACTGCCAGTTCTGTTTGTGCCATTGGTTGTGTGAGAGCTTTTTTTCTCCTTGGAGGCCTCTCCTCTTCCAAGGATTTACAGCATGACCATAAAATGTTGTTTCAAGCCACATTTTGCCATATAAATGTCTTAAGAACACAATGTGTTTTTCATAAAATATAAGACTATTTGGATTATGTTGCTATATGTCTAAGAACTTATGTTTAGGATACTACTTTTTCTTTCCTGAAATAGAAAATAATTTTTCAGAAATACCCAGTTGACTTCCAAGCATCAACCTCTTTTCACTTAAACATTTAGAAAGTCTTAAAAGTGGCTATTATTAAGGTCTATTTTTGTACTTAAAATCAACAGTTACAGAGCATCTAGACTGCTTTCCTTATGGAAATAGCAGCTAGTATGATTAACTATCACGCAGACAACTTTAGCTAAACTCAGAAGGTGGGATTTGTTGGATTTATTTCAGTCATAGAAAGACAGAAGTCTTTCAAGATAGTTGCTTGTATCATTGTAGACTTAACAGAGCAGAAGGAAGGGACAAAGAGAGTAAGAAGAGGAGAAAAAACTGGATGGGAGAGAGAGAAATCACAGAATCATCCTGTCCTAAAAGAATTAGAGTGGGTATTATGAATTTCTTTGCAGAGGAAATTATATCTTTATCTTTACATTGTCTACAGAAGCAGTCTATTTAAATTGTTCAGAACAGATATGTCTTCCATTTGTCTAAAGTCTGGTGGAATAAGTCTTTCTCTACAACAAAACAAGAAACTGTACTTTTTGCTAATAAAATCAAGAGCTTATATGAAATGCCTTACCTACATTTTTAAATGGTAGAAATGAACATTATTTAAAAAAGGAGGTGATTGACTGAACTTAGAACCTCATCAATTTGATTGTGAAAGTTTAAATATGGACTTTGCTTCATTTATAGGTGGGCTTTTTTCACCCTTTTTTTCTTTTTCACCTTTAATCACAAGACAGATAGCATTTTTTTTCTGGCAGATCTATCTTCCAGTCAGGAACACATTTCATTCCAGGAAATGCAGGCATCCAGAATATATTTAGTCCCCATTTCCACAGCAGTAGATGTCATACCGCGGAATTTTCCTTTAAGCCTCAGTGGCTTAGACTGAGAATCCTTTTTTCTGGTTAATGGAGTTAAGTCCAGCTGGCGTCCCGTTACAAGAGGTGTCCCCCAGGGGTCGGTACTGGGGCCTATCTTGTTTAATATCTTTATTGATGACCTAGATGAGGGGATTGAGTGCACCCTCAGTAAGTTTGCAGACAACACCAAGTTGGGAGGTAGTGTCGATCTGCCTGAGGGTCGGACGGCCCTTCAGAGGGATCTGGATAGGCTGGACTGCTGGGCTGAGGCGAACGGGATGAGGTTTAACAAGGCCAAGTGCC
>VXAL01002016.1:52841-72926 GCA_013399475.1 Chauna torquata
GGTGGAGTCACCAACCCTCGCAGTGTTCAAGAAGCACCTGGACAAGGTGCTACAAGACATGATTTAGTAGCTTACTGGGTAGTATTGGTGATAGGATGACGGTTGGACTAGATGATCTTGTAGGTCCCTTCCAACCTTGTGTTTCTATGATTTCTGTGATTCCTTTAATCTGAAAATTGTCTCTTGTCATACAGACATTCCTGGGCTATAGGCGCAATGGTCTGGCTACTGTGGGAGTTCCTCATGGTAAAAAGTAGAAATGGAGACCCTAAACCAGTCATCTGAGTTTGGCTGACAGTGCAGCATTTAAAATACATTTTAGGTTTCTAGCAAGCAACTACTTACCTGGTGGACACACTTTTGAAATATATCTGATTCTTTCCTGTTAGGTAAAGAGGTCAAACCCCTTCCTGTTTCCACATCCTAGAGTTAAGCAGCTCACAGTCAGTTCTTCCATTATCAAGCTATTTAAAGATCAAAAGAAATTTCTATTTTTCCTTCTTCCCTATAATTTCAGAGGAAACAAATTTTTTATGTTGAAACACACCAATGAGTTCACTTAAAAATTCACAGCAAAAGGAAGAGTAGATTTTCCCTTATTCTTAACTTTTTCTAAAATAGTTACCTACTAATAGTACGTGGATATAATTTAAGGTGTTCAAAACAGGATTTGACATGCAGAACCCTTATGCGTGAACATCTTCCAACTATGGACATATCACATTTGACAATAGATGTAGTTTAAAACTGAATGTCATAGATGAGAATGGAATTTCCACTTTTAGGATACACAGGTGAATGAGCTGCCTTTGAACTCAAGTGTATTTACCTTGTATTTCCATTGGGAAAACTATTGCAATGCATGAGTTAAAGGAGCCTTGGTTTTCAGTTTATGCAGCTTTTTAAGATGTTTTCAATTCCTCGTTCAGAAAGTTGTTTGCTAGCAATTTTAGCAGACACAATAATCTGAGAGTGCTGTTATTGCATCAGCTTGTGATCACTATAATAACAGAAGCCCTTTTTTTAGCCTTACTCCACAGAAGCTGATCAAGATGAGTCCTCTTATTTACAATTAGTGCCCTTGTGGTCAAGCATGTGAATGACAACCTAATTCTACTGACACACTTTAGTATCAGAGCTAGAAGATACTCACTATAGCTGGAACTTCCAAGTGAAAGGAAATAGTGGGACTGGTGTCCTCTCTCCTCCCTCTGCCTAAACACAAGGTTCAGCACAGCTTTGAGGGGCTGAATTATTGTGCATTGCACAGTTACACTACGTGAATGGAACTGCCTAACTCACCCTAAGTAATGGAGAAATGAAAATGGGTAGAAATAATGTATACAGGCACATCCAGTTTCCTATCCTCATTAATACAGTGAAATAAAGGAACATTGTTTCTAGATGACTGGAGGCAGCAGCTCTCTTCTGCGCTATCTGCACAACTAGGAGAGTGGTGCTACCTACGTCTATTGTTTCTTGCCAGACCCTTGACGAGCTATGCAAAGAAATCACTGAGCTGTTCAATCAGCACTTACTGGCCAAACTGTCATTTTTTGTCTCCTTTAATATTTTTTCTTACTGCTTTTCTTTGTTCTGGAAATATTAAAAATTTTATATTTATTAACGATATTAAAAATCTGAGTATATTCTAGAGAGATCTCAGTATATTTTCCATTATTTTTTATGTAGTCTGTGTTTTCTATCATGAATTCCTAAATTTGTAAATTACCTTAGGGTTTTTTTTGTTTGTTTGTTTTTTGCTTGCTTGTTTGACTGGTTGGTTTTCGCTTTGGTTTATGTTTTTGTTTGTTTATTTCTTTGTTTGCCTACTCTCCTTTTTTGAATGTTGCCATTAGCTATTTTGGGCATATATATATATGAATATAATTCAAGATTCATTTATATGTTCATCAGATATCATATGTATAAGCCTTTGAAAAAGAAATCTTCCATTCAGGTACCTCTTTTGGTTTCATTTTTTGCTTGATTGGTACTGGGTCATCAAGGTTCTTGAGATTTGCAGTCAGAATAAGTGGTAAATCTGTTCAATGGGATACAATAGACTTAGAAGGTACTGTAGTATGATATGTTGTATCACCTAATTTTTTAATCACTTTCCCACACATAAGGATCTGAGCTCCAGGTGACTTGCATAAATTCTGATTACCATACAGTGTTCTAGGAGGAAGATTTAAATTTTCAGTTGCAGATTTCTGCTCTATTAAGTTTCCAAGGATTTTCTAGTTTCATGACTTTTAAGAAGCAATACAGAGTAATCAACATGAATTGTGAAGTGTTAGTTAGACCAAAGAAAAAGATGACATGAATAATCATAAAGCTCACAGATAGACCACGATTTTTAAAATGTTACTATACCGCCATAGCATCCCCTAAATGCAAAGGTATTTTTTGCAAAATAAAACATTTATGACAGGAGCAGTTTAGAGAGGCATTCTCTTAAAAGGTAGGAGAAGCGTATTTTCAGCAGACAGAAGGTTAGAACCTTGGTCTTCCTCTCCCATCTTCAGTAACTGTCTTAACCATGATGCTATTGGAAAAATGGGGTGGGAAACTCTCAAGTTTTACACATAGGTGATGTGATCTAAAGGCTATGCTGCATAAATGAAATGAAGAATACACCAAATACTTTATTGAGATTGTTTGGTCTTGGGTACTTATTCATGATAACAATGCCTCTAGGAAAGCTCTCAACCTGCTATGCAGGTTCTTGGATAACTACTAGCAGATCTTCCATATTTAGGATCTTTAAGTATATGAAAGGAAAGGAAAATAACAATATTGTGGATTTGCCTATAGAATTTTCAAAGCTTGCAGTTCGTGTTTCTTGCTGGGAAAGAAAAAAAAAAAAAAAAGATTTGCTTTCTGAGAAAACTTCATCTAGAAACTAGTCGATATCATATGATATTAACTAGCTCATTCTTGTAGAGCTTCTTCAACTAGTGTGAAAGGATCTGTTGCTAAGAAGCATAAAACTGTGTTTTGTTACCCAGACAACCACTCTAAGGGAAGATTAGGTTAGTCTTCAAATCCCTGTTACATTGTCTAAAGAGACTGAAAATGTTTTGTCAAATACATATCTCTGATATCTTTTCTATATGAGATTTTAATATCTGGTAATTGCCTGTAATACCTTGTATTCTGAATATAAATGCATCTCTTCTTACTTTAGCTTTCGTATCAACAACAAGAACAAAATATCCTACTGCTGCTGGAAAGTCTTTCACCAGGTGCTTTCTAGATGTCATGGTCGGCCATACAGGACATATGCTAAAAACAGGGAACACGGCTGGGAACCTTATTGATACCATGTGCAAATCCCATTGTTTCTAGGCAGTTCGTAGGGAAATCCAACTCCAAATCTGTTGTTTAAGTCCATTTGGTAAATCCTTAAGATCGTAAGTGTTTCATGGTAGACAGGGCTTTTCTTTCTCAGAGTGTTTTGGATCAGAATCTGTCTCAATGATCTTTTTTTCATCTTTTTGTCCCAAGCATAGTCCTGAGAATGACATGTGTCCGGCTTAAAAATCCAATCATTCCACAGAGATTTTAGGAGGAATTTCTTCTTTTCCTTTTCTTGTTCTAATGTTCCCCTTATCCTTGATGTTCCCACAGTAACCTTGATGGTGATATTCCAGAAAATTCATGTACACTGGGAATGCAATTGCAGGATAACAGACTAGAAAGAGTGAATTTAGAAGTTAAACAGGTCCAATGGAATTCTCTTCTTCATTATTTGTTCATTCTTGATTGAAAACCTATTAGTTTATGAAAACTGTTAGAAGTTAATGGAGAACTGCTATGGCAGCCCAGTTTTTATAGCTATTGGTTTTGCCATATTTACTAACTCTACTTGAAAGAGGAATGCTGTGTAAAGATGACAAGAGAACTTGCTAAAACCACAATATTGTAACTTCATTGGTGTAAATGGAGCATTGATTTTCCAGAACTTTGTGAATATTTCTGTATATCAGAACTACATAAGTTTGTGAATCAACTGTATTAGAAACTTCATCTTGCCATGAATGGTATGCTTATTCTTGGGAAGCTAGATTTTTAGCTTGTGGACCCCATATCCCACAGGCTGCAAACTGGCTAGTGCTATGTTTTCTTATTCAGTCAATATGGCAAATGGCCGAATTGGTTGACCAAAAATGCACTAGAGTTAGGGGACCAGCAACATTGGTCCCCAGCCAGTGGGGGATAAATACATAGAAAGATAAATATCATAGAATCATAGAATGTTTTGGGTTGGAAGGGATCTTAAAGATCATCTAGTTCCAACACCCCTGCCATGGGCAGGGACACTTTCCACTAGACCAGGTTGCTCAAAGCCCCATCCAACCTGGCTGTGAACACTTCTGGGGACTGCGCGTCCACAACTTCTCTGGGCAACCTGTTCCAGCGCCTCACCATTCCCATACTGAAAAATTTCTACCTTATATCTAACCTGAATCTACCTTCTTTCAGTTTTAAACCATTACTTCTTGTCCTATCTCTACATACCGTTGTAAACAGTCCCTCTCCAGCTTTCCTGTAGGCCCCCTTTAGGTACTGGAAGGCCGCTATAAGGTCTCCCCAGAGCCTCCTCTTCTCCAGGCTGAACAACCCCAACTCCCTCAGCTTGTCTTCACAGGAGAGGTGCTCCAGACCTCTGATCATCTTCATGGCCCTCTTCTGGACTCACTCTAACAGGTCCACGTCCTTTTTATGTTGGGGGCCCCAAAGCTGAACGCAGTAAAATAAAAATGTAAAATATGTAATAAATAAATAAGTAAATAAGCAAATATGTATTATTTTTTTCTCCTTGATATTGAAACAAATTTTTAGTAGTAGTTTGTTTTGCATAAACCACTTCTTAACATATGGTAAAAATAACAACTTTTGATTAATATCAGATTAGGCACAACTCAGCTGGTAACTTATTGTATTAATCTCTATTCCCCCACCCATTCCAGGAATTTGCATACATTTTTACAAAATCTCTGGTGTTGGAGCACTTGTGGAACAATTATAGCTACTATATAGCTACATAGCTACTGTAACTAGCTGTACCTACTATTAACATAGCTATACCTGCTATCACAGGTAATGATAGTAATACTTAATTAAAAAAAAAAAAGATTTCTGTAGCTTTTCATGCATAATCTAAGAATAACTTGATGAGTTCTTGTTCTGCATAAAGGAAAAATCAGAAGTAATGCAATAATACTAATGCAGAAATCTGCACAGATTAATACTTCCAGCTTCTCAGCAGAGCTAATCATTCTGCTGACCTGGTTTAGTCAACTTCCAGTTAAAGATTTTACTGTTCACAAAGCCGCACCTTACAGACATTTTCTAAAGTTCATGCTTTCTGGAGGTAAAATAAAATGCTTTGATAGGTCTATAAATAGGAGTCATTGTCCATGGCCCCTTCCTTCTTCTTTACCTGTTAAATATGCACAGGTGACAGTGAGGCAGCGAAGATTTTACCTTACATTTTTTGAGCTGCCTTTCAGCTTTGTTGCTAGAAGTACTGCAGTGGAAGAAGAGAGTGCACCAAAAGCATTCACCTAGTGTGAGAACATGGAGTTCTAATGGGAAAGCACACAAAATTAGTGGAGCGTTGTGAAGAGGATTCTTCAAAGAAACTAACTGAAAAATCTGATATTTGTATTTCGTCTGCATTGACCGAGAAGCTAATGTCTCTGTACTGGGAGGAAGAAAGGAACAGGCTCAATTACTATTTGTGACTTAATCCAAAGATTTAGTATCACTATACAGTCTGTCTATCAACTTCCTTTTCGACTTTTAAGAGTTCTTATAGTTTTGAGGATTAACACCATACTGAAACTAAAACATTAATAGTTATTATGAATTCATTAAAGTGAAATAAAACACATTTATATTTTCATCTTTCAGCTGTAAATTGTATCTGTACAATACAATCTGTATCTGTTGCTGTGTCATCTTTCTAATTTGAGCATTAACTTTGTATACTAAGATTCTCTAACATTATAGGGTATACAGAATAAATGATTTATTAACATTTTCAGGTTTCAGCTTCAGCACTCTCGCTCATCAAGTCAAGTGTAGGATAATTATGTAGAAGCACTTTAGTTATTTTGTGTTTTGTTTGTTTTTCATTTTTTTGTTTGACATTTCTGGAACACTTGTCTTAAAACAGAATCTCTGAATTACTCTTTGCATGTATTGAATCCTCCCCATCTGAATTAAATAACCTTCTACTTCGACATCACTATTTTTTTTTCTGTAAATTGTCAATATAAGATAGATTTGTACATAATACCTTTCATTATTTGAGTCAATTGATTTTCTGCCAGCAGAAAATATGACCCACTGTACAACAACATAGGAGGGCTTTCCCAGCTGTTTCTGGGTGAGTTCAACACAGCAACTTGAAAAAGCAGACTGTAGGCTCCAAATGTAGGCTCTACAGCCAGCCCTTGTTTGAGGATGCTTCTTTTATAGAGGATCTGAAAACAGCCCTATTGGGGGTGCTATGAATCCAGGACAAAGCAGAAAAGCTCTGCTTTATCCTCCCTGCTCCTCAGGATATTTGGTAAACCTTTCTTCCTTCCTCTTTTGTACTGCAGTCAGAGCAAGGACTACAGCTTTTGTGCTTGTCTGATGCTGCTTTTGGTACTAGCCTAGAAGACGCCAAACTCTCACGTTGGCAAGGTAGAAAGATGGCAGAACTATGTAGATTTTTGCATGCAATTTCTTCATTCCACCTGGATGACTACGGTTTCTACCATTTTTTCTGCATTGAGAAACAATGTTTAGTTGTTCACTGTGTGAACAGAACACAATATATAAGTCTACTTTTCAGTAACTACTATCTACGAGGCCAGTTCATGACTTAGTGTTACCAGGACATGCATCAAAATATCCTGTTGCCTGATTTCATGGCTTTCATGACCGCAGTGCCACTCATTTTCTTTGTACACTAAGTATGGTGCACAAGATAATTACAGTAGGAGCTGATGAATATAGTGTTTAATCATGACTTCAGAATTCCACCAATCAAACAGAGAAAGACTTTAAAGATAGTTGAACTGACTCTCCATATTAGATCTCACAGTTATTGTTTTATAAGATTTGTCTGTATCTAAATCTGCCCATCTACTGAAGGAAAAACAGAAAATTAACTTGTAGAACAAATCAGTAGATTCAGTCTGGAGATGACAGAAAAAAAAATTAAACTTAATTTTTGAAGTGTATAGTTTGATTTGATAAAATCCAGCAAAAGTGATCAAAATAGGTAAGAGCAAATCAATACCATATTCATTAAGATTAAACATTCATGCTTTTGTGATAAAAATTTTTGCCAAAGAGGACATCAATATCGTCAAATGATCTAACCTTTTTCAAATGCAGAGACTTTACATTTGCCTCTGGAAGGTACTTAAAGTAAAACACCTTCGGAAAATAGCAGAATAGGCTAGTTTATCTTTTCCTCACACACTTTTAAAAATGTTGCCTTACAAGTGTTATGTATATATTTGTAAAAAGGAGTGTTGGTGACACAAAATCTGAAAACAAATCTGGAGCATTGAGTAGCAGCACTTCTCTATTTGATATCAGACCACATTAGCACAGGGCCTGGATCTCCTTCCCTGAGGAGTGGATGGTGTTGTCAATTCCTAAGGTCACTCACGTGGTGTATTAAGGACCAGCAGCGGACATAATGTATCTGGATTTTAGTAAGGCCTGGCAGCCAAGACAGCAAACAGGATTCTAGGGTGCATTAACCACAGCTTAACCAGCTGGTCAAAGGAGGTGATTCTCCTGCTATACTTAGCATTGGTGCAGACTCACCTTGAATATTGTGTGCACTTCTGGGCTCCACAGTAAAAAAAGGATAAGATACTTGAAAACGTCCAGAAGAGGGCAACAAAGCTGGTGAAAGCGCTGGAGGGCATGTTCGATGAGGAGAGGCTGAGGACACTTGGGTTGCCTAGTCCAGAGAAAAGGAGGCCAAGAGGTGACTTCATTGCTCTCTGCAACTTCCTGAGGAGGCGAAGATGAGAGGGAGCTATTGAGCTCTTCTCCTGGTAACTGGTGACAGGATGCATGGGAATGGCACAAAGCTGCTCCCAGGGAGGTTCAGACTAACACATTAGGAAAAAACTTCTTTACCGTGGCGGTGATCAAACACTAGAACAGGCTTCCTAGAGAGGTGGTTGATGCCCAAGACTATCAGTGTTCAAGAAAAATTTGGATAATGCCCTCATTAATACTCTTTAACTTTTGGTTAGCATTGAAGTGGTTAGGCAGGTGGACTTGATGATCTTTGTAGGTCCCTTTCAACAGAATTGTTCTGTTCTAAAGGTCCCTTCCGGTACATGGACCAATTTACTTGTCTTTTCTGCACATTCATTTGTATGTAGTGAATTGCATAATAACACCTTTGGACAGAACTGCAGTACTTAAATATTCGTGTCCGGGCTCTTTTCTGGTTTATCTCTTTTACTTTGAGTGTTTAGGTCTATTCCTGAATGCATAAAACCAAACAAGTGTCACCAAACCTGCCATGGTAATACAGACTACAAAACTGGAGAGCTGTTTGTCAAAGATCTCTCACCTGAATAGCACATAGCTTTTCTTTTCATGCATTAAATATTTTTAAAAAGCAAATCAGTGATCTAATTCAGATTTTGAATGTTGGTGTTGATTTATCCTGAAATGTCTTGATGTCAGTGCTTAGTCTAGTGTGAGTAAAGGATTTGAAAATCTTTTAGCCTGAAGGACCTATATTATCTGCTTGCACATGCAGCTGAGAATTTTTTGCATCTCCATAGTAACATCCTTGCATGCATAGTTGTTAATAATACTAAGATGCATAGGTGGCCTGGCAGATTCATAGAAAGTAATGAAAAATATTAGTCAAATTTTATAGATCAACGACAGTTTTGTTTTATGGCTGCTAGGGATGAGGCAGGGAAATTGTAGTTCAGTTAAAAGTGGGAGGGAAAATAATTACTTCACCCATTCCTGCATTGTGGAGTAACGGTTATAGAAACCAAGTAAACAAATAAACCAAGCAAATATAAAATTGCTAGACTGGAGAAAGGGGGCTTTCAATGCCCAGTATCAGTCAGCTGCTAGACTGTTTCAAGTGATGCAAGCATTTCAACCAAGCAAACACTGGAAAAAAAGCTGGAGCAGGGGGAAGGAGAACCCTTTAATCTTCATCAAGGTTCCCTGTGCAAAGTTTAAAAACCCAGTGGTGCCTTCTTTTACACAAAGTTTCAAAATTGTATTTTTAAAATAATGTGAGACATAACCACAGTAAGGATTGGTTGTGGAAGACAACACCAAAATACCCTCCTATTAATCACTAAGTGAACAACAGTGAAGAATATATAGATACCGGTATTTTTACTCTATGATTCTGAATTGCAAGCTGTCTTCTGAAGAAATGCAACTTTTTGTTGAAGGTCAGGGCTTACAGGAAAATCACTGGGACACTTTGAATGTAGTAGTGTCCTTTCTCTTTCATATAGCTGGGTTTGATTTCCATCCTGTCTTCCCACTATTTAGTGTTCTCTATGGCAGTATCTTTGCTATTTTATTTGCAAAAAAAATCCTTATGCATTATCAAAACACATTTTTGTAGTTTGAATTATTTTTTCACAAACGTCACATCAGAAGCAATTCCTCTATTTCCACAATTTATATTATATTCTCACTAGACTATGAACTCCAGTACAATTTGGCAAAGTCATAGACAAGTGCCAGGCTGTGGTCCAAGCTCTGCAGATCCATGGGCTAAACATAACTTCAGGCAGGAGTAAAAGTCAACACTTACACATTGTATTCAAGGGGCAAGGAAACACATCTTTCATTTGTAGAGGATTGTTTAGGGTATACTGAAATTTCAGCTTTTCTTTTTTTCTTTTTTTTTTTTTCCCCCTTTCTTTTTTACTGAAGTACAGAATTCTGTTTTAAGGCAGACTACAAGATACCTAGTGAAAACATTTTTTAGCCATCTAGAAAGGAAAAGGAGGTTGGACCTCATGCCAATGTTAGCAAATGCGCAAGTGAAGAAAATACTTCATTTTAATTAGTAATGTCAGATTTGTAACCCTGCAGTTATTCCAACATGATTAGTTTTGGGTCAGCTTTAAGCCTTCTAGAATCATCAGTTCACTGCACCATAAAATAAGCCACTTAAAGACACAATCTCAGTGTATTATCAGTTTAACAGACCATAATATAAAAACAACTTCCTCTCCAAAATTATTAGTTTGTAATTATAGCGATAACATTGAATACAGCTGAAAATGAATTTTACCACCATTAACTGAATATTCCCATGGAGTCTTTTTTAATTAATTTACAATTCTTTCTGCTGATCCCTGAGTCTGCATTGTCAATTAGTACATACATTATAAAGGCACAAACCAGTTAGGATTAAATTTTGGAAACACTTAATGAATATAAAATGCTACTTTACACGCAAAGCCTGACCAAAAATGCTAATAAAAATAAGGCTATTGTGTGTCATGTTTATTCTTACACATAAGTCAAAAGAAATCTGTGCTCATATAGCCTACAAAACTATAGAAAGAAATAAGAATTAGTTGATGTTTTTGTAATATTGTACAAGATTATTCTGTAGGAAAAATGTTTTTGAAAGTCTGTAAAGAGAAAAAGTAAGAATTAGGGGATATCTCTTGTTCTTGCATTTCTCTGTGTTTTGACACCTCACAAAGTTCACTGTCGCAGAACTGGAACAGTGATACTAACCCTGAAACTCAGTATCTCCATGGCGTTTTTTCTCATGGATAAAAAATGCAAAAGACCTGAGTAGTGAGATGTCTAGCTGTTGATGTGCAAAACAGAAGTAATTCATCACAGAACCATAGAATTGTAGATCATCAAGTCCAACCGTTAACCTAGCACTGCCAAATCTACTGCTAAACCATGTCCCTAAGCACCACGTCTACATGTCTTTTGAAGACCTCCAGGGATGGTGACTCAACTGCTTCCCTGGGCAGCCTGTTCCAATGCTTCACAACCGTTTCAGTGAGGAAACCCTTCCCAATATCCAACCTAAACCTCCCCTGGTGTAACTTGAGGCCATTTCCTCTCGTCTTATCAGTTGGCACTTGGGAGAAGAGACCGACCCCCACGTGGCTACAGCCTCCTTTCAGGTAGTTGTAGAGAGTGATAAGGTCTCCCCTGAGCCTCCTGTTCTCCAGGCTAAACAGCCCCAGTTCCCTCAGCTGCTCCTCATGAGACTTGCTCTCCAGACCCCTCACCAGCTTCCTTGCCCTTCTTTGGACACGCTCCAGCACCTCGATGTCCTTCTTGCAGAGGGGCCCAAAATCTTGAACACAGTACTTGAGGTGCCGCCTCGCCAGAGCCGAGTACAGGGGGACAATCCCTTCCCTAGTCCTGCTGACCACACTATTGCTGATACAAACCAGGATGCTGTTGGCCTTCTTGGCCACCTGAGCACACTGCTGGCTCATATTCAGCCAGCTATCAACCAGTACACCCAGGTCCCTTTCTGCCTTGCAGCTTTGCAGCCACTCTCCCCCCAGCCTGTAGCACTGCATGGGGTTGTTGTGCCCCAAGTGCAGGACCCCGCACTCAGCCTTGTTGAACCTCATACCATTGGCCTCGGCCCATCAGTCCAGCCTATCCAGATCCCTCTGTAGAGCCTTCCTACCCTCTAGCAGATCAACACTCCCACCCAACCTGGTGTCTGCAAACTTACTGAGGGTGCACTCAATCCCCTCATCCAGATCATTGATAAAGATATAGAAGAGAACTGGCCCCAGTACAGAGCCCTGAGGGACACCAGTAGTGATCGGCTTCCAACTGGATTTAACTCCATTCACCACAACTCTTTGGGCCTGGCCACCCAGCCAGTTTTTAACCGAACGAAGTGTACGTCCATCTAAGCAATGAGCAGCCAGTTTCTCCAGGAGAATGCCATGGGAAACAGTGTCAAAAGCATTACTGAAGTCTAGGTGGACAACATCCATAGCCTCTCCCACATCCACTGAGAGTGTCACCTCGTCGTCGAAGGAGATCACGTTAATCAAGCAGGAGCTGCCCGTCATAAACCCATGCTGACTGGGCCTGATCACCTGGTTGTCCTGTATGTGCCGCATGATTGCACCCAAGATGTTCTGCTCCATAACCTTCCCTGGCACCAAAGTCAGACTGACTAGCCTTTACTTCCCCAGGTCCTCCTTCCAGCCTTTCCTGTAGATGGGTGTCACATTTGCTAGTTGCCAGTCAACTGAGACCTCCCCTGATAGCCAGGACTGCCAAAAAATGATGGAAAGCAGCTTGGGGAGCACTCTTGCCAGCTCCCTCAGTACCCTCGGTTATGCTAATGTATTTTCTAAGAGTCTTTCAAACTTACAATAAAACTCCAAAATACCATCTGCTAAACGTCTGGAAACAGGACTAATTCTGAGCATTATCGATTTAGCCCATCAAAAACTAGAATCTTTGTCACAACCAGGAAAAGGATGTAAAATCCTGTCCCTCATCCTTCTTTCACATTAGTTTAACAACATTTTCCAATTCCGCCTTCTGTGGTATGGGAGGTCAATCAGTGCCAACGCGGAATTAAACATTTCTGAATGAGGAAATCTTTCCACAAATCTTTGCGTATGCCTCTTCTGACATACCAATGGACCATCATCAGATATAATGCATTTACAGCTCTGCTTCCCTCAATGGTAGGTTGTTAATTAGAAAATAATCTTCAAAGACAACAAAGTGCCTCTGATTTCTCCCAGCCGAGAGACTAATAGCTCATGCTGAAAGATACTGGAAGATTCTGACTGCTTGATTATGAAGCAGTGTGAAACCACCACAAGCAAGCAGGAGAAGCAGGCTGAAAAAGTAGTTTTCTTTAGCTTTGTATTGTAAATACTGCCACTCAAGGTTTTGTCAGGATCATACACATGTACCCACACATATTTTATTAATTATGTGTATTTACGTTTGTCATTCAGTTGTAAATGCGTACACGCAATACACTAACCTCTCTGTTTTTGCAGCAAGACACAGTGGAGAATTTACTAGTTATAATAATTTTCTGTTGAGTCCCTTGAAAAGATGTTTGTAATCATGTAAACAAGTAGTGTTTTTTATTCAAATATACAGCATTGTTGTTCTAACTTCATCATGACTTTAAGAGAAGACTGTCACTGAAAATTATAATGAAATATATCTGTATGTCTGCATATTGCTGTTTTAATCTGCTGCCTTCGCATTGGCATGATGTTTAGTTATTTTAATGTGTCTTGGGAATGCATAAGGACTTTTTCTAACTGAAGAACCTCAGAAATGTTCTTCGTCACCTCTAAAACCTTTCATTTTCTTCCCTGATACGTTAGATAAACCCAAATAAATCTTTCTGGAATCTATCTAGTCAGTCTCACTGACTTCTAGAATGAATGTGGCCTGGTGCTTGCAAAGAGAGCTTGAATTAATATAATTATAGTATTATTGAATCTTCTAGGTTAGAAAAGACTTTTAAGATCATCAAGTTCAACCATCGACCTGACCTACCGAGTTCCAACACTGAACCATGTCCCTTAATGCCACGTCCACGTCTCTTAAATACCTCTAGGAATGGGGACACCGCTACTTCCCTGGGCAGCCTGTTCCAAGGCTTGATAGCCCTCTGTGAAGAAATTTTTCTTGATATGCAATCTAAATCTCCCCTGGTGCAACTTGAGGCTGTTTCCTCATGCCCTATCATTTGCCAGCTGAGAAAAGAGACCAACATGCTCCTTGCTGTAACCTTGTTTCAGGTAGCTGTAGAGAGCAATGAGGTCCCTCAGCCTCTTCTTCTCCAGGCTAAACAGCCCCATTTCCGTAAGCTGCTCCTTATATGTCTTGCTTTCGTGTCCCTTCACCAGCTTCACTCTCTTCTCTTCTTCAAATTTCCAGCTACTCTTCCCCAAGCCTATACCACTGCATGGGCTAGTTAGGACCCAACTGCAGGACCCAGCACTTAGCATTGTTGAATGTCACGTGACTGGACTCAGCCCATCGATCCAGCCTATCCAGATCCCTCTGCAAAGCCCTCCTACCCTCAAGCAGATCAACACTCCTGCCCAACTTGGTATCATCTGCAAACTTGCTGAGGGTGCGCTCAATCTTGTCATACAGATCACTGATAAAAATGTTAAACAAGACAGGCCCCAAGACTGAGCCCTGGGAAACATCACTAGTGACCAGCCACCAACTCGATTGAACTCCATTCACTAGGACTATTTGAGCCCGGCCATCCAGCTTACTCTTCACCCAGCGAATTGTACAGCTGTCCAAGCCGTGAGCAGCCAGTTTCTCCAGGAGAATACTACGGGAAATGGTGTCAAACGCTTTACTGAAATCCAGGTAAACAACATCCACAGCCTTTCCCTCATCTACTAAGCAGGTCATATTGTCATAGAAGGAGATCAGGTTAGTCAAGCACAATTGACTTTTTTTCTGTTTACAGGAAAGCAAATAAAACCACTAAAAATTATAAACAGCATCTTGGAATTTAAGAAGACATTAATTTTGCATTAATCCTTGTGATCTAACATAGAAAAGGAGCACTTCTGCCTTTTAAAGACATAAAAGTGATGTTTCTATAACTCTTTGCATTTAGTAGAGTGAAAGCCTTGCCTTTCATTCAATAGATAACATATCTGCTACTCTTTTTACTGTGTTTATACTTACCTTCTTCATCAAACTATACCAGTTAATATAACAACTGCCAAACACACTATGTAACACAGAAGTGTAGAGTATATGCTTTTGAAAGAAGGAAGGAAAGAAAAAAAGGGAAAGACAAACAATCTTTTTTAGTATCTGTTATGAAGCTCAAGTGATATGACAAAGACTGGTGTAATATGTCAAAGGCTGGTGATCACTTAGACAAATATAATAAAACAATGGAAGAACATGTGTCCCACTGTCAAACACATTTCTGCTACATAGTCATGACGTTACTACTGAGAAGTAAGTACAAATGACATGAACAGTAGATGTGCATAAGCTACAGCTAAGTAAAAAAATGCAGCATGTGTGCTCTCACAAGCATGACCTTTTGTGGGTTACCTGACCTGCTGGTCTGTAAAAGCCACAAACATGGTTTCCTTAGATTCACAATACACGAAGATATGCAGGCTTGGTTTGCATGAATTTCTTTATTGCAAATAACTGCAAATTACTACTAGTAAAACAAATATGTACTACAAGTTACTACAGAATTCCCACTAGTAAAGCTAGCATATACTTATATTTTACCTATATATATTATTTGAGGCATTACTGGTATGACAGTTATCAAACTGCTGCTGGGAGTGGGGCTAATTGACAGTGGAAAAGTCTGTCTTCATGGATGATCTGCGTCATGGAGTCTGGAGTCAGCCAGGTGTCCCCCATAAGGGTATGGTCTGTCCAGGAGATCTCACGTGGAGAACCTCTAACAGGGAAACTCATTTTGGATAGACAGTGAGATGCTTTTTATACCATTTTGGTGTAGATGCTTAAGTGGCCATAGGATGTTACTTCCTCATGGTTACTTTGTTCTGTGTCCGACAGGGTTTCTTTGTCCTGCCAATTACACCTTACCAAGGAAATTTTGGCTGAGCTTGTCAGGAATGTCTTGGGGCTTCCAGCTAAGTGGATATCCCTTGTAAACACGTTTACCAGGTCAGTTTTGTGACAGCCCCTTCATATGCCTGATTTTGTGTATATAGTATTTCTATTCTGCCATATTTTGAATGGCACACTTCTAATTTACTTAATCCTGCTTTCTCTGCCCTTTTGGAATGTTTGATGACTGTCATTTGTTACAGATTTTAGAAAGACCTGGGCAGATCAACTTTTTGACTTTTCCAGTATAAAAATATCACCTGATCTTTCCACTCTTCCTAATCTGATTTGTGGTAACTGAAGGCCACTTCAGTTTTGAATTTTCAAGGAATTAAATGAACTTGTATAAAATTATTTTTCTCCCTCTTAGATGATGGTCAAATAAAAATACAACTTTTTTTTTTTTTTTTTGGTATCTTTGTGGATCGCATCTTTACTTTGCATTATACAAGAAAAGCATTAGCCTGAATTAGTGGTCTCATTGTTAAGAAGAAGAGAAAGAGAAAAGATTTTACTGCATTTCAATAAATAGGGAAGTACCATAGAAACTAGTCTGAAGGAGTATGAACTCAGACAAATTCTGTGATGTGGATATGTGGTATTCTATGGGTAAACATCTACCGTAAGTATACTAAAACTGAATATTATTCAAGCTTGTATTATTGCAGCTGACAATAGAATTTGGCCCGCAGCAGCAGTCAAAGGAGGTGTTGAAAATAGTTTTTGTGCGTGACTGTTTACTTTTGGCTTTAAGTAACTGTTATTTTATTGTTGTGCTTTACACCCAAAATAGGCCTTTAAAAAGACAGCTGTATACGTTGAACACACATTTTCATAGCAGGCACATTCTGTAAATATATATGTAAATGAAAAATAAAGCTGCATATTTTTCTATTGAATTGGCCCCAAAGGACTTTTTTCACCAGAACTCTGATCTCTTGGAAATAGTTCATAGCAGCTGCATTAGGAATAAAGCCAAAAGTATGGCTGGCTGTGGTTTGTAAAGGGTGCACACAGAAAAGCACTCAGCCTTACGTCCTTGTTCAGCTTAGAATTTGGTTCCACCTCAGTGACCAGTGGCTAGGCACATTGCTTCATTCAAACTGGGCAATGTAAAATAAATTATAACCGTGCCTCCCATCTAATATGTTATCACGATATTATCGCCCTATACATGAGCAAACGGAGGACAGTAATATAAGATGTTCCATTTTGATTCTTACCAAAATTTGCCTATTTAGGTATTCTGTCTCATGTCACTTATGCCTTAGGACAGAATATTAAAAACTGGGAAAATAGAGCATGATGTTTTTCCCACCATATGCTTTTAGTAATCAACAATCACATTCATTCCATTCTGTTCAGACTCTTCAAAAATGCCCTCCTGGAAATCTATATATTCCTGCTACTTCCTTTGCTACAGAAAGCCAAACTGCTCCATTTCTCTAATTTTTTTTTAGTAGAACTTATTCTTCTGGTTGTCCCTTTGATGATGACAATTATGCAGCTACTGCCAGCACTGCTTCTGGAGACATAATCTTGTCTGTGTTTATTATTAAGAGTGGATAGTAGGATGCAACTGGAAAGATACATCCTCAGAGGATAATCACACTGTGGATAGCAGGTAAGATTCAGTTTCTTTTATAACGTGAAGGCAAATCATGGACCATGATGTAAGATGAATTCATAGCTCTTAATTGCTGGAACAATTTATTTAGATGCACACGAGGATCCACAGGGTCTGTGTTTCCTACATGTCAGGTTTAACTAACAATTCGAGAATATTACTAGTAGATGTAGCTGCCCACCAACTCTGAAAGCCACAGACAGTGTTTTGCACTTTGTTTCCATGTTTGGAAACCAAATAGTACAGTTCTCCCAAAGAAATTTTGCAGTGAGTGGGAAGTTCAGCCAAAGGAAAGTAAGGTCATTCTGCAGCCTCCTCAAATGTTAATTTACTTTGTCATTAACAAATAATTGTCAGTGATTATTCCTCCATTACACTGAAAATTTTAGTTCCTAGAAAGGGAAAATCAGTCCAAGGTATGTGGAAGGAAAAAATAAATCGCACGGGATTCTCAAGAAAAAAAAAATAGTGATGGGATACAAGTGATTCTTGGCAGTGCTCAAAGGCCATGGTGGGAAGCTGGTTTATTCTGATTCTGTATAGTAGGAATCAAGAGAATCTTGTGTACCTGTACGCACAGTTCATGACAGTGAAATCTTTTCTGCTGTGTGGTAAAGGAGATAGCCTTGACACCTGCTGTCCTATTTTTCGCACAGTGAAGTGATACTGCTTAGGGTTATGTAAAATACTGATAACAACAAAGAATTCTCCGTGTTCACTGGCTGATGCTCCATAAGGGGTCAGTACAGTCTAATTATGGTTTGAGCAATGGAGCACACTACTGAAGAATTTAACTTCCAAACACCTTACAGTGTAGTCTTCATGGCACTTTGAAAGCAAAGAACTGCCAGAGTCTACTTCATTCTTTCCTTTATTCTTTATTTATGGTTTTTTTTCCTTTTTTTCTTCTGTTTCTGCAGTCCTTTCAAACTATTTATTTCCAGTGGTGTTCAGAATTATTTGTCTCATATATTTTAACATTCCTGATTGGTACATCAGAATGTGGATGAAAAGAATGTAAATGATTATGAACTGACGCTCATTGAAATTACAATATTATCTTCTCACTAAAGTGACAACATTAGGTTGTCCTGTTTAAAATAGTGGAATATCTTGTATTTTATTAGTCTTCTTTTCATTTAAGCAACAGGGTCAAATCAACAAAGGTGCATCAACAAATTTATACTCACTTGGGATCAGACTCCATTACAGGGTGAATAGATGAAGTGAAGTAGTGGGACTGTCCCTGGTGTAATGGAATGCTGGGTCTGCTAACACTGGACCATAGTCTTTTACATGACATTATTTCATACTCATATTTTTGTTGCTAGTAAATGTAATACATCTTTGTAAAATCATATTTTATTTCATGGAACATTGTGGTGGTTTCTCACTGATGGGCAGCTAAGTTCCACCATGCCATGCTCTCACTCCCCATCCTCAAAAGAACAGGAGGAGAAAGTATGATGAAAAAAGGCTCACGGGTTGAGATAAGGGCAGGCAGATCAGTCATTAATTACTGTCACAGGCAAAACAGAATCAGCATAAAGGAGATTAATATAATTTATTGCCTATTACTAGCAGACTAGAGCAGTAAGAAACCAAAAGCAAACTAAAAACACATTCCCCCCATCCACGCCCTTCTACCTCTTCCCCCTGAGCAGCACAGGGGTATGAGGAATGGGGGTGGTGGTCAGTCCTTAATGCTTTGTCTCTGCCACTCCTTCATCCTCACTGTTCCCGTGCTCCAGCGTGGGGTCCCTCCTGCGGGATGCCATCCTTCCCAAATGGATCCTGTGTGGGCTTCCCAAAGACTGCAGCTCTTCAAGAGCTGCTCCAACATGGGTCTGTGCCACCAGCTCCATCCTTCAGGAGCAGACTGCTCCAGCATGGGTCCCCCATGGGCAGCAGCTCCTGCCAGACCTCCTGCTCCTGTGTGGGCTTCTCTCCACAGGCTGCAGCTCCAGCCTGGAGCCTTCTTCCGGAGGGGCTCTCCATGGTCTGCAGCCTCCTTCAGGCCACGTCCACCTGCTCCACCATGGTTCTCTCCACGGGCTGCAGCGTGGAGATCTGCTCCATGTGGTACCCCATGGGCTGCAGGGGAACAGCCTGCTCCACCATGGGCCTCTCCACGGGCTGCAGGGGAACTTCTGCTCCAGCGCCTGGAGCACCTCCTGCCCTCCTTCTGCACTGACCTTGGTGTCTGCAGGGCTGTTCCTCACTCCTCTCACTCCCAGCTGCTGTTGCGCAGCAGTTTTTTCCCTTTCTTAACTCTACTCTCCCAGAGGCACAACCAGTGTTGCTTATTGGCTCATCTCTGGCCAGCAGCGGGTCCCTTTTGGAGCTGGCTGGAGCTGGCTCTTGTCTCTCTTATCTTTCTGTAATCTTCTCACAGAGGCCACCCCTGCAGCCCCACTGCTACCAAAACCTTTCCATGTAAACCCAATATAAACATAAAAACTAGAAAACAGCTGTTCAAGTGTGGTTTTCCTAAGCCAATACACAAAGAGATCTAAAGTAAATGGGCAAATGATTATTGTATCTGACTGAACAACTACACAGTGCTTCAGACTTCATTTGGTCTTGAAGACCTTTCATGCATTTAATTGAATATGGGACAGTGATGTTTATCGTAAAACATTACATTTATGTCCTGGACACATTAGCTACCAAACAAATTTTTCTTACTACTAGTAGTAGCCCTTGCCTTTCCTTGCCTTTCCTTTCCTTGCCTTGCCTTGCCTTGCCTTGCCTTGCCTTGCCTTGCCTTGCCTTGCCTTGCCTTGCCTTGCCTTGCCTTGCCT
>VXAL01002016.1:73066-89981 GCA_013399475.1 Chauna torquata
CTTCCCCTTCCTCTTCCCCTTCCCCTTTCCCCCCTTTCCCCTTTCCTTTCTGCTTCCCCTTCCCCTTCCGCTTCCCATTCCCTTTCTGCTTCCCTTTCCCTTTTTTCATTGGTTTTTGCTTGTGTACTTTAAAAATTCAGTTTTCATCTTTATGGATAAATTACAAGGTATACAACAATCTCCTCACAAGAAGGAGTTTGATTAGCAAACTAAAATTTATTCTATTGTCATTTGGTAGCTAGTTACACATAGTTGAGGGTTGCGTGGAAAGTGAAATATGTACAAACTCCACTGCAGTTTCTGTATAGGTACAGTATTGTTTTGCACACTATTGGCAAATCTACCAAGTCTTGGGAAATGATTGACATTCTTGATTCTTGACTCTTTCATTCTATCAGTTCATTTGTCCTACCAAACTGCTAAGCTTTATCCAGAGCATTTAATTTATCAGTTTCAAAGTGGAATGTCCACTGAAGACAGTCACCTTCTGTAATTAAGGCCAGAACTGGAACAGGAAGATTACACGTGTAGAAACAACAAATTTTGTAGGGTAGCCAAGCTTTCAATCCTTTAATGTTGCTAAGTATCTTAGTAAATTCAAAACCTGTTTTCAGCATTTTGGAAGGAACACTTTATGCCACTATATATCGACACAGGTTGATATAACCCTAACCCTAATCCTAACATTTCAGCTTTGAAAGTAATTCCAGATTTTGAATGTCAGGACTTTAGGCCAGGTCCTATTAGGGATTCTGCAAAATGTAATAGTCTTTTTTTTTTTAAAATGATTATTACCATTATTTTGTGTTCTTCATTGGCAATGGTCTCAAATGCCATAGCAAAATAAAGCAAAGACATAGGATATGAATTAGAATAGGTATGAATTATCTTTCCTGGGATACAAATCTCTCTGGCACACAAAGGGAAAAACCCTGGAGCAGAACCTTGTAAAAAAGAAGAGTATTAATGTGCTTACCCCCTAATACAATAAAAATTGCATAATTACAGTCCATATGAAATGCAGTCTTAGCTAGTTATTCATGACTGAAATCTCCATACTTTCTTCCTTCTACTTCACTTGTTACTGCACAACGTGTGAAAGTGTTCTCATCTTTTATTTAGGGTCTTGGCCATGATTACCAAGAAGATAGTCTGAGTGAAACTCTCTATTTTGTTATCACAACTGATGCTGCTGTACTTGTGGGGGGAAGAATTAGTGCTACTGTGGGTCAGCTGCCAGGTTCCTGTTATTGTTGCATAGATTAGTAGTGCAGTTGTTCAGAGATTATAATAAATCTCAGTGTAGACCCAGCTGATGAACCTGGCAGGTCAACAAGAGGATTCTCAGTAGAAACTCTTGTCAAATGACTCATTGAAGGATGTATAACTCCCTTTCTTTCTATAATGTGGCAGTAGAGTTTCCTTAAGCTGCTTCCTGCAAATCAGTGTTCTTGGCAAGGAAATAGATTTAGCACTAACATAGTTCAACATAGAGAAAATGAACACTGTTGAGCTTACCAAAATCTGTTGGAGACCATAATGATCAAAGTGGGGCACATGTTTGAAAAAGAGTGATTTAAATACACTATACAATTTTGTAAATAAAGGCCATGTGTTATCAATGGCCACCGCGTACTCTTTTCAATACGAACATTCTTTTTTTAACTTTCTCTTTGTGCTTGTATGGCTTCATGGTTATCCTACCAAATAAATAAATAAATAAANTGTGGGGCTCTTTTCTTCCAAATTGCAACAGACGTTGTAATTCTTATTCTATAGATACTGAAATTTTTAGCAAATGTCTGTCCACCTTACTCCTGAGAGCCCGTGAGAGTCATTTTATATTTACTAGGAATCAGTATAAATCACAGGTGAATTTATTTTTCTAAAAAAACAGCTTTCATTCTATTTAGTATTTACATCCTGGTTGTATGCCTTCCAGTTATCTACCTGTTCAAGATTCTGAATTAAAGAATAAGATTCTATTAGCTTTAAGCAGTTTCTCCTTCTCCTGTTAAGGGCCAAGAGTTATTTCTCCTGATGCATGTTTTTCTGTTGTCAGCTAGCAATCATCACTGAGACCACTTTAATTAGCAAATCTAATTATATGAAATTAATTGATGAGCTGGTATCATTTACAATTCTATCTCATGACTAATTCTTTAAGTAAACTTTAAACTCTATTAAAATTATATCTTACAGTGTGTATTTGAAATTATTGTTCAGCATAAACCTTGAATTATAGCTAGAATGAATTAGAATCTTCTTTCCTCATATGTAGAGATCAATGTAAAAGCTACCAATCATAGCTAAATTTAATAAATACTGAGTGACAGCAAACTACAGTTCATGATTTTCTATGTCTTAGTTGTAACAATTAACACAACATGAAATTCTAATGGCTGATTTTGGAAAATTACTACCTGTTGAACAGATAAGTGTTTTTACAGTAATATTCTACTGAGATGGGAGGAGAAAATAAATACACTTCATATAAGTGGATATTTAAGTTCATAATTATATGAAGTTATTGAATACTAAAAGTGGTAGGAGTCTGTGATTTGTTGGTGAAGGTTTGGTGTCAAACTGCGATGACAGATGTAGGAACTGATTGTCAGTTGCAAAGTACTTTCTTCGTTATATATTTGTATAATAAGTATAATTTCTCATAAACATAACAATCTGTTATTAAATATGAAAAGTCAAGCAATTCAAAATTGTTTGCTATGTAGCCTTACTTTTTCTCCCACTTTAGTTTTTTCTTTTCTTTTATTTAGCACATGTACATTATGAAACTGTCTTTTTTTGTATCATTGCATAACATTTTTTTTTTCTTCCCCTAAAGGACTTCTACATCATTCAGAGTACAACCTTGATGTCTAAGGGCAGAATGAAAGTTGCACAAGTATTTTTGCATTAGGAAATAATATATGTGCTTTAATTTTGATTATTTAATTTTGCAACCTGAAAATATTTAAAAAAAATATTTTGATGGAAGTGACTGAGAGTATTTTAATAGTATTTTAGTAGTTATTTCTTTGATATGCTCAGTGCTGGAATTTAAATCAATGGGAACCCCCAATTTTTCAAAAAGTTTTCAAAGATGTACACATGTGACAATATTAATGTTATTCTCTATTTGAAAAGGTGTTTCTCTTCATTGAGATCTTGAAAGTCAGTAGGAACAGACGGTTGATATTGCCTTCTGTGTCTGTGAGAACACACATGTAGCACTTGCACAATTGTTTAACAACCCAGGTAGTTATTTACACTAAGAGAATGCACGTTTCTTCAGGAAAAAAAAATGAAAAGTTAACTACATTTGAGAAGTTTTTACAATGATTCTGCTGGTAGGATTTTTACATATATCATTAATGAATAACTGAAATGTTTATAATGGCATCCAGTCCAACAATAGTTTACACTGTTTCACTATTACACTATTTACACTTCACATTTTGTTGCTGATAACATCAGTTTAAACATACTTTTCATGTCAGCATTCATTTTGTCTGCAGCACACGAAGAAGTGTGTGTGTTATCACAAAATCACACAGGATCACAGAATTTTTGAAATTAGAAGAGACCTATTGAGCTACTCTTGTCCAACTCCTCTGCTCAAGCAGGGTCAACTACAGCAGCCTGCTTAGGGTTGTATCCAGTCAGATTTTGAATATCTCCAAGGATTGAAACTCCATAGCCTCTCTGGTTAACTTCTTCAGGGTCTACAGTAAAAGCCCTCACATTTAAAAAAAAAAAAAAAAAAAAAAGTTTTTCTTATGTTTAAACAGAATTTCTTGTATTCACTTCACTCCTATTGCCTCTTGTCCTGTCACTGGGCACCACTGAGAAGAGTCTGGCTTCATCTTTACTTCCCCCCACTAGATACTTATAACCATTAAGATTCCCCTGAGCCTTTTCTCCATGCTGAACAGTCCCAGCTGAGTCCCAGCTCTCACCACTCAGCTTCACAACCTATGTCAGACAATCAAAGCCCTTAGGTATATTTGTGATTCTTTGTTTTACTTCTTCCAGTATGTCCATGTATGCCTATTTGTTGAACTTCATCAGACACCTGCCTGCTTATTTCTCCAGCCTGTAGAGGTCTCTCTAAATGGCAAAACAACCATAAAGTGTATCAACCGCTCTTCACTGCTTTATATTGTCTGCAGACTTGCTGAGGGTGCACACTGTCCCATAATAGGGATCGTTAATGAACATGTTAAACAGCCTTGGCCCCAGTATCAATTCCTGGAGTTGATACTAAGGGCTGGTCTCCAGCTGGAGATACATTGCCACCAATCATAATGCTTTGACCCTGGCAGTTCTGCCAATGTTCAGTCCACCTCACTGCCCACTTAGGCAGCCTTTACTTTGTCAATCTGTTTATAAGTGCTACACAAGACAGTGTTGAAAGACTTGCTAAAGTAAAGATAAACATCCACTGTTCTCCCACATCCACTGAGTTAGTCATCTTAAAACATAATGCTATCAGGTTGGTTAAGGAGGATTTTCCCGTCATAAATCCATGCTATTTCATGACCTTTATGTTTTTCAGGAGTGGCCTCTGAAGAGCATTGGCCATTTTGCCCAGCACTTGTGGGTGCACTCAACTAGGTGCTATGGACTTAAGCATATCCAATTGGCTTAAACAGCCTTAAACCTACTCCTCCTCCACTGACAATAGGTCTTCCTTGCTACAGACTTTCCCTCTAGTCTCAGGATCCTAGGATTCCCAAAGGTTGGTCTTACCACTACAGACTGAGGCAAAGAAGACATCAGGGACCTCTTCCATGTCCTTTGACACCAAAGAGATTTAAAGTTACCATTTGGCCACAGCTAATTAGCTGTCTAATCTATTTAACAGTAACACCTCTGTAAGGTCTTGGGGGTGAAAAAGTATACAGGAGGAAAAAACAGTATCTGTTAAAAGACTCATCAAATAAACCTGTTGGAATCAAAATGGAGATTTTGCCCCTTTTATTAAAGCAGAGTAACGGTTGCCATATTAAATGAAGTTGCCAATCAATTTCAACTCTAACCTTTTTCTTTGCTATTTCTTTTTGTTATTTGATCTTTACCTTACACTGATTTTCAAAAAGAAGTACATTTAGAGTGTTTGTTAAGAATAAGTGGGGGGAAAACAATAAGGTTTTTATGATATAAAATAATGACCTATTATTTAATGCTCCTCTGAAAAGGGAACAAGCTGAAATCTGACACAAATATGGCACTTTAAAAAAATCTTATGGTAGAAGAAATTGGGTTTGGTTTGAATGCATTATGACCACTTAAAATCATGTATTGAATTGTTAATCTTGCTTCCGTAGGTTGAGTGAGCTAGTAGAAAGTGCTGCAGCATCCACCAACGTATGAATTATATATGGATTGAGTTTGCCTGTTTGAGAAGTATCTGGAAGGAAAATGCCTGAAAAAGTAGGTGTTTTTTTTTTTTTTTTTTCCTGGGAAGCAGTAAGAGCAGAGGCTGCTTACTGAGAAGACTAGGAGGTGGGAGCCCAGCAGGATCACTGGGCCCCATTTCACAACACCTGAGCTAGGCCAGCAGGACAGATTTGGAGATGGTAGCTAGGTCCAGCCAGGAATCCAGATCATAATGCAGTACAGTGGTCATGAAGCAGGTGTGAGGTCAAGCCATAGGTCAAGACTAGGACCAGATTCAGTGATGGTTTGACAGAACCACAGTGACAGGGATAGGGATCAGTGAGGGAACTAGGGTCAGACACAGCTTGCAATGGCCCAGCAGGCTGCAGGAAGGGGGCCAGACCAAAACCAAGCCAGACCATCAGCCCCGCCTCTGAGTCAGGTCTGGCTTACTGGGGCCCATGGCCAGGCAGGGCAGGGCACTGGGGAGCTGGAGACCTGCACAGCTATAGCAGTCTTGTCCTCAGGAAGGAGTAGTTCCAAGCACCAGAAAGGTTTTTACTGAGTTTAGGTACTTCTACTGCTAGACAGTTGCTGAGTGGAACTTTATTAGATGGCTACTTTGGTGGTAAAGGCCTCAAGTGAACCTCTTAAGCCCCAAGCAATACCTCAAACTGCTCCTGCTCAAATTCATTTTAATTTTCAGGGGGAAAAAAAAAAAAAAAGGCTACTTTCCTACAAGAAATGGGTAATGAAAACTGTTGTTAGTCAAAGCCTGCCTAGGACCCTTGTCAAGTTTTATTACTGATCAGAATCAGGAAGTCAATTCAATCAGTTCCATAGCAATAAAATATGATGGAATACAGATTTTTAAAGGTACTTAGGTGCCCAGAGACATAGAAAACCTCCAAATACCTTCAAAAGAATTGTCTTTGTCTTACCAACAATACTCTTTTTTGGATCAACTACTGCTATCTTTGTTCATAGTGCAATGTGAGTGAAACCCCAGTCGCAACATGTGAAATCTGATTTCAATAGCTTATTTGCTGTAATTAAGAACAGAATTTGTTATATGGCACAAAGAACAAGATCATAGTGAGATCCATAAATTTAAGTTTATTAGCCATTCTCTGGGCATTGCTGCAATTTACATTTTTAATAGAAATCTAGTTTTAGTAAATCCTGTGAAGTATATTCTCTTCCAATTGGCAAAGAAGAAAAATTAGAACCGTGAGGTACATTTTGTTTGATTCATACTTGTAAATAGCTGAGATTCACTTTTGGCATAAGAAATAATCAGCAGGTATCTACGTTTTATCTGAATTATTCAGATTATTTTCCTTCCTGTAAAGAGGTTTTTTTTTTCCTTTCAGCCACCACAAGGTTCTATAAATCAGGAACAATCAAAACCGATGCCACAGTAAGCCGTTCATCTGAATACTCCCACATAATTTTCATTAAAAATTTTATTTTAAATACCAAATATTTAATATAAATAAAGCCAACAAATGTATATTTATCTTTGGATGTTTCATTAGGTAACTTCTAGAACTACAGGAACAATTTAGTATGGACAAGATCAAAACATTGCACACATGTGAACTGCTGGAAGTATCATATATTGCACTGTGTCCAAAATCAGCAGATGGTAAGTGACAGGAAGAGGACATCTATTTTTTAGGACCCAGAAATGTTTGGCTTCACATTTTCGAAAAGTCAGGCTGTGCTGTAACAAGTAGTAAGGACAGTGTGTAAAAAAGTGAAGTTTTAAGGAGATTGTAACAGCATCCAAGCAGATCCAAAATATAGTCACATAAATGTGATAAACAACTGATGCAATCCACACAGCATCAGGAGTAGTGAACTCTTCTTAGTGTCTAAAAGCAAAAGCCAAACGGATGCATGTTATTTGTTTAAAGCTAGGACTTGACTTTCAGTGAGACAAATGCCCTAAAGAAATGTTTTGCATCACCTTATTCAAATGTGCTGTAACCTGTTGAAGAGAATCTAAAAACTAAAAATATACTACAGGACTCCTAAAGCATACAAACCAGTAATAGGAAGATAGCTTTTTTCTTCATAACCATATTCCCACTCAGACTTAACTGACTATTGAATTCAACTGAAGCACTGCTGCTGGATTCACAAATTAGTCCAGATGGTATTTGTTCTAAAATTCAGAAAGCTGTAAATCTTTCCTCCATGCATGCTCATGCATTTCTTCAGACCTCTATAGAGAATTCCCAACCCGTCACATGCACAACACCAGAATCAGGGAGAAAGTGCTGTATATAATTTAATGTTCTGTGTCATTTAAAAGATATAAACATACAAAATTATTTTGTTTTAAAGCATTTCAAACTGTAGCACCTCATATCAAAGTGCATTAGTTAATTTCATTCCTTCTTTTTCTATCTACAATGTTTTTAAAAGAAAACTTATTCAAAGGAAGTATGACTGCCTTTATCAGACTAGGGTGAGTGGAGCCACTAATACCTGAACAAAAAAAAATTCAGTATAAATTTACAGATATCAAAAGTGAAAGCTTTATTTCCTCCATAATTTTAAAATCAAATTATTGCTGTTTACATACGGAAAAATGTAGAATATCAGTACAATTTATTGCCTGATATATAGAGCTTGTGCATTGTAATTTCCAAGTCACTGGAAAGAGAAATGCTGGAAACTGGTCTATTGAATTCCTAGAAAAAAATGATCAGCAATAGAGTAGGGAGAATAAATAGGTGCTAGAAAGAAATTCCTTAAAACAAAGGTTCAAACCATGTTCCATTGTCCAGCTGGAAAAACAAAGAAACCAAAACAAACCAGACAGAAGTATATTGTGAAAGAATAAGAAGCAAACAAACAAACAATAAAAAGAAACAACAACAACAAAATTATCTATCTTCATTGGTTACGATTCAAAATATTTCATGATTTCATGATTGCTTCCATTTTTGTTTACTATGGGAACTGTGTAATAAAGTAACCAGAAATGGTGTGGCAGTCTATTTCTAAGCAGTGCTGGTGATCACATTTTTGTGTGGTAAGAGCCATGGAATGAGACTGTAATAGAAGGTGAGCTTAACAAAGCCCTATTCTGCTAATGTCATTTTGCATACTCCTACTATAAACAAAAACACTAGAAATCAAGCCAAGAGAGACAGATAAAGACAGAGCTCAGAAAAAAATAAGCCAGGTTATGCTAACGTTGGTGTAAATCAGAGATGTTAGAGGATTAGGTATGGATGGTTTTGGTACTCTCCATATCACAAAGAAAAGACATTGGAGTTATACAGAACGCTCAGCTAGCTCTAGAAAAATCTGTCAGTTTGTAGATTTCAGTGATATCATCTGTGTGTGTTCAATCTGACAAGAGCAAATTATAATGTTTCTAAGGAAACTCTGTTTAAACATAAGAACATTAGAGATGCCCTCTGGGACTCAGTGACAAAAGGAGAGCCTCTTTAACAAGACCTCTCAACCCAGACCATTTTCCATGGGCCATAGTCCTTGCCTCTGCCAGTGTCCACAGCTGTTGCATTCTGGACATTTTAAGGTACAACCCTGACTATCCCTTGTGGATTTATTTTCCATGAGCTTGTCTAATGTCTGCTTGAATCTGGTGGCAGTTCTTCTACAACTTTGTTTAGGAACAAATTCTGGAAGTTAGCTTGGTGTTGTTTAATAAAGCAATGGTTTAACAAAGCAATAGTTTCAGCGGTTGAACTTTGAGTATTGTACAATTCAGTGAATGTCACTCAACTTTTCTGCTACTTTTGTGATTCCATAAACCTTGATCATAATCCATATCACTCTTCTCTCTAAATGAAGAATCCTAGAATTTTCAGTCTCAACTGACAAGGTGGCTGCTTCACCCTCTGATCATTTTGGTTCTCTCTGTGCATTTTCTAAATGCCCATTGTCCTTCTTGAGATGTAGAAATCAGAACTGCACACAGTAGTTAAAATGNACTATATATACTATATATATGTATTTTTTTTTCTGCTGCTGAACACCTGACAGTATTTCAGAAATGTGTCAACACATAGGACCATGAAAATTAGTGTCTTTTGTACATTTTATTCAGGCAGGTTAGTAAGTAAAAATCCACTGTCGAGGTAACATTGCACAAGCTTTGAAACTGATAGGTTTCTTAGATTTGGAATCACTATCAGTACGGATTTTAACTTGAATATTAGAAAGACTTATATCATAATCTCCTGACTTTTTGCCTTACACTGTAGAGTTCTTCAGATTGCTGACTTTGAACCTAGGGGGATTTTTTCTTCTGAGTATACTCATCTCTAAAAATGTTCCAAGATGATAATATTCTACAAAAAATGTTGTACAGTACATCTGTACAATTAAACTAGATATTATGTCTTTACTTTCTTTTACTTAACTCATTCATTTCACCTGGAATATTGTCATACCAAATATCTGTACAACTCTGAGTGCTCATCTGTGGTAGCATATTTTTGGTTGTAGTTGTTACTTGGTAGGCTGTACAATAATTCCATGTTTTAACTCTTCAGGAAAGGAACATTACTGCTAATACTAACAGTTTAGTACAAACAACTGAGTGTAGTATCAATTGCCTGTATATTAAGATGTTTTTGACCCTTTGACCCCACTTGTCTCTTACTTGTAAAGTAATACCCAAACTCCCTTACTTCCTCTTTGATTTCATTTGCTATGGTTCTTCAGGCAACTCCCTTAATTTTTCTCTCTAAATTTGGTCTCATCCATAAGCCTGAGAGTGAATATCTCTATGACAACAACTTGCAGATCAACCTTGCTTCTCCTCTCTCTTCTTATCATATCTAAAACCTCTGTTTGTCTCTTTCACTTTCTTTCTCTATTTCTTGATTGGCATTGACATACTACCATCCGGCCTATCACTCAAATCTATAATGTGGTTGCAGTATTCCTCTTCAATTTCTAAATTTTCAAATCTGGAATGTGCCTAAAATGCTGATGTTTTTGTGAGTATATCTTAAGATGTGGGTGTGATGGATATTTCTTTCCCAAGTAGCCATATGGCTAAATCTTTCTCCTCCAGGCTGTTATCATATTGTTTTGGTTGCTGTAGCATCCTTTTCTGGGGCTTTGCTCATATGACTCAGAATTCTGCTACAAGAAGTAATTTTTTAGCTTTTTGTTTCCACCCTGTAATCTACGTCTTCCCTCTTTCACCACTATAATCTGCTTGCCTTTATTTCCAAGCAATAATATCTGTAATTCGCATTTTCTCTTTCCATTTTCATTAACTATTACTTTCATCAGCTCTCACTTTCACTTAGCCCATAATATCAGTTGCTCTCACCACTTTTTCTAGCATACCTCTGTTTACTCCCATTCTCAAATGCACGCTTTGGAAATCTGCATAGTGAAAACAGATATTCAGCTAACCCTACCTAAAATTGTGCTTTATTGTGATACTCAAAAAATGTTTGAAACTTCTACAGCACTACCATAATACATAAAACATCTGTAAAAAAATATCCTTGAAAACAGTATTCCGAAGACTGCTTTTGTGAGAACATGCGTTTTTTTCTTCCATTAATAAATAAATTTTCTTTTTTCAAATAATTACCTGTTTTGAGATAAAATGTATTCTTTTTTTTTAGTTGACTGTTATTTATGTAAATGAACCATTCCTGTTTCACTATGCACATTAAGTCCCACTTCAAATTAACAGGTTACAGTGATATAGCTAAGGAAAAAAATTACTTCAAGAACATCTGAATATTTATGAATTCAAAATAACAGCCTCCATAGTATGGTACCTTGTTTCGCTTTTTCCCCACTATTCAGTTCCAAGAATATTGCATTACTGATACTTCTGTCTTGACTTTGAAGCACTTGCAAGTGGAAGATCATATTTAATTACACCACTCTGGCCCTATGCTGTAGCACAAAGAATCTAACTGTATTTGTAGAACAGTGCAGTTAAAAATATATGTAGCAAGTCAAAAACAAGAGCTCTAAAAAGAAATCCCTGCCGCCTTAACGCAAGTCTCTGAAAATGTGATAGTACAAAATAAAATAGCCTTGTACTATTTGCTAGTTTCTAGTCATTTGTGCCTCATCCTACAGCAAGACCTCAGAAAGTTACACACTTTCTCCCAGTGTTTCAGGAAATGTTTCTGCCTATTCATTTAGAAAGGTAAGATGATTCTTACATTACTGACCTCTAAGATTTATACTCATATCACACACACATGTGTGCAGTGGTGATGTTGGTGGGGTACATTCTCAGCTTCAGATGAGAATGGTTAAAGAAGGGCCTAATTATTTCTTCCAAGTGTATATAAAACTGCCAAATGAAAGCTTTGCTAATATATTCTCCTTTTACTTTTATAAGTATGCTTTGCCTCTCAGTTATGTTTGTCACTTCTAGGTAATGAAGAATGTTGTTTTTGTATTCAATATTGACCCTGCAGGGCTGGGTACCTGCTTATCACTAGAGGTGCATGTCTCCTCTGGAAGATGGGATAAGCAGCATTCCTATCTAGCCAAGTATTTCTAATCTGATAAACAATCATGTCTGAGATTTTCAGTTGTAGAGTCTATGGAATCCTTGCAAAGTACAGGCAAGCTGGTCAGAGACTTCTCCTTTTCCTTGAAAGCTCACTTTCAGGATCCTATAAAAGCCATTAATTTGTTATCATCAGCTGCCATTATTTATTATTGTCAACTACAGCACTTTAGTTGGTATCCATAGTTCTGAATGCAATCAATTTATCCAAGTTTAAAAAAAAAAAAAAGATTATCCTTTGCATTACTGCACTGTGCACCATGAATTTGGTCCAGTTTACGGCGATTTGAAGTTAGGTTTCTGGTTTTGTTTAGCTATGAGCCTTTTATCTGGGATACAAGCCATTTGAAAGTTTTATATATATTTCATACTTATTGATTATCCTGGAAGTTAGCCAATTATCTTTAGAATAAAATCTTATAAAATAGCTTAAAGATGCAATCTTTGGCAACATTCCTTAAGATTGGAAAAGTATTCCAGCTGTTATATGTCTTTTCTGGAAAACACTTTAACAGTAAAGAGGTTAGAAATTTGAAGTCTGAATTAGATAAGAATCTGCAAAATAGCTTTGAATTAAGATTTGGTGTAAGAGTCTTGCCAAGCAGACAGGAAAAGAAATGACCTAGTTTGTCTGACTCAATTACCCTATCAATTCTTGAGTTTGGCCCTAATGGAAATCTATTCTAAAATGGAAGTTGTGAGATGCTGTATCTGGCCTTGGCTGTTCTGATCACTGGTATTTGATCATATCTGGCTGTGGTAATTCAATGAAATCCATGACTGCAGATTTAACCATTGGTTGTTTTTCCTGCATCTTGGAATGAGACCTGCCAGATGAATCCTTAGATGGACCTACACTAACTTTGGTACCTGACTGATACTTATAACACTTATCTTAATGTACAATTTATTTATTTAGGTCTGATATTACATGTGTACAGAGATTAGAGGTACAGACTAGAGATTATATGAAAGAAAATTTAATACTTGTATTGAGTTTAGGAGTCTGGAAGTACTATTATCTGTCTTTTTTGAAGACAGATGAGGAAAAAGGGAAAATATCTTAATGAGGTCACATTTCTTCTGAAGATGGTTTGAACTCTTGAAATGTTTCCAGAGTTATCTAAGCTCCAAATCTTCTAGTTTTCAAGAGCATTGAAAATACATATTCATTACTAGAGCAAATAGTTTTATGGGTTATTATTCTAAGGATAATGCACGGTTCTCTTACAGCTACTCAAGCCTTGCCTTTGATGTGCATAGTAACGATACACATGAGTTTTAATTTTTATCTTCTTCCTCCCCCAAATTATCAGCATGGGATAAGACTGACACCATGACTTTTGTGAGTTGTACTAAGGATTGTGTGGCTTTCCTTCTGGACTGCCTAGTGAGTGCTCTATTAAAGAGAATGGTGATCCAGCAAACTTAGTAGGGAATAGAGAATGTCAGGCTGTCAAAAATTTAAATCTTTCACAGAAAAGAAGTCCAGCTTACTGATTTGATTCTATATAGAATCGTAGAATGAAGCATAGAATGGTTTGGGTTGGAAAGGATGTTTAAAGATCATCCAGTCCAACCCCCTTGCCAGGAGCAGAGACACCCTCCACTAGTTGGACACCATCCAGCCTGGTTTTTAACGCTTCTAAGGATAAGGCACCCACAACTTCTCTGGGCAACCTGTTCCTGTGCATCACCACCCTTGTGGTAAAAAATTCTTTCTACTATCTAATCTAAATCTAGCCTTTTTCAATTTGAAACTATTATGTCTTGTTCTATCATTGCAGGCCTTGGTGAAAAGTCTTTCACTGTCTTTCCTATAAGCCCCTTTGAAGTACTGGAAGGCTGCTATAAGGTCTCCCCAGTGACTTTTCTTCTCTAGGTTAAACAACCCAAACCTTCTCAGCCTTTCATTATAGGAGAAGTTCTCCAGCCCTTTGATCATCCTTGTGGCCCTCCTCTGGACAGGCTCTAACACGTCCATGTCTTTCTTGTGTTGGGGGCCCCAGGGCTGAATGCAGTGCTCCAAGTGGGGTCTCATGAGAGTGGAGTAGAGGGGGAGAAGAGATATGAAGAGAATTTTATGTTCTTTTAGGAAAAAATTATTTTATAAATAATTCTTCATATATGAAAAGACAACTCTTTACTAATCTGGATGCCTTACTAATATTTTTGTCCTATTCTTTGTTAACTGTCACATGTACATAAACATTGTGAAAGAAATATGATATCTGATTCTTTCTCTTTGGCTTGTGATGTCTTGTTTTCATGACAGAAAAAGACATATGCAGCTTTTTATAAACTAGAAATTATTGTTTTCTTCCTTGTTCTCATCCAGCATTGCAATTTACCCCAGGGTGAAATCTTATAATCATTCCTGATGGCAAGAAAGAGAAGTAAAATTTGAGGAAAATAGGAGGGTTGTGGGATTTCTGGTGTTTGTTGTTGTTGTTGCTTTCTTAATTTTGTTTTATTTTGGTATTTGTTTTAGTTAATCTTGTCTAAACTCTGCTGACAATAACAGACAGATCTACAATGACCCTCTTAATTTTGGCTTCCCAGCAATAGGAGGACTATGTAGCACAGCTTCACTGTCATTGCACAGACAGCAGAGGACTTTCACCTAGGTTGCAAACAGCAGATGTTCATGCATCAGACCTGGAGAATTTTGTATCTGTTCATAATGACATGTTTTATTGCTGTCATTTTGGAGGATAAAATCTGGCTGTGTGGATGAGTTGGAGCACACTTTTGCAAATTAAGGATTATGGTTGTTCCTGACAGCTCCCTTAATGAAAAATTAGAGGTTGTTTATAACCCAGAGGACTATAGAGCTCTTCAAGCCCAAGAAGTTTAATGATACAGGGAGATGAGTTTTGATTAAGAAGGAAGCCACCCATAACCAAAAACTTTTCTTCAGCCCCTCAGATTTTTTTTCCAATGCATGAGGTTCATCCTCTGAGAAATACTGTTTTACCAGCCTTCAGTTTACTAGGCCTTCTAGTCAATGACTCAGAGATTTCTTTTTCAAGCAGATGACTTTTTTTTTCCCCTGAATACATGCCAATGCTATCCGAGAGAGGAGCTTCCAGAGATGTTCCAACTAGGTGTGGACAACTAGTTAAAAAAAACTGACACTGTTGTTTTTCTGCATTAGAGTGTTAATTCTATGTGACAGGAATAGGGTCTGCATGTTACAGTGTCCCAGCTTCACTTATATTGACATTATTCTGATGCTTTGAGGTGGTGACTCTTCGTCATCTCTCCTGCTCTCAAAATACAAAGCAGATACTATTATTTGTAATGAGAGGGCAGAATTATGTGTAGTCCTCTCAAGATGTTTTTCCCTCTGAAGATTTAGGACCTCATTGTTATGCGATGATCATCACTCTCCAACTGTGCCTCCCTGGCTTTGCTCTTTCCATGTTAGGTTAGTCATTCACCTGCTTTCTCCAATGGTCTCTGTTTGCATTTCTTTGCATTTTTTTTCTATACTAGAGAGAGATGCAACGTTTTTGTTTGTTCATTTCAATCAGTGCTTTGCCTTAGGATATAATCCATTTGAATTTCACAGCTTGTACCTTTGTTTTATTATTTGTTGGAATGGAAGGAGGGGCAGAAGGCTGTGCAGGAGCTTAAACTATTGCAGGCGGAGCACCATTTCTTCTTCGTTTTTAATCTGAATCATTTTGTTTGAAAACAGGAATATGGTTTTGTTTCTGGAGTGGGATTTATCCAAGTAGCAGTTCATGACATTCACAATAAACATAATGCATAGTTATGTGTTTAAGTTACTGAGTGAATAAGAAGAACAAGTGATTCTTTCTTATCATGGAAAATTTAATAATTTTTTTCTTTCTTTCTTTCTTTCTTTTTTTTTTTTTTTGGTGAGACTTGGGGTAAAACTATATTTCCAAAGCCAAGAAAACCATTGAAATTATTGCAGCTCTCAATTCAAACAAAGGAAAACAAATATGTGCAATAAAATGTTGGACACTTTGCAATCAGAACAGGAGCATGTACTTGTTAAGATGCAGCTTTATTAATACAATAATTAAGGCTTTATCATGCAAATGCATCCATGTAGCATAGAACTGTAGTATACGTATCATACATGTAAATTTATTTTTCTGTCAAAGCTGCTTCTTTCAGAATGACATCACAGAATGTCTCAGAGTTGTCATCTCACAGTGGATGATTTTCATTTCTCAGTGTTAGTGATGTGTTTATGTATGGAGGGTGAACTCAGAGAGGTTTTGTCAAGACTAATATTTATCTCTCTGGTGTTCTGGTACTGCGTTTTGGAAAGTTGCTGTGGAAAGGCGCCTATTCATATTTGTTCCCACCTTTCTTAACAAATGCGGTGGAATAATTCTGCCTGTGCTTGCCTTTCAAAAACATCAGTAAATAGAGCTTTTTGTAGGAGTGGTACAAGAAACACTGATGTGTTACAGTGATGGTGCCTGCTCCAGAGTGCAATAAAACTATTTGCTAAAGATGTCCTGCAATAAACTCAACTGGATGGTTTAAATTTCCCAAATCCTCCATGTGACTGTCCTGGTTTCAGCTGGGATAGAGTTAATTTCCTTCCTAGTAGCTGGGATGGCACTGTGTTTTGGATTTAGGATGAGAACAATGTTGATAACACACCAATGTTTCAGTTGTTGCAGAGCAGTGCTGCACAGAGCCAAGGACTTTTCTGCTTCTCGCGCTGCCCTGCAGGCAAGGAGGCTGGGGGTGCACAAGGAGCTGGGAGGGGACACAGGCAGGACAGGTGACCCAGACTGGCCAAAGGGATGTCCCATACCGTGTGGTGTCAAGCTGAACAAAAAAACTAGGGACTGGCTGGGTGTTGGTTGGCTGGTGGTGAGCAATCGCATTGTGCATCCCCTGCATTGTTTATTCTTGTTGTTGCTGTTGTTTCTCCTTTCCTTTCCTTTCCTTTCCTTTCCTTTCCTTTCCTTTCCTTTCCTTTCCTTTCCTTTCCTT
>VXAL01002016.1:90257-102768 GCA_013399475.1 Chauna torquata
CTTTTTCTTTCCTTCCTTCCTTCCTTCCTTCCTTCCTTCCTTCCTTCCTTCTCTCCCTCTTTCATTAAACTGTCCTTATCTCGACCCATGAGTTCTTGCACTTTTCAATTTTCTCTCCCATACCACTCAGGGTAGGGGGAGCAGATGAGCAGCTATGTGGTGTTTAGCTGCCTGCTGGGTTCAACCACAACAGTGAGGTAATCATGGCATAGGAATCTAGGAGTAATGGCCTCCCTTTGGCCCCTGAGCTGAAGTGAAATTCACTTTATGTAGGGAATACTCAGGATGCTTTTCCGTGATCATGTCTTCTGTCTGAATAATTTACTGGAATTTTAAAATGTGCTAACAGTGATGACTCTAATTTTAATTCAAAACCTACTATTTATGTTAAGTTGATGTTAAAACTTGTAATATGGGAAATATAGCATCGAAAAAGCCACTGAATCCCCCAATAAATTAAGGTCAGTCAAGCAACTGCATTGACAACTCACACCCATACAAAGAACAGAGAGGCAAGAATAACATAAGAGTAATAAGATTTCTTGCATAGATTTTCTTTTTAAATAATAAGATATAAAATGTGTGACAAATTTACCAGTTTCACCAGGAAACTAAACCCATATTTCTTTTCATCCTTAAGATACAGCATCTTCCATATTTGGGGGATTAATCCTCAGAATCTGACACAGATAAAATAGGTATCACAAAAGTTCTGCTAGAATAAAACCTAAGACAATGTTCTGACTTCATATATGCAGAGCTAGTAAGCAGAAACTGGTAATTAGCTGCCCCAGAAAGTCAGACATCACCACTAACTCTGCATCTCGGACTGGCAGCAAGCATTTATTAGCCACATGGGCTTGGTGGGCTGCCTCCTGCCCCTTGAAGAGGCCCCTTTAATATTTTTTGTTTGTTTGTTTCTTTAATAATTTGTAGATGCACAGGGACAGAGTATAGGGTTTGAAAAACACTGCAAGCAAAACACACATTTTTTTGAAATTCTTACAGTTGAGGAAAGTTTACTATTATAATCGTTTCACTATTGCCGAAGGAAAGAAAGATGTTGTTTGGGGTTATTTATTTAGATACATTGTCCAGTTTCTTAGATAATACCAGTTATGAATTGTTCTAATCCCAGTAAATAATTTTTACTGCATTTGTGTTCTAAGAGCTTCTACTGCATGACCAGAATGATCATGACAGCTATGAATAAGATAATGTAGATTTATAATAGTAAAGGTGTACTCTTGAAAGATGAAAAAAAAATTATGTTTTTTGTATCAAGAACATTAACTGCTGAATCCTTTAATGTCTGTGCAGTCACCACCAGAACACTGGAAAACACAGAAAAACTTTTGGAGAGGTAATAGTGGAAATTAATTATTTTCAAACTTAAACAGGAAAAGGGGAAACAGAGACTAATGTGGTGAGGAGGATATAAAAAGTTAGTATAAGCAATAAGCAGAAGTCTTTTAAGTAACACAAACAATCTGGAGAGGGAAAACACTGGGAGTCATAAAAAAGTTAAAGACAGAAGACCAAAAGGAAGTAGCGAGTGTAGAATTACAAGGGATATAACCTATAAAGATTTCTTTGAATAAAGCACGTTTGCAGTGAGCAGAAGGAAAGAAAAACAGGCAGGAAAGTAAAAAAATGGCTAGTAAAATAGCTATGGAAAATCCAACAGAGGAGCTGAAAGAACTGGCAGATTTTTTAAGGTAATTAGTTTCACAAATGGGAAGATAAAGCAATTAGAGGACTTAACATTAGGATTGTTGGACCAGTACAGTCAGTGAATTGACTAATGAAAACATTTTACAACATTACAACCTAAGGAATAGAATTGTTATTATTGCAAAGTGTTCTCAGTCTCAGAATTAGATATGAGCAGACTTCTACTTGGTCAGTGTTTGCAGTAACAGAAACTGCCTGCCTCTGAGGATTGTACCAGTGAGAGAACTGTAGACAGTTCCTGGCAAATTCCCTCGTGGTTGAGGAGCAGTAGGAACCATTCTCAGTACAGCGCAAGATGTTTTGCTCATACTGCAAATTCAAGGAATGAAAGCATATGAATTCATTTGGGGAATTAAATATATTCCTGGTTGCCACTTACTGGCCAATTATTTGTTAAGTACTCACACATATATGAGGAGCCTTCCTAAAGAAGCACGTAACAAGAATCTCCTTTTCATCATTTGGGCTGGCAACACTGTGCTTTGTAAATGTGCTCTGACATGTAAGGACTTCTGGCAAAGATAAAGTTACAGGCAGTTTGTGCTGTGTGACTTCTTCTTCCCTTTTGAATTAGGTAATCTATTCAAACAGTTTGTGTAATTTGATTTTGTGCCTACAACTCCAGAAATATTATAAACACAAGCAGTTCAAGAATCTTTCTTTGTGATAAACTTTTTCTCCAAATCTGAATACCTCGCTGTTCAGAAACTATGCCCTTTACTCATCTGTGTTTTCCAGATTTAATCTTCCCGCATTTTCAGTTTTCAAGGTTTTCAAGTATGACTTCCCCAGTAATTTCTGAACATTCTCCTAGTATGACTGAAATGTTTGTTTATTCCTAAGTGGTTCACCGGTAGATACCAGAAGCTGGAAGCTGATATTTTCATTTGTTTATTTAATGACTCCCATGACCAACAATATCAGTGCATGTACATTTCGCTAGCACCTTTCAGATCACATGTATCTGAGAGATATTATAATGCCCTTTGGAAAAACTCAAGTGAATTCTAGACTTTTTTGCGGAAATCAAAGAGGAGTATATTTACCTCCTAAATTTCATTGCAGCTGACCGAGTTTTGGATTATAAGAGGATGAAGCTGGCTACCAAAAGCCATGTGTAATTCTACGCTGATCATCAAGCTTTTCAAGTTAAATATGTATACATTTTTAATATCACTAAATTGTTACTTCATATTTCCATATTCCCTTCTGTTAGGCTTACAAGTGAAACTGTTTCTCCTTTCTTTCCCTGTAAACATCCTCTGATGGCAAATAAAAGCTATGAAATGCAAGAACTTGCATTGCAAATCTTGTCTAAATCTACTAAACTGTGAGATACCTTGCATAACCCCCAGAAGAGACTTTCAAAGTAAGTCTGACATCTCCTGATTCAAAGAATGGACAACTAATTCCATTTAGTTTCCTAGCTCAAATCATACATTACTTACAGGAAGATCTTTTTTGAAATAACTGTTAAAAAACTACAGTTTTTATGTTTTCACAATCTGGATCTTTTAATAAAATGAAAAAAAAATCTAGTCAATAAAGTCAGCTGATTGATAAAGAATCTATATCTCCTCAAATTCCTCAAATACCTGTCACTTAGAGTGGTGATAATCTGATATGCAGAGCAGAAGAATTATGTTTAACTGACAGAAATTTTTCTTGCCTCTCACAGAGCAATTTAAAGGACTCTTGTACTAGGAGTAGAAGGTGCAGATAACTATCAAAATACTTCAGAGCTTTTTTTCCTCTCATATTCCTACATATCAGTGCTTGATCCCAAAGCTTGGCCAAGGCTGACTTGCACACATTTTGAAGAGCATAGTTGTTGCCTTGTCATGAAAAAGGGGGGTTGTGTTCAGTGGATGTCCCCAAAAAACAGGCTCCCAGGATGCAGCCAAAGCTCACAGGTACCTGGACAAGCTAAGCAGGTCTGTGCCCTGGACCAAAAGGCTTCATTGCACTCTCCTTTCTGCTTTGCAGCCTGGATGGCATGTTAATTGCATGTGGTGAATGTGATAGGTTATGAGCACTCACATAGTCTAATCTGAAGATGCTGTAAATCTCTGACTCATGTTTTTATGTAGGGTTTGCAGAACTGGAGGCTCACCCAAAATCTGACTCCAAATGATTAAAATGAAGAATTAGTTTTCTGGCCCCAACTCTGGCTTCAGTGCGGTGGCCTGTATTGTGAGCTAGCGCAGAGCAGGTGTCTGGACCGTACCCCAGTAGCAGCTCGGCTTCTGCAAAGTTAAACATAATGTGTGAATGGATGGAGCCAAACATGTTAGATTACAGCCGTTTAGATGAGTTCATGATATATCAGTTGATAATAAAGTGGTTTTCCTGTGACAAGGATTCCTGTGATTTCTCCCAGGGACTAAATGAAATAAACTAATTCCACCAAATATTACATACTAAAACAAGCAAAGCACTGCCATTCTATTGCTAATTGATTTATTTATAGGCACAGCTGCCTTTCTGTGTCTCTGCTTCCCTGGTGTCTTCCGTTCAGATCTGTAGGGACTGAGATGAATATCCACTGGGTTATTGTAAATATGACATTAGTAAAGAAATACCTAAGGCAGAATATATTAAGAATACTTTAGAAATAGCAATCATGAGCAGTAAATCTTTCTGCTGATAGATTTCTCTCTTGTGTCTTAGAGTGAGAACTTTGATAATGTCACCGCGTGCTTTCACCCACAGGACATAGCACAGTGTGTTCCCAGTCTTGACTCATGTCTATGTGCTTGTACTGGAACTATTTGTCACTAACAGCTTAGATATTATATCTTTGCTTTTTTTTTGAGTATCTTCAGCACCGTGTGAAGCCAAATTGTCTGTCTGACCTGTGGAAAACTACCACAATACCTTTCACCACCTCTTTCTCTTTATTAGCTGTCTCTCATGGATGATTTGAATACCCTTAAAATAATATATTGTTATATTTGAGATGGCAAGACAGGGGTCCTAGACAGTCAATTATTAATCATTTGGCTGTGGCTTCATATAGTATTAGGGACAAAGCCATAACATGAGTTTTCTCCAAAATGTGATCCAGTTCCAAACAAAGCTGTGCTATTCCTGTCAAAAACACTATTTTCAACAAAGCTAGCATTTTCCATCAGAAAAAAATCCTTCACAGGACATCTTCTGATGTTTTCAGGAAGACAATGCCAGATGCTTTGTCTAATAGGGTTTTGCAGTTTACACAAAACCTTCATCAGCCTATGGGCTGGGATAATGTCTTTACCCTGTAGTTGTTGGTTAGTTTTATCCAATCCATCAAAGAAACATTTGTATGCTACATGGTGCTGCTTGCCATAACTCAATCAGATAACTGAAATATATCATCATTGATCAAGACAGGCGCTGGATCTGATTCATTGCAGAGCTGTAATAATTCATATTTCCGTACCACTTTCTGTGCTGAGGGCTGTGAACACTAAAATTTCCCATCCAGGAATGCAGAAGACAGAAGCCAAATGAAGAGTCAGTTTTCTTGGTAGCAGCTGCATTTTAGTTTGGAGAAAACTGGTTTTCTTTGTCTACACGTCAAAAAAAAAAAAAATCATTATGTGGTAGCTTAATTACCATTTTTATCCCTGTTAAAAGTAAAGTTTCACCACTCTTTCTGGAAATTGAGTCTAGCTAATTGTTAGTGGAAAGTTATGCTTTCATGCAGTATTATTTCTTGAATTGAAAGGTGTCTGAAAGGCAGTTATGTGATATTCTTTCATAAGGAAACAAAATCTGGTCTACTTTTACAGCTTTTTTTTCTGCTTTCTGTTAATAATGTGGACAAAACTCAATAATCTCTAGCCATTTAGAAAAAATGTTTTGAATTTCAGTCTGCTCCAAAATGATTTATATCTCTCCAGCATCTCCAAAAGATTTTGTTCTGGGTAGCTGTAGCTATCTGTCCAAAATAGCTTCATCTAGGTATAGCCTCTCCTTTTTTTTCCTTGTCTTCTCTGAAAACAAAATAGTTAACAAAAACTATACACAAACAGAAATATTACCACATTTTTACTATAAGGTCGTCTATCCTCAGTATAATATTTATTTGACCTTAATTTGTTGTCTTGTCCGTTATCTTACTGAGATGCTAAATGTTCTTTATCTCACCACAGATGATCATAATGAATTGAGCTTTTTCTTTTCCCACACTCAGTCAGAACTGACTTGCAGCTTACCATCCATTTTAGCAACAGGTGCCTAAGCACTCCTTTAGAGGAGCAGAGCTTTCTGGCTAAAAGCCAATGATAAACTGAAGTACTCAGAGCCCACTTTGAAAAGGTATAAAAACCTTGTGGTCTATCTCTGCAATTTCAACACCTCTGTAATGTTTTGGTGAAAAAAACCCCACCCCATACCCTATAAATAAAAGACCCCCCCACTAACCTCCTCTTTTTAAAGTAATTATTATACAGCAATAAGATGTGTTTCCTTCTATATTTCAATTTACATTTCAACCAGTCTAATAGCACGTAATAATAAAAGAACTGGATGCCTGAGTACTGGGTAAACATTTTATTGCACAATAACTTTAAAATATTCTTTGTTTGAGATGGATAGAATATATCCACAGTGTTAAGCATTTCCTTGTGACAAAATCTGCCAAAATTAGAAAAAAAAAAATCACGTTAGTTTATTATTCAGCTAGACAGACATCTGGAGTGTTAGTACCATGTCATGCTTCTACCTTTTTAACAACCTTGAGTCTCAAAGACAGCATATTACACCAGGAAAAACGACGAACATCCTTCAGATCAGTGGAGCCTCCTCTCTATTTCATGGACCTGGAATTTATTGCACTGATGAAGCTTACCTAGCTTATGTGCAAAGACAGCATGCTAACATATTGTCTCTTAGGTCAGCATCAAGTAAAAAGTATTACACTTGGAAAGACTAAAATTTTCCCAGCCTAGTCAATATGGGCATATGATTATGGGGCAATAGAATAGCCAGTTTAATCTGTAACTGTACAAACAGTCCTTATTATTGCAATTATTCACTAATTCTGCTGGACTACTTGCTGAGCAATCATTAATGTCCTGCCAAGATTCACAAACTTGAAACACCCACTGAAATGTGTATAACTGCATCTTCAGAACATTTCATTTTTACCAACTCCAGTGCTTGGAACACTTGCAACAACATGGGTAGATTTGTTAAGAAATTTAACTATAACATACAGATTATACAATCTTCTGACAGATAAACAAGCTTATTTTTCTTCTTCATTCTATAAATTCCCTATAATTCAGGCTCAAGAATAAATGACTACTGATTTCCATTTGACGTCATCTCTTCCATTACAGGCTGCTGCTGTTTGCCTTTCTCATACCAAGCAATTGAACAGGAGTTCTGTGTTTTCTTCTCCAAAGCAGAAATAGAGAAATAAATAGTTGACTTGGAATCACAGACTCCTTAAAGACAAAAAATGGACATTCCCTTGTAAGAATTCAAACCTTACCCTGAAAATTGTTGTTGGTGACTGGTTTTGTTGTTGTCGTTGTTGTTTTACCTTGTAAGTATTTTTCTCCTGAGCCTCTTCCTGCTTAGATAAGATTTAATCTTGCCAGTGCTCTCCACCACTTAAAATCTAATATAATTCCTTTTCACTCCAAAGACTGTAGAAATCAAAGTAACCTTCTAGCTTTAGAAGGATTTTTAAATGGAATTTAGACTAAAAGGGAGAAGAAAGAAAGAAACAGTGCAACAGTCTCTCCTCAGCACAGAAGTGTTTAATTCTAAAGACCGTTGATGGGAAAAAAGCCATACTACAGACTTGATAACTGTAATTTCTGTTTGAGCAAAGACATATGTAACTAAGACAGAGACAAGAGCTCTCTATTTCATTCCATCTGTGATTCAAACTTATTGCTGATTCCAAGGAGTATTTAAAAAAAAAAAAAAACACTTCATTTTTTTTTTAAGCAGTATCTGTAGCAAAAAGGATTATAAACGCTTCCATTTCTTATAAAAAGTGGAGAGACAGGGGCAGGAGAGTGAGGCTGATATTGGCTGTTCTTTTCCTAATATAATTTCTTCAGTTTCATTTCAAGTGTGTGGATTTTACTAATGACAATGACATATGTGGCTCCACATTGTTATGTTTTTTGTATATTAGTTTATATTCTTAGAGATACACTCAGAAGGGAAAATGAAATCAAAACATGGATTACAATAAGCATTTGCATGGTGCAGAAAACATTCATAACCTAAAGTTAGGAGGTAAAACTAAGCTATATCAAGCCCCAAAACATTAAATTCCCCACCACTGAGGCATAATGGGAACAACATGCATTTTAATATGAATTTTTGTCATTTATTTCTAGACCTTATCAAGAAAGCTTTCACTCTTTTCTTCATCTATTTATGGGGAGGGCGGAGAGGGTGGGGGTGGTGGTAGCAGGGGAAGAGGTCTGTCTAGCACGATAGCATGGAGGATTTTATTCTTCCTGATAAGCAAGCCTTCGCCTTTTCCCAGCTCTCAATCTGCCTACCTGACTAATTTCTGAGACACTGAAAAGGTCTTCAGCCAAGCTGACTGCCAACCTACTTGGAAGATACTGAAAGTGGAAAGGGAGAAGGAGACAGAATCTGCTTTTGATTTCCGGTACTAAAGGGATAGTTCAGGAAAACAACACAGAAATTTATGGCTTTGAATTCTCTTGTGTTGTGGGGTACTTTTTTTAAATGAAACTTATTATGGGAAGAAATTTCCATTTTTTTCAGTCACATTTAGCATTTAAGTACTTATTGAAATTTTAAAAATCACTTACACCTCTAACTGCAATGTTAATTAGCTTTCTCAACACATTAATTTCTCTGGAGACATCTTTTTTTTTTATTATTTAAATACCTAGGTACCTTTTAAAACTGGCCCAGTAGTACGTGTTAGTGTGTATTATTCCTTGATGTTTAGAATGCTTTGAGGTATCGTGCATTATTTGGCTGTCTGTTCATCAGTGTGATTAAATTTCCATATTATTATGCTCATGATCTGAGGAACACAAAGCACTGTGACAACAAACATGAAAAACATTGTATGGGATGCTGCTGATGTGACAATGTGTTTCAAGGGATCGGTCTTGACAGAAGCCATTAATAATGGTCTGGAAAGGTGGCAGCTGCTACTGCTGGAAAATTAGCTAATGAAAAGCACCCCCTCACTTTGTGTACAAGCAAGGAAAAGATTAATGTATTATTCATAGTTCATTATTCATTCAGAAAAGTATTATTCATTGTTCATAAGTTGAGTCAAATAACAATCATATTCTAGATTTACTTTAAAGGAGAAGGGAGAGCTATAATGGAAGGTGTAAACCTAAGTGGGGTTGTTGGAAGAAGCTGGGCTCTGTGGTGTTGCCAGATTCATGACGATACAATGGAAAGTTACCTGAAGCAGGAACATATGACATGAAGTGTTACAATAAAGGTTACTGAGCTTCTAGGGAAAGAAAATTATGCCTGGCAAGCTTTTAAAATCCTTCTCTAGGTGAACAAAGTGCTTGCAGGTCAGAGCCAGGATTCAAAGAGCTCAGGGCTGAAAGGAGAAACCTGCTCTGGTGACATCAGCAGAAGTCACAGTAAATGACGTTCATTTGCATTCCAGAAACTTCCGCTCAGTGTAATTACTGATGGTTGCTGTGCCATGAAGTTCCACCAAACTTCCTTTCATAATGTGTTTGAAGGACTTCTGAGGAACACAGGCAGTGACTAAAGCTGCTAAGTGGAAAATCCCACAGAAGAAACATAAAGGCAGGGGCAGTATGGTTCCCCTTTGCTCTGTGTGGTGCCACTGTGAGATCTGCAGCATAGCTTAATCCAGTCATGGGAACCCATGACTTACTAAGGATGAAACAGATTGCAGAAAACAAATTTGCAGTTCTCCCCTTAAGAAAACATATGTGTTCACACACAGAGACATGTGACTGGAGCAGAGGGTTGGGATGTTTTTTTTCCCTGGAACTGTTAAACTCTTTGAGAATTTTAAAATACTTGCTCTCTTCCTTCCACTCCCAGTCCTTTCACTCCCTCTCTGACTTTTGCAGTTGCAGTGATGCCATTATGCTAGTTTCCAGTAAGTATGACAAACGGTTCTAATTAAGTCATTTAAAACAACAGTTTTATTGCAAACATATGTGAAACCAAATGTGTTCTTAAATTAATTTTCCACTGCTCTTTTGTGCAAATTAGATAGCTTCAATCATTGTAAGTGTGATTTAGGAAAGCTGGAGTTGTTGGAACCCACTGCTTTGTGACAAGAGGATACATTCCTTGTTTATTGAAATATATGCGCTGATAATAGGTGTTTACAAGGAATATATTCAGTTTGTTGAAGTTTAATTCAAATAAAATAAATATTACATAATACTACTTCAAACATTTTAACCTGAGGAAGCAGATAACCTGTGATTTTCAAATGTAAAAGACCTTGCCTTGTTAATTCAAGAATTAACCTGAGACAGAGCAATGCTGGACACAGGCACAGACTGGGAGACGAGTGGCTAGAGAGCAGCTGAGCAGAAAGGGACCTGGAGATGCTGGTCAACAGCAGGCTCATCATGAGCCAGCAGTGTGCCCTGGCAGCCAGGAGGGCAAACCACATTTTGGGGTGGATTAAACACAGCACGGCCAGCTGGCAAAAGGGGTGATTCTCCCACTATACTTAGCATTGGTAAAGCCTTGCTTTGAATAGTGTGTGCACTTCAGAGGTCCACAGTACAACAGGGGTGTTAAGGTCTTTGAATGTGTCTTGAGGAAGGCAACAAAACTGGTGAAAGGGCAGGAAGCCATATCCTACGAGGAGAGGCTGAGGACACTTGGGTTGTCTAGTCTGGAGAAAAGGAGGCCAAGAGGCGACCTCACTGCTCTCTGCAACTTCCTGAGAAGGTGAAGTGGAGAGGAAGGTGCTGGTCTCTTCTCCGTGGTAAGAGATGACAGGATGTGCGCGAGCAGCACAAAGCTGTGACAGGAGAGGTTCAGACTGGACATTAGGAAAAATTTCTTTACCCTGAAGGTGGTCGAACAGGCTTCCTAGAGAGCTGGCTGATGTCCCAAGCTTGTCAGTGTTCAGGAGATATTTGGACTATGCCCTCAATAGCATGCTTTAACTTTTGGTTAGCCCTGAAGTGGTCAGGCTTGAAGTTGGACCTGATGATCTTTGTAGGTCCCTTGCAAACAAACCTATTCTATTCTATTCTATTCTATTCTATTCTATTCTATTCTATTCTATTCTATTCTATTCTATTCTATTCTATTTAACAAGATTAATTCAACTGATATTTATGTTGTGACACAGCTATTTGATATTACCTTAAAGACCTACTAACGCTTTTAGTATTATATCTGCTAGTATAATTTTTTATCATTTTATATTTAGCTGTTTAAATTTGAGATGATCTTTTAAAATCTGCTTAGTAAATATTTTGTTTCTGTAAGCACCATGTTTGATGATATAGCTGTCTGAAATCAAGATTCTACACATAAAATGCAAGGATTTAATTAGAAAAAAAAAAAAGAAAAAAAGCTTGCTTAAGTATGAAGTGGAAGCTCAGGGTAGGTCTGCAAAGATTAAGATGATTTAACCTCATCATGGCAGAAATTAACTGAAGGCTTTTAAACACTGTGGAAACCATTGTTCTGGGTTCAGTGTTCAAACTCCCAATTCAATATTTAGGTACAGGGGAGAATTTATGAGGCTGGTCCTCAACAGTTTGTTTGCTAAACAGGGAGATAGTCTTCATCTCTGCTTCTCGTTATGAACTCCATGACTTGCTCCAGGCTACACCTCTCTCAAAAACGAATTCCAAATCTTAACTCTTTCTGGAAGAAAGGCATACATGCAAGCTGTTTACCCCACTTTCATTCACCCAGGGATATGAGAAGGCTCTATCTAAGCCTATCCTCTCTCTGAGGATATTTAAACCCAATCTGTCCTTCTGGGGCAGGTGTTGGAAGTCAAGTCTTTCCACTTCTTGAGTGAATGATCCTTGTTTTGGGTTTTAAAAGACTTTAAAGTGGTTATGTTCTCAAATACCCAGCTGAAATGAGTCTAATTTTGTATGGTATGAACAGAACTGGCATTGTTCTTTCTCTAAAGTCAGTATTGTAATGAATGGAGGACGTTATTAACAGGAAAGAGGGAGCAATCTTATTTGCTATGTATTCTTACCTTAAAGTGATCCATAGCCCTATTACTTGCAGCTCCAGAAGTGGCTGTACTTGTTTTCCCAAAGCTACTCTGTCAAAGCTCATATAAGTCTTTATCTCTACTCTCCTCAGCACTCACATCACAGCCTGCAGCATCCTCTCCTGCTTCAAGCCCCAAAGTACAAAGTACAAATTTCCACTGGAGGCCTCCAGGGTTTACCAGCAACCTCCCAGCTGCTGTTTGCTGAAACAAAGCATGCGGATCCAGTATGAGCCATCAGATCCTCTCATCTAGGTTGCAAGCTGTGGTGGTTTTACCCAGCTGAACAGCAGAATTCCACCACAACTGCTCTCTCACTCCCCCTCCTCAAAGAAAAAGGGGGAGAAAATATGACGGAAAAGGGCTCAAGGGTTCAGATAAGGACAAGGAGGTTGCTCACTAATTACCATCACGGGCAAAACAGACTCGAGAGATTAATAGGGACATTAATATAATTTACTACTATAACTAGCAAACTAGAGCAGTGAGAAACTAAAAGCAAACTAAAAACACCTTCCCCCCATCCTCCCTCTTCTACCTCCTCCCCCCGAGCGGCTCAGGGGAACG
>VXAL01002022.1:0-23764 GCA_013399475.1 Chauna torquata
CTGGGCCTGATCACCTGGCTGTCATGCACGTGCCGTGTGGTGGCACTCAAGATGGTCTGCTCCATAACCTTCCCTGGCACCAAAGTCAGACTGGCAGGCCTGTAGTTCCCCAGGTCCTCCTTCTGGCCTTTCTTGTAGATAGCTACACTTCTTACTGTATGTACCTGTATATGTTTGTCACTGTCTCTATAAGAGCAAACAGAATTGATAACCTTTGGAATCAGCACTTCATTTTAAAAAGAGGCCTGTCTTAAGGTCATCTGCATTATTAACCTTTGCACATTTATTTTACAGTGGTGATCCTACCATAGTAGTGTGCTTAGCTCACATTGTTATAATTTTGAACATAAAGGCAAGAATTTCTTAAGTCAGAAATGAGAGATCAACTAATTGTGTGCAATTACTGCAGTGTAGCAGGAGTTTTTACACAGCATAGAAAATATTGAATTTTGTAAAGGCAAGATAATGGTTTGTTCTTTTTTTTTTTGTTGTTAATATTGAGTGTACTAAAATACCCACTGTCTATCCATCCACTCTCTGTGGGAGCACAAGTTCAGCTTTTAAAATTACAGTTAATTATTTGTAGCTCCAAGTCACCTGCCAGTTTAGCAAACTACAAAGTCAGTGTTCTCTCCATCTGGAGATCTTTTCATTCCGAAGCTCTCCAAATGTATTGTTTATAGTCATAGCTGGAGTTTTCCTCTTCCTGTCCCACACCAGATACTCTCTCTACTGCCTTCTCCCCTTGCATTCAGCTCAACCTGCTCCAAGCAGCATCCTGCAACACCCCTCATCCAAAGCTCAGGGCTAGTTTTTCTGCTTTTTTTCCTTGTCAGATACCTTCAAGTCAAATGCCATGAATATCTTGCAGGAGTGTTGTCCTCCCTTGAGCTCTGCAATCCTTTTTGCCCTAATCTCTGCTTCCATACATCCTCCTCAGCCTGAGGAACTCAGAGGTTCACCCAAGAGTCTCCTTTAGGTGATCATTTTCTCTTCTCTTGAAACCTAAACTGCAAACCCAATGCTTGAATTGGTTCATTTAAGGCAAGAGGCATCAGGTGCACCACACTGCAGTCTGCAATCAGACCTAGCTAATAATCCCATCTACTCCCCTCCACAGAGACAGAGAATTTTAGTACTTTCTTTCTGTTTGGTGTTTGCATGGTGCACAAGCCAAACAGATCCTGCCTTTTTACAAGAGCACCTCACTAATCAGTAGTGACAGACACCTATAGGTTTCAGTAATAAGTGAAATCTTTTTGGAAGAGACCCTTCTAGAGTTTCAAAATTAGCAAAGCTTTCTTAAATATTAGTCTGTGAAATATTACTTATAAGGTCACCCACTTTGATTGTCATCTCTACTTGAGTATTTTGTAGAGGACTCAGAGAATCACACCAAGTAACACCAGGATGATAAAACTATGATCCGTGTATCCAAACTACAAACAAGTGTCAGTACCAAGCCTTTGGAAAAACAGATCTGGATAAAACAGACTATTTTTACAGATGGAAAAGATAAAGTCAATTTTGTGTGGATATCTATCACTCTTTGTGGAATTAAAATGGATTGTAGGACTTTTAAATAGATGTTATTTGCACCTACCTGTACAGAGGTTAGCAGAGAAGTTTGCATTGTTACTTTCAACATCTTTGTAAAGCTTTTTAAGACCCTCTGGGACAGAAGGTACCACAGAAGAAATACTGCTACTAATACACTTTCACCTGGCTTTCTCTCATTTTCTTCATTTCATTCCTCCTTTCCCCATTCCTCTTCTTAGTTCATTTTTAAAGGTACCTTTCTCTCATTCCTTTTCCTCACTTTTCTGCAAAGCTAGAGAAAAAAATTATATTGTAAACTATAAGGCTATCTCAAGCAAGAATCTAATTTCTAACTATGCAACAAAGGTTGAGAGCCCGAGGCTAGTGTATATTTTGGACTGGCCTTGGGAGCAGGTTGTCCTTCTTCATGAGGCAGAGTTACTTTGCACTGCAGAGCAAGAGGTTGCACAATATCTTGGTTTTAAAAAATTTGGATGGTTTATACCATTTCTTGTCTTAATATACAAGTATATGTATATACATATAGTCTAACTTCTTTATCACTTACTTGATTTTAACTCATGTATGCTGTGAGCTTTCTAATGTGTTTTGTCTCCAGAGAGTGAGTCCCACGTTCTGCAACTGACAATGTACCAATGGACAACCTGCCTGCCAGACGCTGAACTGAGGTTGAAAGTAAAATAACTGATAAAAAGCCATGCCCAGCGGCTTCCAAAGTTAGCACCATCCTGTGCTGGAGCACACTTGGAGCTCACCTTTTTTAAATGGGAAGTGGCTTGTTGCCATCTCTCATGATCATGTTGATCAGTTCATCATGGGCTTACACAGTGAAGCTGATCCATGGTTTGAGGAAAGGCCATCCTTCCTATCCAGTATCTGTCCTGAGCCAGTGTCACTGAGTGCTACCCTCAGAGGGAATCAGGACTGTTGTGACACGATAAGCATATGCCCACACAGCTAAGAGACTTGTCAGGTTCAGGGACCGTTTTTGGGTCCTGGAGGTTCCAGCTTTTACTTCCATTACTGAAACAAAATCCTGAATCTCCACAGTTGTGGTAATTATAGCTGTGCATTTGTAACAACATAACAGCACCACTTAAATATGAAGTACCTCTAAGCTTTTTATATTTATTATAAGCACATTAGATACTGCTATTTTCAAGTTCATAGAGTTCATAGAAGAGTAGCTAGATATCAGTAGCCTGCAGATGATTTTTGATTAAACAAGTAACGCAAGCCAGAAATATATTTGCCCTTGGAAATTAGATATTTTTAGTTTATTCAGAAACTCTCCAATTTCTAATATTCAACTCAGTGACTTTCCTAAATTGACCTGGAATTTGCAAGTTTCTAAGCTGTAAGTGAAATTTTGCTTGCAAGTCATTTAATTTAGTCCTTGATGTATTACTTAGTCTTAAACTTTGTATATAATCATGTGACCTCTCCAATGGTACATCTTTATCTTTGTGGTTTCCACTTTTTTTTTTTCCCCCCTAGCTGGAGGGGTTTTTTCTTCATTCCTATATAATTGCATCAAGCTTTTTTTAAAAACAAACAAACAAACAAACAAAACAACACACTCCAACAACCCCCCTACACATCTGTACTCCACTATTTAATTCAGCGCCAGCTTTTTACAGTTCAATAGCATCTCAGTCAATACAAAAGCTGTATTTTCAACAGCTTAAACATGGAAGTGAAAAAAATATGAACTACATACATTTCAAAACACATTGAACTGAAAATGAAATGAACGAAAACCATTCTTCTTTCACAAAATATGAGTCAGAAAGCCTATGATTTCATAATGTACATGGAATGGTAATGTTATTGGATGCTTCCAATACCTATTTTCTAACCTTCAAGATTTTATTTCTGTAACTTTAGATACTGGAAAAAAAGAAAACCCAGCTTCCCAAGCAACACCACCTATTATTGAAATGCTAATCTTCATTTAAATATAAAAGAAATAATAACATTTGCATTTAAACTGCAACAATTAAGCTCTGAAGGGTCAGAAATTTATTTACTTATCTTCTGGGGGGATTTTATAAATCCCTGTCACCATAGCAAGTAAATGCTTAATAAAAACAAAACTGACTTGCTCTTGTCTTTGCTTATTATAATTTTTGCTTCTGCAAAATAGGACATATGATTATATAAAATACAATTATAAAACTATTCCCATAGCAGAAAGTGCTAGGTGCTCAATAAAGTACAAATAGAAAAGTATGAATGGTTCCATCGGTGCTATACAAATAGGAAAAAAATAAATAAAAATAGAGACAGACAGATATCTGTCTAAGGAACTTGCCACCTAGTGCACAGAAACCAGATTGAGATGTATGGTTCAAAATGGCATTAGGTTTAAAATTGGTCTGAGCTTGTGGAAGATGTTTGCTGACAATAGTTTTGGGAAGGACAGGCGAAAGAAGTTGAATGCGGAAGAACATATGGAGTTATACATCCTGTGCCTTAAATAATAAGATCAAACAGTTGTGTTGAAATTTATTCCGTTGTAGTTTATTGCTTTAGCTAAAAATGTACTTACAGGGCAAACGAAGGTTTTGCTTTAACATGAATGAAATATTTTTTGCTATTCACAGGAAGCATTCTATCTTTTCTGTCCCCCAGCCAGAGGAAAAATTGAAAAAATACAATTTTGAATTTTTTTGTTTTGTTTTGTTTTGTAGCCAACTGGAACAAAAAATTAATTATTCATGCAGTTGTACTAAAACTCCCAGTTACAGACTCATTTTATCTATTACTAAAGTATCAAACCAGTCATTGTCATAGTCAGTTCTATCAAATGCACAAGTACAAACTTGTATTTGCCCTTTCCACCAAGATATAGGCAGACAGAAAACAAATTTTAGTTGAAATAAATGAGTTATCTTTCAATAAGAAGATCTTCAAAAATACTTCTGTCATGAACAAGACTGGCTTGGCACTGAAGTTTCTAGATTCAAATTAAAATTTTCCTCTATGTGTGCAGACATTCTTTTACAGCTAAAAATTCATAGGAAAATCTCAAAACCAAATGATATCCATTTCTGATTCAACCTCACACAAAACTGAATGCAAACAATTTTACACACTGGCATCTCCTTGCCTCAGTACTAACGGCCCAGAGAAGAGCTATGTGCAAGACAGTGGCTCACAAACATCATGTACTTGACACTAGCTCCAACTGTACATCACTGTGCAGGAAAAGTTTCTTCTTGCTTTCAGTAATACCAATCAGTATCTCCAGAAGAACTATTCCTGCTCTCTAAAATCCCATGCCAACACATTAAAGGCAGTCTGGATGACACCATGAAAAGCACAGGACTTTTCCAGAGCACGAGTACTGCAAATTTCTTGGTTTTCAGTCTAACACAGGTGCCACATGCCTCTTTAGCAATGCCTAGTGAATAAACAAAATAAAACATTTCACATTTTTGTACCTTTTCTTTCAATCCACAAAGATAGATAGCAAGAACTGACCTGGTCAAAATTTTCTGGACAGAACAGACTTCTCACTTTCCCTTAGCAGAAAGACTGCTGGATGAACAAATCCAGTCAGCAATTGCCAATGGATCAAGTGGCTCCACGGTCATTACCGGTTTTGGGGCCTGACCCTCACAGATGTCAGGGTTGCAGAGGGAATAATTGCTCTAGCTCTACTCCATAAAAGGCAGAACTTCCAATGACAGAACCATTTTAGGTTTATTAATGATTTATTTCATCTTAAAAGAAAAATAAATAAATAAATAAACACACCACTTCCTTCTCTTAAAAGATCAATTTGTTCCTGCAGTTCATCTTCACAAAAATGATTTCTCCTCATATATTTTTCCTTTCTCAAATCTTTAATCCTAACAATAAATATACTTCAGTTTTCCTGAAAGATTTATTTCAGATCTCATATATAGAAATCAAACTTAATACTTCAAGCTTAATAATTCAAAAAATAAGAAATTTTGAATCTTTAAGTGAAAACCTCACTCACAAACATTCATTAGATATCAGAGTTGGAAAGCAATAAAAAAAAAAAAAAAGAACAAGAGTTTTAGCAATTCCAATTAAGTCACCTCTTTATTTGCCAAATTCCAGTTACTAATACCTGTACCACAATAATTTGACTAACTCCCTAGTCACCAGAGGTAACATATAGACAAGTGCAAGCCTATAATTAAAAAAAAAAAAAAGGATCAAAGGAAGTTATCAGCTGTTCTTCATATACAAAACAAATTTTCTTCCTTAAAGGTCATTTTCAAACAAGCTACACAAAGCATGCTGTGATAGACAAGTCAACAAAATAAACCAGAAGTGTTCAAAAAGTTAGATATAAAACCAGAAAACCTGCTCTGAAGGTATTCTTCATTTGAAGAGTAAAGAAAAGAAAACACAACCCAAGCAACAACTTTCTTAGTGACAAAAGACTCTTTTAAAATGGGTGTAACTAACAATCTGAAAGAAATGTCACAATGTAACATGTTACCTGAACATTTTGTGAAGGAATAAAAGAAATGGGAGGAGGAAAAAAAAAAAAAAAAAAAACTTTCCAACATCCGACATCTATTTTTCATTAAAAAAGTAGAAATCCATATGAACTGATTGCATGGCAAAAAGAAGAAAGCTAGAAAATCATATTAAAATATATGCACATGTGCATGTAAAGCACAACACTATTTAAAAAGCTATAGAGTAATTTTTAATTATCAATGGTTCTTGTTCTCAATGAGATAAGCAACACTGTATGAATATTGTGAATTAATTAACAATACAGTAGCAACTATAAATCATAAGTAAGCCAGACTGACATTCTGACCCATGTTGAAATTTAGGGGAGCACTGTCAGTCTTTTTAAGTATATATAAAGTGGTTTTATCTTTTAGGATATTCTTAGAATATTAGCAAAAAGGAACTTATCAGGTAAAGAATCCTCTAACTTAAAGGAATAAAAATAATTAAAAATAGTGTTCAAACCTTCCTAATGTTCAAATTATTTTAATATCATCTTTTGGGATGTATCACGTGATCATCTACATATATAGTGCCACAAACAATGAACACAGCAAATGCAATTAGAAATGATTCGACAGAAAACAGCAGCACAAAAAGCCAACAACTTCAGCTCCTGCATTTTGATAAAACCGTCTATTATCTCTCCTCTCCTTCCTCCCCCTCCCAAAAGAGAGAGATGTCAAACTTGAATATGTGTTGCTCTAGGCAATAGACTGGTGGATGGTATAACCAGATGTCCTTTGCTTATCATTAGATGAGACACACATTTCTCTAACCTCCACACAGAATATGCTCCAAATCTTGCTTGCTTTGTTTAAAGGAAAATTCACAGATAACTGTGTTATATGAAGCCACTGTCTACCTTTATATGCTTTCAGTCTGCATAATAAAGCCAGTATCTCCCTATTAAATATGCATACACAAGAGAGATTTTCCATTTTTAGACAACTGCTTGAAAGGCACAACCTTCTGCTTACAAGCTGAACATGCTAGTGACAGTAAACCCCAGCCAGAAGGCAATAATCCATTTACAAAGGGCAACATAAAGACCATATACTCCCCATTCATATTCTGTTGCAGTCACCTATCGCTGAAGCATCTCTCCAAGTAGATGTTTTTCAGCAAGGAGGAACAGGAGCAATTAGTAGGAATCCTCTCCCATTCACCTCTCTCTCTCCTCTGCCTTTTCTTTACCTATATGTGTATGCACACGCACAGGTATAGGTCACAGCCCCATGGCATTCAATCTTTAGCAAGGAATGCTAGGTAATTTTTCTCAAGGTCTACTCAGCAGAGAGCAATACAACAGCTTCCTTCCCGAAGGGCAGACAGTTGCTGAGCTCAGCATGCTGCATTTGCTCCTTAAAGACAGGACACAGAAATAAAGGATTCCCAGAGGAAATTGCAGAAGGTAACTCTTATGAGACTTTGGTGTAGTCCAGAGAAATTTCTTTTGTGGTCCTGATCTAGACTATCCTGTCATGCTCATGCAACGGCACATGGAGAGGTCACTCTTACATTACATAATAAAAAGCAAAAGTTTGCATTGCAGATGCCTAGTGCTAGACATACTGGTGGAATGCAAACTGTTGCGGAATGCCCCCAAGACTCCCCCACACTGTGGGAAAATGGGGAGTGTGGCCAAGGACATTTAGCCCCTTCTGGCAGTCTCTGCCCTAGGCAACCATCTCATTTGCTGAAGCCTAGAGACTGACTTGTCTACATCAGTATTCTACAGTGAAAAATAATAGAAATTCTTGTGCTTGTATACAGGAAAAAAATGCTGCTGGGAATATTTTCATTGCACAACAAAATTATTGAGAAACTTTGCAAAACAAGGTCACTATTCATTTCCACACTGATCAATAGCCACAGTTTTAAAAGAATTGCTAAGCACCTGTGGAGGTTTTATAACGCATGTTTTTGATGAAATTGAACAAAACAAAAATAACTATCCTGACTTCTATACAGGAAGAAATATTTTATATTTCCATTAAGGAGGAGACTACACAGGATTCATTGAGGTTATATTAGCATGACATTGCACCCAAACAATTCAGGTACTGTCATGTGTCACTGTAATGTTCTGTATACATAATCTATTGTTCTTTTTTGCCCTCCTTTTCCCTCTTGTACACAAATAATGCATATTTTCCTATCAAAGTGAAGTCTGGTTGTGCACAAACTACAATACAGCATATTGTGCAAAAAGGAATGCACACATTTGTGGAAGAGGAAGTGGTTGTAGCGGCTGTAAATCTGGATGATTCAGCCTTTCCAACACAAAATGATTACGGAGGTCAAGTGTATCCTTTCCTTTCAAAATAGAAATTATCCATCCTTTGAGGCAAAAGAAAAGAACTATGTCTTTGCATAAATAGGCCCTCTACAGTAGCTGCTTTGGTTCATAATAGGAAAGTCAGCTAGCATATTGTGTAACAGCTACAATATTTTTCCAAACTTTCATCATTTCAATTTTTTTTAACTATCATTCCTCAGAACAAGTCATATTTTTTTGCAATGTATAATAATTGAACGCATAATAGAGCAGTCAGTGGTGACAATCCAATGAAAAGAGGATCCCATTAAAGAGCAGCTTGCTCTTCAAAACATCCACAGATAGCAGAATATCTAGCTACTTTACATCAGCAGCCTTGAATATGCTTTTTCGTGACCTCTGACACATACTAAGGTACTTACTTTCTGTTGTTTTCAGAGTCTTAATCAGCTCTGTCAACAGGTATTATATTATAGCTCTTTTTATGATCTTGTCTAGTCACAACATTTTCAGAAATTAGGTGTGAAATCAAGACAACTAAACCTACTAGATTAGAAACACTGTAGATAAAAATGTCAAGTTCCCTAATTGACATCAGCAGAGTTTCTTTAAAAGCTTTACCAAACAATGGTAATACAAAACCTACAGTTAAGCAACTATAGCATCATTTATGATTCCCCATGTGCATGCACTGGCAGCATTACTTGAGGAATAAACTACCCACCATTCAGTTCAGGCCCACATCTCCGAACTTGTCTTTCTCTTTTTCCTATTCCACACCTCTAGAGAGCAGCTCAGCAGAAAGGGATCTGGGGGTGCTGGTCAACAACAGGCTCAACATGAGCCAGCAGTGTGCCCTGGCAGCCAAGAGGGCAAACTGTATTTTGGGGTGCATTAAACACAGCACAGCCTGCCAGTCAAAAGAGGTGATTCTCCCGCTGTATTTAGTGTTGGTGTGCCCTCACCTTGAATGCTGTGTGTAGTTCTGGGCTTCACAATATAAAAAGGATGTTAAGGTCCTTGAAAGCTTACCAGCAGATAAGCTGGTAAAAGGGCTGGAAGGCACGTCCTGCGAGGAGTGGCTGAGGGCACTTGGGTTGTCTAGTCTGGAGAAAAGGAGTCTGAAAAGTGACCTCATTGCTCTCTGCAACTTCCTGAGGAGGGGAAGCGGTGAAGGAGGTGCCGATCTCTGCTCACTGGTAACCAATGACAGGATGCACAGGAATGGCATAAATGGCTGTGCCAGAGGAGGTTCAGACTGGACATTAGGGAAAATTTCTTTACCGTGAAGGTGTTCAGGTGCTGGAACCAGCTTCCTAGAGAGGTGGTTGATGGCCCATGCCTGTTAGTGTTCAAGAGGCATTTGGACAATGCCCTCAATAATACGCTTTAACTTTTGGTTAGCTCTGAAGAGGTCAGGCAGTTGTACTAGATGATCTTAGTAGGTCCCTTCCAACTGAACTATTCTATTCTGTTCCGTTCTATCCTATTCTATTCTTTTCTGTTCTGTTCTATTCTATTCTATCTTTGTATTTGTAAGGCAATAACATTCTTTCCTCAGAAAGCAGCAATATTTTTTTTGGAACTTCATCCAGACAGACATTCAATTTAGAACAAGACACGTAAAGAGGAAAATCCAACTCAACCAGGCAATTCGCTTCACCACAGTCTTCCGATCTAGGTGCTTTCTGCTTGAAAGATATAAGATAGGTTTCAGAATTTCACTTCACAGAAGCTAGCTTTTTCCGTCATCACAGGAATGTCTACAGCCACCCTTTTAATTACAGAAAATCAAATGAGAAAGTCTGCCTATTATTAGAAAAACTGAGCCATGCCCACTGCTGTTACATGGGGGCCCAAAAGTGGAGGCATCTGAGACTGCTCTTGCAACTTGAAAGCAGCACCAGAGTTTGTGACCCCATAGTTGTACCGGATCTTGACAACAGCCCAAGAAAAACAGACATGGGAACTCACTTGGTACATATGTCTAGCAGGGCTGATATACCCTACAACTAGGCAGAGGAACATCTACGTTTTGGCTAACACAGCCCACTTGACGGTCATGATAGCTTCTGCTTATTGTGAGCTACAGCTGCTCCATTGCAGGGCTCTTTAGTCAATAGGTCCTTTTATCGTTAGCACTGGCAAACATCTTCACTGAAATTTACTCCATTGTTTTGCTCTCCATATTGTAAAGGAATTTCTCAAAGTTTAGCCTGATGTTCAGAGATGCAGGCTTCATCTAAACCCACCAGCAAGGAAGCAATGAAAAGGTTTCTTCAAAATGATTAACATCGTATTTACAGGTGCAACTCCATCTAACACTGGGGTGAGAAAAAGTTCTAATGCAGGAGAGTGGGAAGGAAGTATCCAACGGCAATGGATGCTGAACCATGTACAGCTCTGCTTCTCTGTTCCATCCCTGCCTGTGGCTGTTGTAAGGAGCTCTGGAAGGGTTGTATCACAGGTGAAAACTCCTCCAAGGGTGGTTCACCTTTCTGAATGCTGCAGTAGAAAAGCCATGTTATCATCCATAAATTATCCCCATATTCAAGTTTAACATCCCTCAGATAACGACCATCCAAGGTGACAAATCTGAATGCAAACCGTATGATTTATAATGTGCTAGGCCTATGAAGACAGCAGATCATAAACATTTTGAGGGCATGCTTTTTGCTACCACTGCAGCTCCCTGCCTGCAAGAACCAAAATTTGCCTAATTAAACAAACATAAATCAGAAAAGAGTCCTGCACAGGGCCCAAGTCCTACGTACTGCTCATGCCCACACAAGATTATGCAGTTTCTGCTCAAGAGCCTGACATTTCCAAAGGGCCAATCCTCCAGCTTCTCCAGCTTCCAGGAGGCAGCTGAAGACCCCTTTTGGAGAACAAATAGACACTCTCATGTCCTCTCTGAAGGGTCTGTGAGTGCTAGTTCTTGAGGAAGTGCACAGAGGAGTGATAATTGGAACCTCATCTAAAGCCCACTCTGCTGGTTATTGGTTGACAGTGATCAACAGATAGGGCTTCACATGAGCGTCTGGCATAGTTCTTAATGATGTTGAACCCCCTTCCCTTTAAATGCAAATGGTGATTTTCAATGCCTGCCTTTGAACAGCAGTGATAGTGGTATAACTATCTCCAAGTGATAGGGGTCACAATGACTAAAGGAAGATCAAACCAGCATATTTTACCAGTTTAAGCCCTATTGATGAAACATGATGATTCAACAGAAAACCAAGCAAAAAAGCCTTGAATCAGCTTTTTAAAGTGCATAGTGCAGCTCATTATTCAATTGCTTGAGCCTGTGCTGTTTAAGTATTTTGAGGGGATGTACTAGTTTCAGCACTTCTTAAACTGAATTTTATTATTTTAGAAATTTTTAAATAGATGCATGCTGATCACTTTGGATGAAAAGTTACCAAAAAATAGAAAAGAAACTCATGTTTAGCTCCTTCTCTTCCATCTCATACTGATTGGAGATTACACCCTAATCCCTTTGCATAGTAATTACAAGATAGGTTTAGAAGTCAAAGATTTCCCAAACAGTTAAACCAAGAAAGCACAAACTGACACCATAAAACAGCAGCATAGGGCTACCACAGATCAGTAAAGGAAATAATTCACACAAAGTTCTGCTTGGCCCCTATCCAGTGTTGTTCCCCAGTCTCTCTCCCAGCCACAACATACCCACAGAGAGAGATAATTGTTGATTTTGTCCCAACTTTTCCCTCCAACTTTCAGTTAATGAATGCAACAGAATATGTGTGTAGTTTCTTTTCCACATCCTTCTTCCTTTACAAGCCCTCTGTTCCCATTTGCAGACATCATGCAATTTCTTAAAATGTCCTTAGCTTGGAGGGCTGGGGAGGTGAGGGGGATTGTCACAAAAATGCCTTCGTTTAAATTCATGCATTTATGCTAACAAAAAAGCTGAAAGGCTTTCTGGGAGAAGGGAGAAAAAGGACGTAAGAATTTAAAAAAAAAAAAATGTTAAACGTGAAAGTTTTCAAAAAAAGTTTTTCAATTGAAACACTAGCCTGCTCCAGTTCCAAGCTCCTCTAAGGCCCCACAGTCACATTTTGACCTCTCCCTGATGTTTTGAAAGTAGAAGGAAACATTCTCCCTTGTGAACAGATGGATACATTTGGACTACCTGTCAGAGGCAGCTGGTTATGCTGAGACCTGGCCTGATGGCTGTCTTCTCAGTCTCTTCCCAACACTTCTAGGGTGACATTACAGAAAACTAAGGAGATACCTGTTGCAGAGTGAGAAGCACAAAGGTGCCTTATTTTTGCTTGCAGTTTATTGGCTTTTATCCCTCCTATACATTTTGCTACTGTTTTACTCTAAACTGTATTGCTCTGTTCCTTGTTCTTTAAAACAAAAAATACACTTCCTGAATCAGAAAAAATACAAATCATCTTTCTTTCCCATGCTCTTCTAGTTTTCCTCTCCATTCTGTTCACATGGTATACATTCATACAGCCAGTCTTTCCTAAACTGCTCTGCTGTTCCCATCGCTATTGACTTTAAAGGCCATAAATCTTCAGCGGCCTAATAGATCATTTGGATCATTCGTCGTTCAAATTAAAATCACGTAGAGCCAAGTTTCAACCCAGAATTTATTTTTTATGGCCATCTGTGAACTCCAGAAGACAAGAATTCTGAAAAGAAGCATTAAAAGTTGCTCCATAATAACAGTCAAGCAGGCAAAGAGATACCTGTTGGAGTATTAGAGAGGGAAATGTTTAAATTATTCTCTAGACTGACATCTTGATGCGACACAGCGCATCAACAAAGTGCTTCAAAATCCAGCAGCCAAGCTGCCCAGACACAGGATCATGTATTTCAATGCTCCTCATTAATATGCTGGATGGAATCCAGTAGTGACTTGCCCCTGCAATGTGTCTGAGGTTAAAAATGCCTGTGTACTTAGCTTAATAGGTTCCCATTAGGGAAATGCAAAAATAGCATTGATTTTATTTAAGAAAAGTGGCTCAGATAAATGGTGCAGTTTAATGGTTACACACAAAATTTTTCTGAGCTCTGGCAATTTTGTTTTAGAGAAAGTATCCTATGTGCATGTTATGGAGGAGTTTATTAGCATCCATATTTTACTTAAATTAGCCCAAAATATTCACTACTCCTTTTCCCAAAACAGAAATTCATGGAAGAAAGCTAAAAGTAAGCAGCACATCAAAAACAAACAAACAAAACAAAACAAATAAAAAAACAACAACTACTACTACAATTGATAATGGAACCAAGCAATCAACAAACAATCATGCAAACTTTTTGTCCTAATGTTTTTTCCCCTATAAAAATACAAGAGGAGTTTTGAGACAGTTTTAACTTTGAAATGGCAAAAGGAAATATTTCATTTTGAAAATATTTTAAATGAAAAAGTGTGGCTTTTTCCTTCACCCCTTGCAGTCTTCCATTTCTTTGTTTTGGCTGAACATGACTTTTTCTACAGAAAGACATACTTTTTAGCCATGCGAGTACACATTTTTCCTAACACAATAATTGACAGAAAAAATGCACAGCTAATTCAGATAGACTTTAAATTCCACAAATCTCCTGCAAAAGACATCAATCACTAGAAAGAAAGAAAGAAGAAAAAAATCTTTAAGACAGGAAGGAGGAAGATATTTCTGATTCTAAATGCAAATAATTTTTAGTCACATTCAACTGTATAAAGTTCTTTTGGAGGGGGGGGACGGGGGGGGACTAATTTAGAGCATTTACATTTACGGTCCTATGTTCCTGTGGTTTCCTTACAAAAGTTTATCCCTAGGTATCAGCTGTAGTAAGAAAACAAACCTAAATGAAAATGACACAGCAAAGGCAAGACATTTCATCTTTTTTTAACTGACTACATTTATAAGCAATGCTTTCCAAACCCACCTCTCCAACTGAGCTTCTTCCTCCAGGTCTTCACACAGGTAACTCCAATCCAAGGCAATAAGAGCTCCATAAATCCTAAGCACTGAGGACATGTGGTACTGGGTTTATTCATGGGAATATAAAACATTCCCACCAAACTACCAAGGGTTCCTAAAAACCTCCTTCACTCTTAATCTGCATCTTTTGCTATTACAGCACTTGGGAAGAAACAGAAAGTATGGGTCCAAGTAAAGAACTATGCTTAGGAGATCCTGCCTAAGCTTACACAACAGCCTTCACGAGAAACAGGAAATCTTGAAGCTTCTTTGATTTTTGGTTTCCCTGTATGTAAAATGAGGGCAAAACTTTGAATTAACTCAAAGAGATTCTGAGTTTTTCAAAAGGGAAAAGACATTCCAAAACAGGCAGGAATACAGGCTTTTCTGATTTTCTGCAGGGCCTGTGATACCTAATTTCTTTAGCACACACACACACACACACACCCTGGCTCCAGAAAGAGCTTTGAATAACTGTTCATAGAGATGCAAAGTACTATCAACAAACAAACAAACAGAGCTCATGCAACAAAGACAACACGTGAAAGAGAAGGAAAGCAAAATCTAGTGAATAACTTCTTTTTCTTAAATCCCTTCTAAAAATGCGTAGAGCATCTCACAAAATCTTTTTTGGGCAGTGACATTTAGAGGGGTTCTCTTTTTCTCACTCATTCTATAAAAGTGCTGGATGTATGCTGTGGCACAGCACACATTATCCAGTCACTTCCTATTTATGGGTATGCTTTAGCTTCCCAGACCTGAAATTGCTTTTTTGCAAGTAACAAACATTCACTTTGAAAAGAACAGTTTTGCTTCTCTTGCTGTAAGTGGATTTTCCAAGAAAATCCATATTTTATTTCTTTTCAGCAAAAAAAGATTTCAAGGTATCCAGTATATTTATGAATTCAAAAAGCATTTACATGAAGAAAAAAGATTACGTAGATCATTAATCCCCTTATTAACCCCCTTATTATTTAAATACAATAGAATATTAGCATTTGGGGGTTGGGGATTTTTGTTTGGTTTTTTTTGTTTTTTTTTTCCTCCACTATTTTCTTTTACCTAACCTCTCCACTCACATCAGCAGTTCTTTCCATATTTTGTTATAATTTAGAACAAATTGCGAAAGACTTCAGAAAAATACATTATGATCTCAAAATATTTTAAATTATATTGTGCATAAATATGAAAATTTATGTCCCAGATTGCTGGGACATTTGCACTGAAATTTCATATTGATAATTTACAGAACTGATTTGCTTTCAGAACACAGTAACTATAACCAGTATTTCTTTGTATATAAAAAAAAAAATCCTATTTTTACACCTTTAAGGGATCAGTTTTACTTACAGTATAGCTACATTTTTCAGAAGCAAATTTCAGCATTTCAGTTCATGACATTTTTTTTCTTTTTATGTCAGAAATATTCTCTAGTTTTTAAATAAATGTTTTTCTCATCTGTGTTGTGTGAAAAACCATAATAGATCAGAAGAGAAAATGGAGTAAAAGGAAGGACTCTCAGTCCTCAGTACAGACAAAACATTCTTACGTGCACTAAACAAATGCAAGTCTAAAAAGCAGAAAGAAATATTTTTTCTATCATCATCATTCAGTTAGTGCTTGGAGGATCACTTGCAGAAAAAAATATCAGGAGAAAAAATGTTGCTTTTATATGGGTTATGTCTCTTTAAAATAAAATGTGTGTTTATTAGACAATAGTATTTAACTAGATGCAGTTGGGGAGGACATTTTACAAAGGGAGGGCAGTAAAAAAAATTCTCTGCCAATAGAAAATTATAGCCTATTTTTCACTTTCTTGGTTCAAAAATTAAAAAATCAGCTCCACTGCTGAACTCAAATGTATTTTCTGAGTCTGTTAGGAATTTGGTGCCCTCTTTTAATGGAGAAGGTGGAAAAACCTTTAGAAAAAAAATTTCCCTAGGCATGCAATTGAAAAACAAGAGCGCTGTATGTCAGCTCTGTTTTCCCTGCAGGAATACATAATCCCTGAACAGAGCTGCCCTGACCTTCTGCAAGTAGCAGGGTAATTGTTGTCAGGGATTTTATGAATATCACAATCTCTTTGAAAAGAAAGCCATGGATAAAAAAGGAAAATGAATTTGAATTTGCAGTGGAAAGTGAGCATCCAGTACCAGGCTATTCCCCAGCTGGAAGAGAGCCAGATTTGATCCCTGGGCAGAGAGCCAAGGAGACATCCTTGTGGTGGAGCACGACCAAGTTCTGCAGCTGGAGAGTTCGGCTGGGCACAGAGGAGGGACTGGAGAGCTTTGCCTTCAGAGCAGGTGAGGATTTAATGACATTGGAACATTAATTTCACCAATCTTCCTCACTACCAAAACCAGAAGCAGGGCAGCAGCAAAACACCAAAGTTTTGCAAGGGGAAGATATATAGAACAGTCCCTCCAGGGCACCACAATGAAGGATAAATCCTTCAGAGGAGGAGAGAATGAAACCCAAGCATAGAGCTGAAACCACAAAGATATACCTAGAGGATGCGTCTCCCAGTTCGTAATTCCTCACAGTCCTCTCAAGCATGTCCCTGATGTCAGATTGCTCCCTCCTGAGCTGCTCTTTCAGTTCTTCATGGCTGCATCCAACTGCAGACCAGCAGTCTGAAGAGAGCAGGGTTTGAAACCTTCTGCCTTGGTAGCAATGTTTATTGACCATGGCTGCCTGCTAGGCAGAGGTAGGACCTGGCTCTGGGGAGGGGGATCTGGCCCATGGGTTTAGCCCCATCTCGACCTGGGCTCAACACCCACCATGCTGCTGCAGAAGGGCTCAAGGAGGACGGCTGCTCACCTGAGACATCAGCAGCACAGGCATGAATTTTTAACTCCTCTGTTCACTGAAGCAGCAGTTGTTTTTGGTCCAGTTCACTGCACAAGATGTGCAATCTTAGTTTTATGTGGAGGCGAAATTCCTGTATTAATTCACATTGAGTGCGCACAAAAGTCAGTGAGAAAAGTGGCAGTACAGAGACAGAACAGTAAGAGGGACTTCTGTGATCCATATTGAATTAGTAAAATTAGTAACTTTAAAATGAGCAGTGAGTATACTATGATGGTATCGGAATAAATACAGGACCACTCAGATGGAGGTAAGAGAGGAGAAAACTTGCAGGAGTAGAAAAGAAAGGGACACAATAAGGCAGGAGAGAATAAGTTGCCATAGATATATACCTACATTCCTCATTTCATGCACCCATAACTCCCTCTGGCAGCTGCATGATTAATTCAAAGATTTATTGATTTTTTTTTCTTGCTCAATCCTGCTGACCTGCTTTTGTTGACAGGTCTGTGCAGATCACACTCCTCTGCCAGCTGAAAGCATAGCATCATGTTGGTCTCCATGGCCTGCAGTAAACATTTCAACTCATCAACACGAACAGTGTTTGAGTGCACGGTAAAAACATGGAGAATTTATTTCAAACCAAACAAACATGAACTAGCAAACTGCGAGACTATTTTTGCCATGAAAAATATCTGTAATTGCAATTGTAATGCAATTTTGGTGGGGAAAAAGAATATCTAAGCAGTTCAGTCTTTCTTCTTCTGTACTCTGACTTCTGTAAGAAATTCACTAGCTTTAAGTTTTCCAGCAAAACCAAAGACATTTTGGCAAAGCCACCATTTACTTCAAAAAATATTTAGCCTTTGGATCCACCACTTTTCTTCAGCAGGGCAGTGCATTTGCCATCACAGTGCAGTTACACAGCCTGAGTTCACCTATCAGATCACAGGCAGTAAAAATTCACTTGATTCTAACTAAAAGATTGCCTGGCCTTCATCATAAACTTCCTCTGAAGAGAAAACATCCATACTACTATTAAAATATGCCTGTACAGTTTAGCAACCCAGGTAAAGCAGCAGAGATAGGACACTGATGTCACAGCAAATGAAATGAAGATCTACCAGATAGGCATTACAATTCTTTCTGATGATTCATTCTTTTAATGAACCTTTCAGTTATAATTGGACTCTCAACTGGGAAGACAAACCAAATGAGCATGTGTATGGCCATCTAAAGCTCAAAAATTTTGCAGGTTTATCCACAGTGATGTTTTACTGAAAGATCAGTTAGCTGGTACAACACACACCCCTTCTTGTTTCTTACAGATGTCACTTGTTAGGAGTCTCCTTGATGCATTAAAAATAAAAATAATACAGATCAACATCGTGGCTGGTGGTAAAATTTTGACATTTTACCCCTCTCAGGGAGCAACTAAACCACGTACACAGGTGAAAGCTGTATGGTATAACACATTCTGGGCAGTAAGATGTGCACTCATTAAAATGAATCTCATGCATCGATTTTGTCCCCTCACATCAAAACTGTCAGAGCTCATTGGCTGCTTGCTCAGGTTAGATAGGGTTTTGTTGGGAAACCTCAAGCATACAGTGCTTAATCTGGTCATCTACTTATCCATTACCATTCAGGAAGGTGACAAGATCACAAGTCACTAGTAGAGTGGATTATAAAAAAAGAAATGATGCTTTGACCACTATTTCAAAAAATAAAACTGGAAAGAAATAACAAAATTAGACCTAAAACCAGCACACTGATTCACCCATGTGTATTTCTGCTCCTAGCCTGTTGCTACCAAATCTGATAGCACTAGGTCTTGCTGTCTAAATATCACACAAAAAAATCCTGCATATCAGACCAAGTTGATGTATATATTGCTTTAAATATTCAATTCAAGGAAAATAATATGAACCAAAACCTGCCTGAAGAATCGTGAACAAAGAGCAAAGACAAAATGGAAAATTGTTTAGTGAACATCTGTGAAGGTTAGCAGTCAGTCTGCTCTGATTTCACCTTTAATAAAGATCTGGTAAACATGACGTTAATTAAAGTGCAGGCAATATTTATTTAGAGGTTTTACAAACCCCGGAGAGAATTAGTATTTCAGGAACTGAGGCTAGAAAAAGCTGGCCAGATGATAAAATGGGATTCACCCCAGGAAAACAAAAGAAACTAAGTACATCTTGAGGGGAAGATAACATGATACATAAATATCCAGTGAGAGACTAACCATGCCACTGAATTCAACCATGCTGAAAGAAACCTCTTCATGACTGGCAACATCAATAACAAGGTGCTAAAACAGAACAGTTAGGGCATCAGACGTGATAAAGTTATGCATGGTCCAACAGACCCATAGGCCTGTAGAGAGCCGTGATAGGTACCTATATATGTGTGTGTATACACACACACACACACGCATGCACACATGGATGCAGAGAAGGAAAGAGAAAGAAAGAGAGAAATGTATATCACCAAAGAAAAAATATCCAAATATTTGAAGCCCTAACACAGAAAGCAGAGTTACAACCTCCCTCTTGATCTCTCTTTTCAATTAATTCACAAGAGCACGAGAAGTAATTCTGAAGGGGACCTGGATCCAATCAAGATTTCATGCTTCTTAATTGAGTAAGAAGAGAGGAAAAAAAAAAATTAAAGGGTCGAGGAAAAAAAAATAGAGAAAGAGGATTGAGGAGTGGTTGTTTTGTTTGTTTGTTTGTGTGTTTTTAAAGTGAGTAGAGGCAAAAGATGCCTCCAATTGATGGAAGTAGAGGGCTATCCAGAAACAGAGCAGCAGCAGAGGAAACAGATTACAACAAACTTGTCCCCTAGACACACTTTATTACTGAAATGCTAGTAATACCGTTACCAATTGTGAAACCTATCAGTATTAAATATGCTGGCTGTAGTGAGACAGAACAAGTTTTGCCTTTCTGCACTTTAGGCACTAAGATACCCCATTCAGGTACTTTTTTCTCCTCCATCTCTCACAAATAGCCACTGATGTTCTGTGCCCTCAGAGCAGCCACAACGTTCAGTCATGCCGAGGAAGATCCACAAGTTCCTTCTATAGGGAACCAATAGCGTCTCTGAGATTAACACCTCAATTTCACATGCATGATTCCCTGTGCTGGTTAAATGATCAGCAAACTCCTTTTGCTTACAGTCTTATTGCCTACCTTCCTCTGCACTATCAAAACATGATTCTATGACATGTGGATCAGATGCTGTCCATCTTCATTCCTCCAAGCCACTCTGAACACCTATCTCCCACAAAGCCACAGAAACCCTTGCATCCAATCCTATCTATGCCCCAGCCATAATTTTAGAACGATTAGCCTGATCAAATACTCCAGAGTAACATCGTGGGAAGCAAACATGGACTATTGGCTGCAGAGGAGCCAGAAGAAAGGTTCTCCAACGAATAGATGAAGTACATTGCCTTGCTCACTTACAATCTTGGTTTACAGTGAATCAAAGCAGAGTGTGAAAAACATTTGCACAACCAGGAAGTGCTTAGTTTTTATTGTGTCCATTTTCTAGGGTTATGAAACAGTCTCCTCTTAAAAGAACAGTGCTCTCAGGAAAAATGAAGGTAACAAGACATTTCTTAAATAATGTAGCAAATGACTTTTTCCTAGGTCCCTTAGGAAAATAGCTTTGTTGAAAGAGAAAGTGAGGAAGCTGCATATTGTCTTTAGCGATGGGCATGTGCACTTTACACATCTTCGAGAAGCTTAAAAAACACATTACTGCAACAGCAAACCTAACTTCTGACCTGAACATTGCTGAAAACTACACATATTGTCTTTCCAGGGAGTCAAGTTCTGTGCCCTATCACAATTTTGAATAGCAGATTTAAATCCCATTTCCATACCTCCGATAGAAGGTAGTTTACACTCAGAACTTTTTTGTTTTATATACGTTGCTAAAGAGTAAAAAATAAAAGTCTTCATCCAGCTGCACCCGGACTGAGAAAAAAGCTTGCATCTAAGAGCAATCAGTGGCATACATTAAGTGGCCGCTGAATGCTTGCTGGTTAGCAACCATGTTTAAGCCTTGACATCAAACCAAAACAAGAAAGATCACAGCTCGTCTCCACTAGACACAGCCTCAATCAAATGGCTGGACTTAATCCGTGTGATCATCAGCAATAATCTAATTCTGAGCATGGGACTCTGCACACAGGACCACTCTCTATAGAGATTTTTTTCTGTGTACAAACCTCATGGCTGAAAAAAACAGTGATTGCTCTATGTAAACAGAATCACTGCTATAATCTCCAGACCCCAGCACAAACAAAAACTGCACTGCTGTATTTTAGATGCCACCACATGACAACTACAGGCAAACATTGACTGCTTGCTGTCAACTGCAGCAATTCAGAAAAGCCCTCTGTGCAGAAGGAGATCCAACAGCCCCTGAGCCTTTTCAACACAAGACTTGAGGAATGGCATGTAAATAAACAATGCAATTCATTATATCAAATATAGGTCATTGTACATGAGTGACACTTCTCAAGCTGTGGTTCAGTGTGTCTAATTTCTGGCCCATGGAAAGTGTGCTGGCTGAAAGGCTCATCAGCTGTCATCTGCATGTCAATCACAGCCCTTCAGGGAGCTGCGTTCCATTCATGCTTACACACCTTTCGTTCAAGCTGCTGTTTTTTCTGGGCAGATTTAAATACACTATTGTGCATGGTCGTTATTATCTGTCTCTCTTCCTTTCTGCCTTTTTTAAGCAGTTGCATTCTACGTATAAATCGGACAGGTTCTTGCAAGGTATGTCATCAGACAGGAAAATGGGAATTCAGAAAGGTCAGGGCATGAACCTATTCATGATCCCGCTCCTGGCACTAAGCTATTCAGATACTTGGAACAACTCAAAATGCCTCATAGTTATCAGCATCAGGATAGGAGGCACTCATAAAGAGAATGCAATATGTAGTGACAGAAAAAAATTTATTCTTCAGCCTTTCTCTTTGTTTCTGTCTGTTCTTCATTCTCCTCTTTTCTGTCTCTTTGCTGATCCCTTATACTTACCTTTATTTTTAATAATCCCTTTCTGCCCTCCTTCCCCTACAACCACACCCATCCTTTGCTCTCTCTGGGGCTAATTAACACATGAACGGACTCTGCTCTTTGCTTTCACCCAGACAGAACAGAATCAGCAGTTATTTGGTCTTTGCCTTCCCCTCTGTCCAGTTTCAATGTTTTGCATGTGAAGAACAAATACTACAAGCCAAGCACTAGTTTCCCATCTGCCTCGCGGTTGCTCAACAGCAGCAGGAGCACAATCTGCACCATGGCACATTTCTAAACTATTATTCGTTGTTTTTACGGCTGTTGCCTGCAAAAACGTGTTTCACTGCATTCTTCGGTCCTGCAGAGCCTATGCTGTTTTCAGTGCTTACAAGGTCAACACAAAGCTGATTCCAAAAGTTTCTTTGGGAATAGTTTGTAAAGGAGAGCAATAAGAAGGATAGGAAACTTGACCTTTGAGCAAGCTGCATGCAGCTATCACTCATACAACATTAGAGGATTATTTAAGCTTTTATGTTTAGTATCATCTAATGAAAATGCATAAGAGCTGGTGACTGATGCAAATACAAGAAAGAAAACTGCGCATCATTACATTGTTTATAATTCATGTGAATTTCAGACTCAGTTTCAAGTCATCTGACAATATATAACTCTTCAGACAAGAAGGATCTTCTTGAAAAGAGATCCTGAAGACATAGCTGCAGAGCTTTATACAGTGATAACCTGCACTTTGCAAGCCCCCAAAGACTTCTCAAAATTACTGTTGCCTCTTCTATTTTGCCAGCATTTTAGAGATTGTTAGGCAAGACACACACCACTGGAAAGTCTGATTCCTTTTTCTAGGAGACACAGATGGGCAAATTAGATATATTTCATGCATTTGTAGTAGACTGATAACTGCTGCTGTTCTTATCTGTGTCTATCATGAGAGTTTGCAGCACAGCTGTGTCTAGTAAAGATGGCTAAATATTTCATTGAACAATTATTATTCAAAATGGATTTTCTAGTCTGAAAAGATTTCTGTGTATTTATTGTTGGGAGTTGAGATTTTCTATTTTTCTCCAGAACAGATTCATCCAAACAATTGCTTTTGCCTTGCTTTAAAATTCTTTTTCCCACTATCTTTGCCCCAAGAAGACATCCTGAAAATGCTTTTTAGCCTCAGATTTATTGTCACATTGAAAAACAAAGGGTAAGATCAAAACCTCAGCTATCTGGGTGTTTCCCTGGAGATGCACAGCTTTTTAGTCCACAGCTGTTCTTGCATGTGGAGATTTCATGGAATTCAGTACTACAGGCTTCAGACATGGGCACCTTCCCCTTTATTGAACAGGGAACCTGACCTATCTCAACACTCCTTGGAAATGCTCTAGCAATATATTTTAGTAAGTTTCAACCACCAATTACTTTACAATAACCTGGAAGCATGACATACAATTACAGTCAGGAAACAGAAGATGCTTTTGATATTTTTATTACATGCTTTGATTACTATGGACTTCGTTGTGTTCTCTGACAACTAACTACACAGAACAAAAGTAGATATGTCCAGCGTAATACAGCTCTGCAATAGCAGAAAAAAAAAAAAAAAAAAAAAAAAAACA
>VXAL01002022.1:23772-39117 GCA_013399475.1 Chauna torquata
AAAAAAAAAAAAAAAAACCACTCTTAAGGAATTATGCCTCTAAAATGCTCTTTTTTTTTTTAAAGAAGTAAAAACACTTTGCTTTTTTCTTTAAAATGTTCAATTTGCGTAGAAAGAGGAATGATATCTAAAACAATAAATAACAGCTGAAAGAAAAGATTTTGGTTCAAAAATATCACTATTTCTACAAAACTCTCTATCCTAGTAGTCAGAATGGGACTAGAAACAGACAGATATATGAAAATTTTACTCTAAATTATACTTGGAAGTATTGCAATGGAACTTAAGTCTTTCAGAAGAGAAGTTTCTCTGTTGGACCACTCCCTTATGGAGCTTTCCCACTGAAAAAAACATGCTTATAATGACAGTATAAGCAGACATAAGTATTTCCTCACAGTAGTGATCATTAGTGGAAAACAGCTCAATAGCTGTGTTACATCTTGCATCCTATTCATCAGCACTGGCATTCTAAGAAGACAAGCCTGATCAATATCTACTATTTGAGTTCATAGGCAAATTATTGCAAAATTGATTATGGGTAAAACTCAAGACAATTGTTTTATGAAACACATGTGGACTCTGGTTTTAAATGCTCTCACTATTAAGCTGTATTTAAAGAGTGTAAGTGGTGAACAAACAAATCCTGTAATCATTCTGGCTAAACTGGAGCAATGTTTTCCTGTCTCGCTTTTGCCCTTACATGACAGATAGCATGAACCTGTAATCTAACCTGTGATTTCATCTCTGAAACAAAATCTTTTCCATGATGTGATCCAATGTGTTAAACAGAGATTTTTAATAGCATTAGTTTTAATGACTTTTATTTTATCTCCATTTAGATTTCTAACTGTCAAATTAAGGGATGGTGAGATAATTAGAAACTGGTTTTTAAGTGCTGAAATTTGTAATAGGGTTGTAACAGTTGTAACCTAGTCAAGTAGAGACTGAAGTGGCATTAAGGGAAAAAAAAAAGATTAAATTTAGGTCCATATAGTTAGATGTTATTACGCACTTTTATCCCCCCAAAGTTAGAAGGATAAAATCAAGATAGACTAACCAGAATGAAATTATCTTAACATAGTGGTCATGATGGTCTGCAGAAATGCCACACTTTCTTCCCTAAAGAGAGGGTTACAGAGGCCTGTGTGCCTTAGTCCTGATTTCTGAAGAGAAAACCTGCATGTTTTCTTATAATACAAAATGAATAAACCTTAAAAAATATTAAGGTAGTTAACCATGCAGGTATGCACATTCTTTTCCTTCAACCAGTGCTGTCATATACAGATGTATATGCATCATCTATTAGCCAATTTCAAGATGAAGCAAAGGAAACACATCCATACACTGCTGTATTAGATAACCTTAATCATAGTTCTGTATCATTATAGGAAGAATAATGGAAAGCTTATTTGTGTATTAACTACAGCCTTACTATACTGGCTGAGTTGTTCCAGTGGTGAGTCCTACAATTCAGATATTACAAACCTGTTTGTGGAGAAACATTCGTGTCAGTTGGCCAGTGAAGAAAATCATATACCAGACCAAAATCCAGCAGCATAACAACAAAGTGGAGTTACCAAGTTTAAACAGTGTGGCTGTAACATAGGACAACTGATCATAAATTATATGGTACTTAAATTGCTACCAAATCTTTAGAGACCTATTTGGAATATATGTATATAAGTATATATGTGTATATATATGTATGTACATAAACACATAAGGAATCAATAAACTATATAGAGAAATAAAATCTAAAACGTGTCACATAGAAACATAAATATTTCCATCAATGTCACATTTGCCAGAAAGGAGAGATTATTAATTTACTGAGAAGTGCAAAAACATTTCCACACATTGTAGGATCACAAACACAAACACATTCTTAAATATACTCTGTGGCAACATTCAACTTAAACTCTTTTTTCCATTCTGCTTTACTCTGGAACAATATATTTCAAATTCCTGCACATGTAAATCATTTGTACGTGTAACAATAGAAGCACTACGTGTAATATATAATTTAGATATGTACCATACTGAAAATATTTTTTATGTATATATGTAGTCTCCTATGAATTTCTTAAAATGTTTACACTTTAAAATGTTGGATATTCTTTGCTTGAAATCCCTGTACTTCCTGAGCAATGCCTCACATTTCCTCACATTGGCGGTAAATAGATTAAAGCATATAACTTTTAGAATAGATTGTTTCACTTCAATATGTTTGGCTTGCAGCACAGTTTAGTGTGCTTCAGCCTCCAGTGTTACCTATGAAGATATTTGAGATAAAAATGTTATGAAAGTATGAATACCGATTACAAACCACATTTAAACATAAACAAACAAAATTTAGACTCAGGATTTCTTCTAATCCATGAGTAACATAACTGCTGAAGAACAATTACAACTCAATGTGTTTTATGACACTCAAATTTCTTTGGCATGTAGGGGTTCCTTATCAAATCTAAAACATGAACCCATTACCACAGCACCAGGAAGCTGATTTTATGTCTGGTGTAAAACAACAACAACAACAACAAAAAAAAAACCCAACGTTATTTCACCCTCAAGCATGCTAGAAAAAGTAGGGCTGTCTAAAACCTTCATGTCACACACAGTCACGAGGACGCAGCAACACTAATGTGAAATACGTTACTGGAAGGATGACATGCCATTCAGCTATAATCGACTCAAAGTAAACATTAAGCATTAGGGGGCGCAGGGGACACNAAGAGGGGGGGCGGGGGCCCCCCCCCCCCCCCCCTCCCCCAAAAAAAAAAAAAAAAAAACCAGCAACTACAGCTGCCTTTGCCAATCAGTAAAGAAAGCCGTAAGAGCCTACCTGAGACAAGCGAGACTGTGTCTTTCTCCCATGAGACAACAGTGATGTATGCCTCCACAGAGGAGGGGATAATGCACTTGAACACTGCTACATTGCCTCTCATGGCTTTCTGGTCCTCCACACGGACTGTATAGGGTTCCCGTAAAACTGAAAATAGAAAAACAGATTTCCTTAAAGAAGTTATAATCAGACTTCCCATCTATTTCTTAGGTTAGATTCATGAAGTTTCCCCAGGAAGGTTACTCAGGTTGTGAATTTATTTATCTGGTTAAATGATAGTTTTGCAAAGCTGACTGCACATTAATACAGAAACTTTCCCAGATCTTTTCATTTACTCAAAATCTGCTCTTCACCGTGTTTCTGTGTTCCTCCCCTACCTAATTTTGGGAGCAAGGAGAAAGAATTTTACAAGAACTGCATATTCATGTGGGTAAATCGTGTTGTCTTCTGCTGCTTGTCTCATTTCTCATGCCACATTTCCCATCACAAATTGTTTTCTGCTCTATCAAAGGCTACAAATTTCATGCAACTACTGTGGGTGAATAAGGCATCAAAGGGTAGAAGAGAAGGTCAGTGTCATTTAGGATTTTGAAGAAGTGATAACTGAAGGAGAAAATTGATGGAGGTGACAGCCAGAGGAAAAAAAAAAACAAAATGTTTCAGAGACACAGAGAAATGATAGCAAGGTCAGGTAAGAACTGCATTCAATTGACCAGCACTGAAAGAAATAAGTCAGTGATAAGAAAACAGAAACTGTATTTGGGAGTTGTTTTAAATAACTACGTGAGAGCACTAAGATCCAGGATGTGATTTGACTAGCAAATGGAAGGATTAATTTCATAACCAAAGAGAAAAAAGAAGAACAGAAAAAATTCTTCACACCAAACTAGTACTGCTGGGATGAGATGAGGTTGCATTGGGTAGAAGAACGGAAAGAAGGAAAACCCTGACACTGAAACAATGCGATGAAGAAGGAGGGGTGAAAATCCTGTAACAATTAACAGAGAAGGTAGAGCAGAGAAGAAACAGATGTTATCTACTGTACATAGTAGTAAGTGGGTAAGACAGGAAGGACAAGCAGTAATGTAGGATCTCCACAGGCTCATAAGGTCAAAGTGCAAGAAAAGAAATCACAGCCAACATAATTATGTATCTTGAGGTAGTGGTGAAGTGAGGAACAGTTTCAATGACAATAGGTGTGAATGTATTGTAAAGTGACTTGTGTCTGAGGCATATATGCCTGAAGGTAAAAATTATTGGCAAGAACAATCCCAGTGCAGCAATGTAACCAAGTCAGCAACGCTGAACTGCCATGTTACAATGGCATTTCTTGCCCACATACCCTGCCCACAAACACACACCAAGCTCTACCCATTACATTTAACCACATTCATTCTATGCTGAAGAGCCAGTAAATGCTTTGCGCTGTTTGTGCATGTATTTCCATAAACCAGGTGCACTGGAGTTTTTAAAGGTCATCCCCACTAAATGTCTTTAAAGAAAAAAGTCAGCCTACTGAGATGTAACTGTATTTTTCACAAATGCAGATAATAGCAAGTTTGCAGGTCCAGGGCCACCATTGTGAAAAGGAAGACTGGAGTTCTCCATCCCTCTCTCAAACCCAAACAAGACTGTAACAATATAGCAGTTAGGAACCAAAAGTAAATAAGTCTAATTATAAAGTAAGTACTGCTTTTAAAAAAAAAAGCAAGACAAACCCATCTTCTGTGATAAGACTGACTACTCGTTTAAACAAAAAAGTCAACAATTTCTTTTTAATCAGAAGTTAAATTCCTTAACTCTGTTATAAACACACCTCTGCTGAACTGATCATATTATAAGAATCTTTAATGCAATGCCTTTACAACTGTGGCTACCCTGTGATGAAGCAGCCCCCTAATCTTGTTCTACACTGCAGAGAATGCTCCAGAGCACATAGGTCATCTTTATGAGGCTGACTTTTGACTCTTGCTCACACTCCAACCATCACTTATAGACAAGGTTTTTTAGCAGCAATATCCTAACACACTGCTGAAAACATCTGTGGGACACAAAAACTGAAAGCAGGTTTTTTATTCATTTCTTTGTTTGAGAAGTTTATTGTGATTTCAGAGGCCCCTCAGTTATTCCCAGATCATAGTTTGCCAGCTCCCATGAGTGATTTGCTGATTGTTTTGAAAGACCCAATTCCCTGAGACATGAATTTATATAAGAATTTCAGCCTTTGCTAAAAAGAAATAAAAAATAAAAAATAAAATAAACAAATAAATTCTTCCCTGCCATGATTGCACATGAAAACTTGAAGGTGAAATGGATGTATGCACCTCTATTCCCTCATGGGACTGGTCTGAAGGAGGGTTGAGTTGGGTTTCTAGCTATGGGTTTGTCCCTTTGATTTTGTTTGTTTGTTTGTTTGGTTGGTTGGTTGTTGTTGTTTTGTTTTTCTTAGGTTTTGTTTTGGTTTGTTGGCTTTTGAGGGGTGCATTTTATGCAAAATTATATGCAAAAACACAAATACAATCATCAGCAAACTTGAACCCTTATATCTGCTACTCATCATATTCTTGGGGAAGCAGGTAAGTTAGCTTCAGGCTTTCTCAAGCTGACTGAGAAGGGGCATAGCTATATTAGTCTTTGCATGACTGTGCTACAAATGGATGCTCCACTGGTTGCTAGTATATTCCTAGAAAATTATATTGCTTTTGGAGGGCATTGGAAGAAGGAGGAGGAGATGAAAAAGAAAGATTAGAAAAGGCCCCAAAACATGATGTTAATTAGGTCCAACTGAAACTGCATACAGATTTTCACTTGAACAAAAATGTGATTGAAAGTAACACACAAACAAATGAAGTTTATCACTTCATATTTGACTTCCACGGGGTTTACCATCTGAACATAAAACATAGCTACTCTTATACATAGGAGAATTTCTCAAAAATTGTATATACCTGTGGCTGAGGATTATGCAAGTCTCCAAGAAAGACTCACTAATAGCTATTGTCTGCTATCAGGCGTGATGACAGCTGTGGCACACAGTATTGGTTCATAGGAAGGAAGGGAACCTGTTTAACTTGTTATCCGAGGCTCAAATTATCCATATGAATCAACATCTCAATTAAATGAATGGATCAAGGGTAAGAGACTAAAAAGGGGAAGAAACGGTGTTAAAAAGAGGCATTTCTGACTTGGCCAAAAACAGTTGTTAGCTTATGAGTCAAGCAGCTGTATCTACCTATTGCAAAGCCTTTTTCATGCCCTGCTTCCATTTAGGATGTTTATTTCTTAAGCAGGACAAGGAAACTTCTTTTGGAGTTCCATGGATAAATGGGTCAACGCTGAGCAACGGACATATCCACATCCTGTCATCTTACATCCTATGCTTTTGCAACAGAATGAGCATTAGTTCAGAGCCTTAGCTAACAAAATTGTGAGTTTTAGCATTCTTTAGATCATCACAATAGTTTATCTGAGAAATAGAAAAATTGGAAGCTAATATTGGAAAAAATGCTGGCTCAAAATTACAAAATTGGGATACATTAACAAATCCATTATGTTCTCTTTAAATATAATTCTGCCAGCTGTCATGTCCACAAATCTATTAAACTAAAACCAAGTACAAAAACCAGAACCAAGCTCCAAACCTAAAAATGATTACTATATATTCTTGTGAATCAGTGGTTTTCAAACTTTTTTGATCTGTGGACAATGAAGCATTTTGAGAGGAAGAATAAACCATTATAGAAAAGCCACATATATCTAACATGTGAACTTGCTTCTCATAGGTACTTCTTAAGGGGAAAACAACAACAACAACAACAACAACAGCAACAACAACACTATTTTAGAATAAAATTTGAATGAGGGCTATGAGAATTGGAAATCTCTTTTTCAATCTTACCTTCTAATTGTCTACAAACTACAAATCTCTGAATGTTAGTTTATTAGCAGAATAAATTCTCTTAGTTAAAAAGAGAAATGAAATCAAATCTACTTGGTAACCGCTCACCATTTTCCCTACATAAATCCTATGAAGGCATATCTCCAAAGGAAAGATATTTCTCTTCTGAGAAAAGACTATCACAGCTCCTCTGACAAAAAAGGCTATGAGAATTTGCATTAGGCAAGGGTCAGCTTCCAGATTAGCTTTTGTTTGTTTGTTTGAATATTTTAATTAGCTGAAGTGGGTAGACAAAATCTTCAAAAAGTATGCAATCGTGTTTATGTGTTGTAACAAAAGGCCTGATTTTTATCCCTCTTTAATTCTCTACTGGTTGATCCAGTCTGCACATAGTACAGAAAACAGACACAAAAACATTACTCTCATTTGCACTTTTTTAGCTTAAACAGAAAGCATTGCCTATGTACCAACATCAGTTGCTGAGTTGTTGTATAGGACACAAGCTTCTCAAAAGAAGGCACAACTGAACACAAGCAACTAAGAAGGGATGTGATTAGGCAAGCACTTCATTTTTTTTTCCTACTGCTATGCAAAATCCAAAGACTACATCCTTTTCTCTCACAGATTTTTAATGAGTAAGCTTGGTCTGATTAATGATTTCATTGTTGGTTCATTGTTCCTTACACTTGTTTAGAAGCACAGCTGGTTATGATCTTTGGAAAACTAACTTTTCAACACCAAAATAAAATCAAATCAGGAAGAGAGGAGATAGAAGAATACACTATTTCACATAATATTCTGAGGGGTTCGGAGGTTACCCTTCTGGCCCACCTCCTTTGATTCACAACTGCTGCTACTCTTTGTCTGAAACACCCAAGCTTCCTCCCTCCTCAAGCCCATTCTAGTCATGTAAAAGACTATACTTACCGGCCTTAATGTGAACATCCTGACTTCTGATTTTCCCTGAAGGATTTTCAGCTGTGCAATAGTAAGTGTTATCATGGATTAAGTTATTAAAGCTTGAAGGAGGGAAGGGGAAAATTTGGAGAGTGCCATTGGGGTGGACGTGGCGGATCCCTGGGACATCGTAGATCTCCTCGCCCGTTGCTAGGTACCATCTGAGCGTCACAGGGGGGATCCCTGCTGCTGGACAGGGTACCAATGTCCCTGTGGTGCTAGCAAACACTACCTCTTGCAGAGATGCATTGACAAAATATAGACTGGCGTGTAGATCTTCACTGAAAACTGAAAGACAAAAAAAGGGGAGGGGAGAAAGACCTTGAAAACCTAAGAAATTTCAGCTACACAAAACAACTTGACAGTTACTTGCCACAACATCAAATGTAAATTTTTATGATGCCTAGGGAAGTTAATCAAAATATTTGGATCCTACTGCGAACTGTAATAAAAGGTTTCTCATTTTAGGAGAAAATATCACTGGATTAAACCCACTAAGTGGTTTGAATCCAAAAATAAAATAAAAAAATCTGTTACTTTGTACCGTGAACTGAAATAGATCTGATCACTTTTGCATTTGCTGATGCAGCATTCTCTGTAAAGCCAGTAAAAATCTAGTAGTTATCTGTTTCCAGGAAATTTCTAATAACAAAATTCCTGCCTGAAGCATAGGTTGTTTCTGTTAGCATTTATAAAATTATTTTTACAGTCTTTCCATGGCAAAATGATTTATGAAGTAATAAGTAGGACTGAGCAAACAATGAAAAATCCCCGTAATACCTAAATAACAATACATACCTATATTTAATACAGATACAACTTAATAGATACATTATATAATTGGTCAGATCTTTCTAACAAAGACTTTGAAGCTTAAGTACAAAGCACACTTACAGTAATGGTGGTTCTGCTATCTATGTGACTGTAGTCCCCCTCCCAACTATAAACAGCAGATTCTGTCACACTGAACTGTCACACATCGGTATTGGTCAGAACAAAAGATTAGCACTCATTTTTCTGAACACTTCTTCCATGGGTTATTCAGCTATTACCCTGATGATTTGAAAGCTTCAGACGGCTTGAAGATACCCCAACATTTCATCCGAAATACCTTTCTAATACTCTTCTGCTTAAGAGCATATCAGCATAAGCCAAGATTTTTGTTTTTCAATATACAGTAGGAGACATTACCAATAATATCACCCTATTGTACATTTGTGTATACAGCTCACCACAAAAAAAGTGCCAGTTTTGCTTGAAACAAACACAGAAACTTACATATTTCACAATATCTTGAATACAGTAGATTCTGACATGATTTTCCCCATGTAAGTCAAGTAAGAACTAAGTTTTTGAAAAAAATGATTATAATGCATCAGGCCCAAGTAAGCATCAAGACTGATTTCAGGGCTAGCCTTCATTTGCACAAAATGGATGCTATTGTCCTCCAGAAATAACTGGCAATCCCACCACGAAGTCATAAAGTGCATTGTCTACCTCCGCCACTTAGTTTCATGGTAACTTGGAGCACAAAATGGAATATTTTCTCCTTCTTTCCCCAGACAATTTGAGGGAAGGAGACATAAGGTGGGAAGAGATTCTTTTCTAAACATCATCTTGTTGATATTGACTGTCAACAGAGTCCATCTCAAAAGAGGCTGGGACTGGCTCTAGGACTCCCTAGAATGAAAGAAGTAGGAGAGACTCTCCTAAAGCAATAGGGAAAGATATCTAGCATGCAGAAGACAGCCAAATAAATGGACACCACATAACAAGACAAAAGGCACTTGGATATTTAGAAAGAAAGCATTTCAAGCACTGGAGCCAACAAGTCCCTGCCTACAGATGAGGTAGGTGCTAGTTCAGAATAAGTCCCTTGCAAGAAACAAATTCTTCCATGTTGGCTCAGCTGTAGTAGAAACTTAGGTTTCTGGAAAGCAAAAAGAGGCGTAATAGGACTAAGCACAGGAGGAAGCACAGCTGAATAAGATGGTGCCACTTTTACATAATACATTTCTAATTATAGTTGTACTTTGAAGCAGAGAATGGTATTGCTGGTAACATAATGGAGAACTGAAAAAAAGAAAAAAAAATGGCATTGTTCATCTGCTGTACAAGCTATTCCCTACAAATACCAGGGAAATAATCAACAGTGCATTTTAATTTTCATTGGTCAATAAGGCGTTCACATAGAGGTAACAAATATAGTTCACATTGGTCAGCTTTTATGCTGTACTGCTTCTCAATAGACATGCATGTAAAAACAGTAGATTTGCTGGCCAAGAATAAAGAGGTAAGTACCAAACTGTAAATGCCATAAAAATAGAGAATATCAGGAACTATGTTTGACACTTCCATGGAATCTTTCTAATCGAAATGCAGCACAGCCAAACTAGAGACTCATACTAGCAGCATATAACAATGAATTTTTTCTAGCTGCTTTGTATCCTCTGTAGAAGCTTTCACTACTTTTGACAAACTTTCCATCCATCAGCCTATACAATACTGCTTCATTTTAAGGAAGCATCTGGTACACATTCATCTTAATGGCAGACACAAACACACTAAGATCCCCGGAAAATAACTGCAGTGCCATAATATACATGCATATACACAATGCTGACAATCCAGATGTGTTTTGTAGCAGAAAACAATGCATAAGCTACTTGGAGACATTCAACAACAAAAATGGGATTTCAGAATCTTTTATTAAAAAGATATTTCTAAGCAACGTTCATAGGAAGAAAGTGATTAGCTAAATAACAGAACAAGTGATATATCAAAACCTAAATGAAACTGAGACAAGTCAAAGATGATATGTAATTATGTGTTACTTAATGGTAAAATGTGGTCCAATTAAACACTGTCTTTTACAGTAAGCAGCAACAAGCTTAGATTAAAATTTACAAGGGAGAGAGGCAGAGAAATTTGATAAAAGAGTTATAAAAGAGTGAATAGAAATACTTGATGAACAAAAAGAAAGGTAAGAATAGAAGAAGGAAAAAATATCAGACTGGTTCTACTAACTACCTAAATACTACTCTGGGAAAAAAAAAAAAAAAAAAAAAAAAAGTCTTTTAAAGTGTTTTGTCTCCAGAACAATGGCTAAAGTGGCAAGGGCCCAAGCAAACAGGCATAGACCTTCCACTAAAGCCTGCTCTGCAGGAATGGACCTCACAACATCTCTAAGCCAGACCTCAAATGACTTGCAGTGGAATCTGATTACACTTGGCCTGGACAAAGCAACATCAGCACATTGGAAGGAATGACATCAGTTAGCAATCCAGCCGAAGGAAAGTCAAAGATTCCGCCTGAATAAGGTTTATTTATTACTGAAACCAACAATACTTGAGGGAAACAGGAGGAAGCTTGCATCTTGGCAGAACTCAGTGAGTGCCCCAGCTGAAATGACAAGGTGACAAACAGTCTGCACCTGTAAAAGTTTCAGGGCAAAGAAGTTGCCCTTTGCCCTTAGACCTTTGCCCTTATTCATGTGGTTAGAGGAGCACATAAAAAGCTTATGAGATCAATAGACACAGGGTAAGAGACATTTCTTGAATCTTAGGTTAAATAGATACCATAATCTTATTCATACAACAAGAATAGGAAGGAAGGAAGGAAGGATGTATTTCTTGCAAGTTCAGTCAAAATTTCTTCGACTCAACTACTTGAAGTGATAAAGAGAACTGACAAAGTATAATACCCAAGGAAATTTCTCCTCCTTTTCAGGAGAGACAGCACTGCTGCATTCTCCCTAGCAAAGGGCTAAATATGTCAGCCAGATACAAAATTTCATTTAGCGCTTGAGAAGCTTCCTGTCAAGTAAACTGGCTTATTTCAAGACAAGCTGCTCGGTGGGGCCGCAAGTCAATCACATTCAGAAACAGAAAGTAAGACTGAGCGTTGTGCAGTCAGCTAGTCTGGGTAGACTTAACCAGACTGGATAGACGTAAGTGTAAAGATCTAGATTGGGCTTTGTGTTTGCTGTACCTGTACCTATTGGCATGACTGAGACTGGACTGGCTTTTTTGGTTTGTACAGAGGTTACCTTTACTCTCATCTGGTAAAGTCACTCCTTCCTTAGGTCTCCACGACACTGCAAGTCCTAAATATACGTTGTGAATTTGAAGGTCTTAAATAAGAGCCTAGCAAATAACACTTCTGATATTTCTGTCTATTAGGATGTCATTTGCCAAGGCCTCATTATATGTTGCACAAGACAAAATAGGCTGAAACTGTTTTCTCATAGTCCTCCTTTATAGTGGGGTTGAAGGAGGTGTCACTAAGACTTGAGAGAGAAGATGCTACACAAATGACCGTACTGGGTCAGGCCTGGGCTTGCTCTGTGTAGGCTCTCATGTCCTGGAGGCATCAGTACCAGCCGCAACACAGATGAAAGACCACATGCAAAAGCAAACTGCGAAACTGTCAGTCCAATGGAGAGCATGCTCTTCCCTTCCTCCACCATTCTTTATGTCCCCTCCAGACTGCATCACTTTTAAGAATCCTTACTGTAATGACTCCAAAAGTGAAAACTTTCTCAGAGTTTGGATGTAACATAAAAACATTTTACATCTGTACAGCTGGGTGCCAGAACGTATTAGAGCAGCTTAGTGTTGTACATTTCTTTTTCTTCATATTCTCTTTCTAGTTTTAGTAAGTTCAAATAACACATTTGTGGTTTTTACAGCTAGCTTTTTATTCTTCAAATTCTTCCACAACCTTCTTTCCATATTCTGTAATTAACCACTTAAAGCCCTAGTTTTCTCTTCATGAAAGAACTGAGGTACTTTTGGGTGACAGACATCTCAACATATTCAAAAATAGTAGGAAAACATCCCTTGACTATTATTTGATACTTATATTGAATTATTTTCCCTGTCCTATTCATAAACTAAATACTATTCCTGTAATGCTTATGCAAGGGAAAAGTTTGGTTCTAAATGAATACCAATTTTAAAACAAAGAAAAAATTATTTCTCATTATCCCTTTCATTAATCAAATCCAGCATGAAATATTTATATAGATAAAAGATATGAATCAAAGTGAAAGACTGGAACAAAGAGACCACTGAGATTATTTAGATAAAATAAAAATCAAAGTAGAAAAGATAAATTATATAATTAAGCAGTTGACTGCTCTCCTGCACTATAGCAGGTTGATAGCAACAGCCTTAACTGTATTACAGTGAAGCATCAAGTTTGCCACAGACCTGGACATTAATATTTCCTATCCTTTTCTCCTCAGTAATGTGATTGATGAACTGGGAAACAATCAAGCATCTTCTTTAGATTTAGTAGATCATATAAAGTGTCACCTTAAAATCTAAGAACTTCTCACTGCTAAATACCAGCAAAGTAAATGCAGGAAATGTGGAAGCAAACCCCCAAAATATAATAAAAACATAAAAATAAAAATGGACAGTATAGAATAAAGTTTAAACTTTGACTCTGTCAGAAATCAGCCATCCAAGAACATCCCTTTTTCAGAAAGCTTCTCAGCACTGACTCTTGCAGTCTGTGGGTGGAATAGTAGGTGCCTGTCTACTTCATACCACAGTGGGACAACATACGCCAGTAAATTTTGACAGTCAGGCAAAGTTCCCAGAGACTGGAAAAAGGGAAACATCACTCCCATTTTCAAAAAGGGTAGAAAGGAAAACCCAGGGAACTACAGACCCGTGACCCTCACCTCTGTGCCCAGGAAGATCATGGAGCAGATCCTCCTGGAAGCTATGTTAAAGCACATGCAAAACAAGGAGGTGATCCAGGATAGCCAGCACAGCTTCACCAAGGGTAAATCGTGCCTGACCATCTGGTAGCCTTCTGTGATGGAGTGACTGCATCAGTCAACAAGGGAAGACGGACCAAAGTCATCTACCTGGAATTTGGTGAGGCCTTTGACACAGTCCCACATGACATCCTGATCTCCAAATTGGAGAGATGTGGGTTTGAAGATTGCTGGATAAGGAACTGGTTGGCTCACCGCAGCCAGAGAGTTGTGGTCAATGGCTCTATGTCTGGGTGGAGGCCAGTGACGAGTGGTGTCCCTCAGGGGTCCGTCTTGGGACCAGTATCTTTATCAGTGACATAGACAGTGGGATCGAGTGCACCCTCAGCAAGTTTGCAGATGACACCAAGCTGAGTGGTACAGTTGATACACCAGAAGGGAGGGATGCCATCCAAAGGGAGCTGGACAGGCTTGAGAGGTGGGCCATGTGAACCTAATGAGGTTCAACAAGTCTGAGCGCAAGGTGCTGCACCTGGGTTGGGGCAATCCCAGACATGAGTACAGACTGGGAGAAGAACTGATTGAGAACAGCCCTGTGGAGAAGGACTTGGGGGTTCTGGTGGATGAAAAGCTCTACAGGAGCCAGCAGAGTGCACTCACAGCCCAGAAGGCCAGCTGTATCCAGGGCTGCATCAACAGAGGCGTGACCAGCAGGTTGAGGGAGGTGATTGTACCCCTCTGCTCTGCCTTTGCGAGGCCCCCCTTGGAGTACTGTATCCAGGTCTGGAGCTTCCAGCACAAGAAGGACATGGACCTGTTGGAGCAGGTTCTGAGGAGGGCCACGAGGATGATCAGAGGGCTGGAGCACCTCTCCTGTGAAGAAAGACAGAGAGCTGGGGTTGTTCAGCCTGGAGAACAGAAGGCTCCAAGGAGACCTCATTGCAGCCTTTCAGTACTTGAAGGGGGTTTATAAAAAAGATGGAGAGGGACTCTTTACATAGGCAGATAGTGATAGGACAAGGGGGAATGGTTTTAAACTAAAAGTGGGGAGATTTAGATTGGATGTTAGGAAGAATTTCTTTACTCAGATAGTGGTGAGGCACTGGAACAGGTTGTCCAGAGAAGCTGTGGATGCCCCATCCCTGGAAGTGTTCAAGGCCAAGTTGGATGGGGCTTTGGGCAACCTGATCAGGTGGGTGGCATCCCTGTCCATGGCAGGGGGGTTGGAACTAGATGAGCTTTAAGGCCGCTTCCAACCCAAGCCATTCTATGATTCTGCTGCTGGCATCCTTTCAGCCACATAGAGCTGGTACAAAACAGGATGAGACACAGTCCCTTGAGCAGATAGGTGACCAGGAACTCTGGTAGTCTCATCAACGCGTCAAGCTCCAATCAAAATTTAAGGAAAAAGTAAAAAAATCTATCAGCAGCCTGTGTGCCTTCTGGAGTATACCATTTCCTGAGATACCTCAGGCATCATGCCTAAGTTAGGATAGTAGCTGTCCTGAGCCTCTTCTACACCTAACATAGGATGACACAGCATAAAAACAGTTCAGACCTCTCTCTGGTGGGGCAAATCATGCACTTGACCTGGTCCTTCATCTCCACCAGTTAAAGAGAGATTAGACAACTCCGCATCTTTCTTGAAGACCTCAGTTAACTGGACAAGGCTTGCACAGCTGCCCTGATATTTTTAGCTTCTGGATGGACTTTTGTGGTCTACAGTTACAGGTCCTTCTACTCCAAGTCCTGCCTGTCTGGCACATGCATTAGTCTAAAAGCATTACTTCCTTCACCAGTCCGCACAGTCCTTCCACCAGCAACAGTCCAATACATCTCCAGGTTTCAGAAAGTTTAAAACAAGGCTTTTTTTTTTTTTTTTTTTTTTTGGGGGGGGGTGGTAGAAACACAACA
>VXAL01002022.1:39178-52852 GCA_013399475.1 Chauna torquata
CACCTCCAGAAGAAGAACAAAAAAAAAAAAAGAGAGAGAGACAGAAAAGAGATATTATCAACAAAAATAGAAGGAAAAGGAGGAAAAACGCTAACAAAAGTGGTGAAAGTCAGGAGGTTACTAACTCTCAGAGACATTTTTAAGCGAACTCCTCAGTATCTCCTGAGATCTGGTAAGAATGAGCCAGTTCCTTTTTCACTGACCTGAACCCAGAGAAGGAGACAGACAAGAAAACATAATCTTTAGCATAACCTTTCAAAAACATATGGCTATTAGGCAGAGTTTATCTTATCTTTGAATGCCTTTGTATCTAGTTTTCTTTAAAGCTAAGGAAAAAGTGTGCACGTTTGAAGGAGAATATTCCACTTGGCATTAGTAAAATATGCATTTGATTTTTAGGTTTTGAATTTCTCTGTGAAATTTTGGGACCCAAATATAACAACACAATTAAGAAATTTAAAGAACAGAACATAAGCACCATATTAAAATCCTCATTATCAGAGGAAAATAAAAATTTGATTTTTCACTGTAAGGGAAAAGACAAATATTTTGTAAGACAGTTTAAAGAAATTCATGTAAAGAAAGCAATCAGAAAAGCCCAAAACATTTGAAATGAAATGGCTGGACACCTCTAAACAATATGTTATGTATAGGGAAACTGAATTAGCAGCATCATATAATAGGTTAATTACCCTCTCAACGTCCAAACAATATAATGTGCTAAGACAATCTTTTTCACATAGACACACACAGAGAACTGCCAAATGAAATATTTCAGAGTGCTTTGCTGTGCTGTTCAAACCAGCAGTAGAAGTTTTACAAATGCAATCATAAATATGAAGATTATTTGGTGCAGAGCACAGCCACAGATAGTCTGAATGAGTGGCAGGGTACCATGCTAGTGAGCTATGTCACAATTCAGGATGAACTTTTTTCAAGATGCTTTCCTATATCACCATTACTGAGACTTTTTTCCAGAGAGAGAGACAGAGACTTATTTTAAAAGAAGAACTGGACACATACAAACAATAGCATTGTTACCACTATTCAATTATCAAGCAAGTAACAAGCTATGCAAAGTAACCTACAGAAATTACTTCTGCTATTGTGAAAAGATCAGAGTGATGGGGAATGACAAGAATCCATCTGTGATCATGTCTCCCTCTAGGGGTTTTATCTAATGACTGAAGTATAAGGTTGCTAAATATTATAAGTTTTATTACAGCAAGAGTAGAATGAATGACCTTTTGCAATTTTGGCTTGGATTCTGACTCCTGACAGGAATTTCATATGCCTCTCTAAATTGACAAGGATTGAATATTCCTCATTATTAGAGGAGAGAGAGGGTAAAACAGAACTCACACAAGGAATAAGGTACAGGTGGAGGCAAGGCAGCCATCTTGACCGGGGAACAGTAAAATAGCACTAGATAAAGATGCTCTGACTAGACTCCAAAGTATTTGTTACTAAAAGGAACGAAAAGAACAAAGAAAAGAGAAGACAAAACTAAAGAGAAATGATGAGAGAATGGTAAGATCAACACAAAATAGCTTGAATATGGAAAACAAAATAAAATTGATTGCACAAACTTTGAGATTTGAGATTACAAGTATAATTAACAAAGAGATTACTATATTAAATCACTGTGCTACTATAAGTGGATACAAAAGCACCAGTTAAACACCACCATACACAACAGTCAAGCCAACAATGGAGTTAAGGGAAAAACATATTTATCTGCTTTGTTTGTACTGGCTACTGGATGTAGCCAGTTTGACCTCCTTGATCAATGCTACTTTCTTGCAAATTGCTGAGAAAAGCTGCAAAATATATATATATTTTTTTTGTCTGCAGTTGTCATCTCTTACAAAAAGGAATATAACTGTTGTGCTCTGCCCTGGTCAGATCACAGGTGTTCATGAGAACAATTGGCAGAAAAACTTTTTTTTTTCCCCCTTAGAAAAATATATTTTCCAGTAACTAATGCTGAAGCTTCCATTGCTCTAACAAAACAATTTTCTCCAAGACTTCTTACAGAGGCCTTCTAAACTGCGAACAAGCAGAAGCAAGAAGAATCTTTTCTGCCAATTTTTCAATTAGAAAATGCTGACTTGTCCAAATGAGAGCTGTGCAAGGGTGAGCTGCTAGCAGTCCGCAACAGACCACCCTGATGGGCTTGAAGTGAGCCCCAGCACCTGCGTGAGCCTTGATCATCATAGGGCAAACACAGAGGCCCGGTGCACCTCAAACTGGTACTTGGAAACCTGAAATCTCTGAATTTGATTAAAATGCTCCTTGCTTTCTCTTTGTGGTGGGTATCAGAGACCCTGGTGAAGCCAGATGACAAAATGAATCCCTATCAGTCTCTGCTGGGCATTTCTCCCAGACCTGATGTCCAGGGCACAGAGGCAGAGGGTGCCCCAGGAGAGAGACAATGGGGAGGACTTCGCTGGGGAGCAAGGAGGTGAGGAGCAGTTTCAGGTGGAAGCCTCCCCTCTACCCGAGGTCATCCTCCTCCCACCTCCTGAAGAGAGGGCATAAAGGAACAAGAAAGTGCTGGCAACACAGCTGGGACAGAGAGCCTAGAGGAAGCCCAGGACATGCAAGTTATCAGTTATTTATGTATTCTTGTATAAAGAAAGGCTCCAAAGGAATTGTGAGAGTGTTAATTTGCAAAATGCAACATTTCAAAATTGTTCTCTAAAGAACCATTGAGTTATTCACTAACTTCACTCACCCAGTTTCAGCAGTCATCCCAGAGACTTGGCTTACCATGGTAAAATAAATTAAAAAATTAAGTTGAAAGCATGTCACAGATGTTTGACTTTTGTGGTGGTTTTACCCGGCTAAACAGGTGACCTCCACCACAACCGCTCGCTCACTCCCCCTCCTCAAAGAAACAGGGGGAGAAAATATGATGGACCAGGGCTTAAGGATTGAGATAAGGACAAGCAGGTTACTCACTAATTATCATCACGGGCAAAACAGACTCAACATAGGGAGATTAGTATAATTTATTACTATAACTAGCAAACTAGAGCAGTGAGAAACTAAAAGCAAACTAAAAACACCTTCCCCCCATCCACTCTCTTCTACCTCCTCCCCCCGAGCGGCGCAGGGGAACGGGGAATGGGGGTTGCGGTCAGTCCGTATCGCTTCGTCTCTGCCGCTCCTTCATGGTCACTCTCTGTTCCCCTGCTCCAACGTGGGGTCCCTCCCACGGGATGCCGTCCTTCCCGAACGGGTCCTGCGTGGGCTTCCCACAGGCTGCAGCTCTTCAAGAGCTGCTCCAATATGGGTCCGTACCACGGGGTCCATCCTTCAGGAGCAAACTGCTCCAGCATGGGTCCCCCACGGGTGGCAGCTCCCACCGGATCACCTGCTCCTGCGTGGGCTCCTCTCCACGGGCTACAGGTCCGGCCCGGAGCCTGCTCCTGCGGGGGCTCTCCATGGGCTGCAGCCTCCTTCAGGCCACATCCACCTGCTCCTCCGTGAGCTACTCCACAGGCTGCAAGTGGAGATCTGCTCCATGTGGTACCCCACGGGCTGCAGGGGGACAGCCTGCTCCACCATGGGCCTCACCACGGGCTGCAGGGGAACTTCTGCTCCGGCGCCTGGAGCACCTCCTCCCCCTCCTTCTTCACTGACCTTGGTGTCTGCAGGGCTGTTCCTCACTCCTCTCACTCCCAGCTGCTGTTGTGCAGCAGTTTTTTCCCCTTCTTAAATCTGCTCTCACAGAGGCGCAAACAACATCGCTCACTGGTTCAGGTCTGGCCAGCGGTGCGTCCCTTTTGGAGCCGGCTGGAGCTGGCTCTTCTCTGACATGGGGCAGCTTCTGGAATCTTCTCACAGAAGCCACCCCTGTGGCCCCCCCTGCTACCAAACCTTTACCACGTAAACCCAATACATGTTGTTCAAGTAGTCATGTAAATTGTTGGAACTGTTACTGCAGTATGGAGAAATGGAAAAAAAAAAATTGGAAGGACATAGTCTAAAGCAAGTACAGATGAGCTGGTTAGTTTTTCTACTGCTGTAATGTATATGATTATATAATTGGTATCATTCAGAAAGCCAAAATTCTTTCCACAATATTTAATCTCTAAATGCAGAACAACTTCCTATGTAGTGTGTTGTGCAATGGTAGCCAGTATTTTTAGGGCTAAACACTATAAAATTACAACATGTCCAAAAGGAACAAAAAATTGACTATGCTTTTTCAAATTGCTACTCTGTTTCTATATGCCGGTGCTCAACTTTTTATTCAAAAGGTATTCATTTGAATCAGTTTCAAAATCAGAACCACTAATGAGGATAATTAAGTATGCAATTGTTTTTGCCTACCAAAAAAAAAAAAAAAATCACTACAGGAAAAAGCACACAGTGTTACATTATCATTCTCACAGGACAGCAGCCTCCATTAAATCAAAGCAGTCTCCCACAATTAAAAGAAAAGGTCCTCAGGTCAAACCATAGCAAGAAGTGGAACTCACAAACGAGTTGCATCTCTGGAAGAGGGAGAAGCATGGGTTTTAGCAGAGTGCGCTGTAGAGACCTGAGAATACAGGCTAATGCGCAAGTGCAATAGATGCAAGCCATGGGAGCCTTTAATCATCTAAAAAGGAATAACCTATCTGTGATTTAAATGCTTGCTTGTAACTGCAAGTTCAATAATGAATATCTACCCTTTCATTTAACCCATGTGGGACAGGTGTTCCAGTGCTTGTTTGGGCTAAAAGCTACCAGAATAAGATGTGTAGGTAAGTTTATTTTCCCTTATTGAAGAGAACAAAGAGAAACTAAGAAAATGGCAAATAAAGAGTTGTCAGCTTAGGGGCAAAAATATGCATTGTTGCTTCTTGAAGTAAAAGCCCATTCATAACCTCAACTCCACTTATCTTTCATAAAAGACACATTGCAAGATCAGAAATAATCTCATACAGAAATGAAAGAAGAGCCTCGGATTTATATTTTTCTCTCAAAAAAGATGTATATAAGCGCTAGGAATATAATTACTTAGCTGTGTCATGGAGTTCTGAAAAATTGAATCAATCAATATTTGTATAGCTTTTATTTTGACTGATTTACAAAATTATCGCATTTTTCATAAACAGAATCATCACTTACAAGGATCCATTGGCTGATATCTAGCAGCTTTCAGTCTGGGGCTTGCCTGAAAATGCAGCTGACCTAGTACTTTCTTACAGTGTACTGCTGGCCACCTGCATCACATCCTAATAGGACAACAGAGTTTTACAACTAAACAACAGCAAAGGCTAGCACACCTCTCATTAGATCTGTGCAAGAAAGAGCCAAAATTTAAAAAAAAAAAAAAAAAAAAAAAAAGTTCTCCTCCACACAAAGATGGAAGTAAAATAAAAAATTTCAGGGAAAGTAAATGAGGGGGAAGATGTTCCACAGATATATATGAGGGTATATTTTAGACCAGAGCAGTCAACTACAGTATGAGTCCCACAGTCTGATAACTTCTCTGTCATCTTTCCTATATCCCAGATGAATGCTCTAACACTCAGGCAAGATGCTGCAAAGTTTTTCATCTGGATTCAGAAAACAGTTGGGACACTCTTCTGGGATGGTCTCTTCTCTGATTTTTCATGTAGGTGACCTCCACTTCATGTGAGTGAGGCCTACAGCAAGGGTTGGCCTTAGTCTCCCACCAAACCCTGCAAACCTTCCAATCCCCAAGCTATAGGAAAATACAGAAGGGAATAAAAAATAAATAAAAAATAAAAAATAAATTAAAAAAACATGCGAAGAGAGCTGTAAATTCCAGCCTCTCCATTCCATTATTCCACTTCATGGTTATTACCAAGTATCCTCAAAAGCTGCCCACAAAAGCTCATTCCTCCCCCGCCTCCAAGAAGCCTTCAGAAGCTCTCACTAGTAATGATTACCACAAGTTCAGCAGGGCCCTGCATCTACAGGTTAGAAGCAATCTTTGTGGTCTTACCAGGATGCTGACTATTAAAATTTTCTGTATATTCAAAGCAGGATTGAATATGTACCACTCAGAGGTCTATCCCATTGTTACAATAGGATGGTGAGCATAAAGCTTTGTTCAGCAAAACTATTATTCAACTATCAGAGGACACAAAGTAGAGGGGGAAAGCTGAGGGAAAGGTCTCGATGCCCATTGTTGCTCCATACTCAGGCACTTGGGGGCAAAGTACATTCTCCTTGGAGGAATTGAACATTGGGAGAAACAAAATTGTCCCAAAAGAAAGATAAGAACAGAGATCTGGGGTTAGGCTGGGTCTGCACAGTTGTTCACCCAGACACCTTCAGTGAGCTCATACAGTAAATACAAGCATAGACATCTGAAATGTATGCTGACAGGCATCAGCATATGAAGTACAATATTTTACTGTAAGAAGTCACACAGAAACATTGTTAAATACTTTAGCATTAAAATAAAATGCAGAAAAAAATTAGGCCAGAGTTTTGGTAGCACAACATTTCCAGCGTAGACACAGTTCTGCTCTGTTGCAAGTCCCTGCTAGAGGAAAACACAAAATCTGCCCACCAGGGCACGGGGGTAAGCAGAGCATGAGGATAGGTGGAGCAGCCCCTGTAGTGTTGCCCAAAAAAACAGAGTTCTTCCAGACACCACTAAATAGACTAGTAGTACTGAGCTCTACTGTATTTCCTAGTTAGGAAATACTGAACAGAACTGCAGTCTTAACGGTCCCAAGTCACCACCATCACCCACTAGCACATCAAGGACAAAATGTAATATTAGTGTGGTGAATCCTTTGCATCACTCATCTTATGGTATTGTGGTTTAAGAGGATTTCCATTCAGGAAACATGAGTTTACTGTCCCCCACCCCTTCTCTGTGATTCTTCCCCTTTCCGCTGGTCCTTATTCCACAAGTCTGCAGAAGTAGAACAAGTCAGGGCACCCGAAAATGTAAGAATGGAAGAAATTCCTGAGTCACAGGCAAGACAGTAAATACCCTTGTGAATGACTGTGGAGGGATCAAACCCTTGGCTCTAGAAATGGCTGTCTTTAGCCAACCCTTGCCTGGACTAGAAACACCTTCAAGAGCACAGCCACTTCACATTTGGATTTCCTGGGCTGTTGTGCATTTTCAAACAGCCGTAGAACATGCAGTACTTCTTAAGCATTTTGCTGCACTAATGCTACTTCACAACTGTGCTAGATTTTTGCACCTGCGGGGACAAGAGCTCAATCTGACTGTATTTTTTCTGACAGTTTGCCCATCATATCAGACAATGCTGGCTTGGGCTGAGTCACAGCAACATCCCAGCTACAGAACAAGAGCATCCCTTCCCACCCACCACACACAGCACCAGTGGTGGAACATGGAGTGAATGGGGCACAGCTGTCCATCTTGCTCAAGGGATGGCTGTCAAGTAATGCAGAGTTCAAATAAAAGGGAGGGAGGGGAAAATAAAGACAAAGAAACCAAACAAGCAAACAAACAAAAAACAACAACCATCCTACTGCATGACAACTATTTCTGGTTAGTATAAACAGCCAGTAACAATAAGTGTAAGCAGACAGCCTCACTTCTTCAAAGAGAACTGAAGTTGTATATAATAGTATTTTAATAATCAACTGCTGAAAGGTGCGTGAAGTGATTTGGCTCTAGTAAACATCAAAATAAAACCAGTAATTATGTAGGCACTAAGTAGCTCAAACACTACAACACAACAAGGCATAATGAAGAAAAGAAGTCTCATTAGCATTTGGTTATTGCTCACGTTTTTCCTACACTGCTTTTGAGATCACCATGATGTACTAACTTCTGTTTAGGTGCCACCAAATGAAAAGAAAGCATAATGTATTGGTTTTTGCGGCTACTGCTATGGAAGATTAGAGCTATGACGAATTACTGTAATCTTAATAACAAAAACACCAAAACCTAAACTAGGCATTCACTGTACCTATCACTTGCGAAAAATAATTAAAAAAGAAATAAAAATAGAAAAAGGCAGATCTGAAACAAATTTTCAGGATTTAATTTGGCTTCTTAACAAAAACAAAAAACTATAACTTCTGGAATGCTCAGTATTTGAACAACTGCAGTCTAGTGCTCTATGGTTTTTTTCCATGGGTTTAATATATAATTCATATAATAAAGCACATAGAGAAAATATTAGTATTTCAAAATACACACAATCTATTTCCAAGGATATCATTACATTTCTTTTACTTGATGAGAGCTAAAAGTTTCAGAAGTTTAGTTTTGCTGAAGAGAGAAAGATTTTAAGATGAAGAAATCAAATATATCTAAAATAAATTAAAATGACAACACCTCACAATTTTTATATAAAATCTAAAACTGAGGAGAGATACTACTAACATAAAAATAACTTCTCTAACAGTAGTTTAACATTCTGAATGATCTCAAGATAACATTCAGAGTTTGGAAATGGCAAGTTCAGCATGCTAATCAGTTGAGGGAAAGAAATATATATGAAAATACTGTAACAATGGACAGAATGGATATATAATGTATATTTACATTTGAGATATTCTTGGCAAAATACAAGACTGTTTTGCCTTAAAGTCTTCTTTGCTTACCTGAAAAAAAAGCACTGAAAACATGAAACACTGAGCTGCAGCTCAGCAATCTCTGTTTTAGTCCTCCGTAAGACTTCCTGTGTCACTTCAAGGCAGTCACAAGCCACAAAGTGCCAACAACTGCAAAACCTAGCCGTACTGAATTTCAGTGAAGTTCAAGCATTTAAATACCAGTGACAACTTGTATCTGTATTTTCAAGCCATTTAAAGTATAAATAAGAACATATCACTTCCTCACACAAGTGCAATGAGAAAAAAAGTCCCTGCACTTTCATGTCAGCAACTCTCTTAGGTTTTATGACATCCTTAGACAAAGTAATATGCACCATAGTTGAACATATAAATATCTACCAGTCTGCCATGCAACTGTATCATCTTTACATTGTGGACTCAGCTTTCATATGCATTTCTATCCTCCAATTATACACTCTAAAACAGTTGGTCTAAAGAAGCTTTTCGATAAATGTATCCGAAGGTATAATAAATAGCATCAGTGCCCTGCAATGAAAGACTGATCTAAGTTAGCTATACTTTAAAACTTACACAACTAACTTAACAGCAATATGTACTTCTTACTACATTGTTGTAAGTTCAGTCTAAACAAATCTGTTCCATTCCAGCTTCCCTGACAGAATTCTTTACACAGATCATGCACAGAATCATTTTATTAAATCACTTTTGGCTGACATAGAATGACAATGTTCTACATAAAACTACCTTAGTGAAAAGAAAAGGAATTCTTAAATCTTCAGATTCTTTTAAAAAAATAAAAGATTTCTGTATAAAAGTAGAAAAAAATGTTGTCCCAAGCATTTATTTACCTATCATCCAACCTCCAGCAGTGGCTGATACAGAATGCTTAGGGAAGAGTCTCTCATATGTTCCTAGTGGTGACAGCGAATTTGAAGTCCAGTATTACAAAACTAACTAGAATTACTTTTTCTGTTTGCAGGGTTCCACACTCGCTTTATTCCCCATTGTATTTCCCAATGATCTCTCTTGTGGAGAACTGTACTTACATGCTATTGGATAATCTTAAATACTGTTTCATCAGAAGACCTTTTCACTTTATCATTTATGACCTTCTGTTCATTTATGCTTATCTTGAACAACCCATAACCCAGCACAGAACCCTGACGTTCCCTGACAATGATTTCTCCCCAGCATGAGAATCATCTGTTTGTTTCCTATTTGTTTCCTAGGCTATCATTTATCTTCATGAGGACCTCTCTTATCCTGTGACTTCTTTCATACTATTTCACATGATACTTTGATGAACTCTTTTTAAAGATCTAATTATGTTATACTGACTGCATTCTTGCATTCTGCTTGTCCACCTGCTTTGATTCTCTAAAAATAAAATAATAATAATAATAATAACACAGCAAAAAATCTTTTATGCNAATAATAATAATAATAATAATTGGCAAGGCATGGCTTTCCATTTCTAAGGCTGTGTCAGACTTCTTTCCCCAGTACATTGCATTTACCTATGTGCTCTAATAACTTTGTTCTTTAAGTTGACATAACAAAGACCTGCTAGCCTATAATTCTCCACCATAGTCCTTTAAAACAACAACAAAAACTAACATTAAATATCCAAATAGAAATAGCAAATATAAGTCAATATAAGCAAAAGGTTACAGAAGTCACTATTTCTCCAGGCAATTATATATCTATTTTTATTTACAACTCGAAGGAATCTCATCCATGGCTGAGTTTCTTCTAAAATTTCTTCCACTTGCAATGCAATTTTGGATCATTCCTAAGAACTGCCTTTCAAAGAGAATGAGAGTGGTGAGGAGTTTATCTCACTCCCTGCTTTGAGGCACAAGGTGCACAGAATTATTACAAATTTTCTAGTTCAGCTGTGCAGCAAGATCAAGTACACTTGCCCTGACAATGGACTGAAAAGCTGCTCCTGTGAAACCTACATCTGTGCAGGCAGATGAGAACTGCCAATCTAGACAGATCATGCAATTCATGTCCAGTTTTGTATCTTCTGCACACTTTATATGAGACCAATAAATCCAACCTTAAAACATCTCAGTTGGTGGGAGCATCGTAACTGAGAAAGTCAAAGAGGTCACTGCAGAGAATTCACATGGCTTTTCTGCAAAAAGCTCTACCTCCCTGTACATTTCATTTGCTCCTTCATCATCCTCACCAGATCTTTTAAGCCTTAGGCAAGCTGTTTCTCAAAATCTGGTTTAGTTTGTTTCAACAAGAACAGGCATTTCTCTAGGTAAGGTTTAATAATTTTTGTTTGTTTGTTTGTTTACTTGTTGGGACACAACACACATTGTGAAGGATGCTTTTAATACCTCTGTGTACTATCCTGCTTAACCATATTCATTCAAGTGGGGTATGCATGAAAGAGCACACCTAATCTCTGTCCCTTTTAGAAATTTTAAAAATTATTTAAAATTAACTTCCTAGCACCAATTCCTTAAGGATTGAGTTGTTTTGGCCCAGATAACCATTTTTAAATATTTGGTTGACTTGGTAATTTTCTAGACTGTTTCTCAATGTTTTTCACCTTGACTTTATCATCATTTGATGAAGATTGAAGGACTGAACATGGATATTCTTCAGGTTTTCAGCCCTGGAAGACAAGTCTTCACAAATTATGTGTTCTTCCACACTTATCAAGTTCCCCCATCCTTAATTTTCAAATCATCTCAGTTTTCTTGTCCTGTTTTGGTTTATGTCTACCCCACCCCCCAAATTTTAGAGATTTCTCTTTCCTCTCATAAACCTTGCTCCTTCCTTTCAGCACCATACCAACTCCAGGCAGATAATACAACAGCCTTCAAGAAAAGGCTAGTAGAGAGGTCCTACTATCTAGCTCTTTATTAAAAGTCTACTTTCAGCAAGTCTTTCCTTATTGTTTCCTGTGTTGCTGGTATTTCTTAAATCACTACAGCTGCAGCTCCTACATTTTATGCCAGACCAGGGCAAAAGCAGTGAGGATGCACCTTTTTGGGAAGTTCCCAACCATAATGTACCTTTCACCCATCAGCTTCATGGACTGCATTCAAATTGGTGTGACCAAGCTAATATTAACAGGCTGCAAATACACCTTTTTATTCATCAACCACATTAAATCATAATATTTAAGTCTTAATAAAATGACTGTATTTGGCAAAATAGCTTCTCCCACACACACTCCTGCTCCTAATCAGTGCTAATTAAGTATCTGCATCATACAAATTGACAGCAATGTAGAATCTGAAGCAGAGTTTAAAGTGTAAATAATGATGAGATAAAAGAGATATTTCCAGCAAAATCAAAGCATCAAGTAGTCATTATGTGTAATAGCTATCACAATTTAATGACATTTTGTGCTGGAACTGGAATATGAACAGGAATTAAATTGTCTGATTTTATTTATTTATTTTAACTTATATTCATCCCAACTTATATTTATCCCTTTAAAGGTGCTGTATCTGTAAATATCAAGATTAAGATAGGAAAGCCACAATAGGAGTCTGCTTTCCCATCACACAAATGAATGCACTCCTAATACATGTGAGTAACCACAGGTAGATGAGACAGAGTACACACAAACACTAATTGGAGGTAATGGGAAGGCAGAGGAAGGGAAAATAAGACTTTTTTTGCTCCCATAGACTTGATAAGCAGACACACGTGCTTGCCTGGAAAAAGCAACTCCTGAAAGTGTGTTCAATTGCAGGTATATGAAGATCATGCTATGTGCAGAAGAAAAGGAAATCATGGCAGAGTAGAAGAAACCAAAGAGAAATTCTCACTGCTTTTGAACTTTCTGTATATTTGTAAATGCTTTTATTTTATTAAAAAATTGTATTAAGTACTATTAAAAGGGGAATCCATTTTGACCAGCATCACGGTCTTAACTGGTACTAGGTTTGCAGCAGTCAATAAATTCATTGACTTGAATGAGTTTCTGTATAGCCAGTATTTCTGACTAGCATTTCCCATGGGATCAAGTCCTGAAAGTGGCATTACTAATATTTCAGTACAGCATTGAGAAACCATCAAGAGAGAAAAGAGGTAAGCAAAAGAGAAGGCCAGGAACCTGCATGACTAAAAATACTGTCTTCCTAGCTGTCATTTCACCCAAAACTTTATGTGAAAGGGAAGCCTCTCACAGACAGAGCACAAAGGGCATGGTAACCAAAAAGCACCTTAACTATGCACAGCCTCATTAGATGAGTTCAAATTCATGACTTCCTTATCACTACCTATATGGAGACAGAGATCCACCATGGGTAGAACGTTCACGTAGAATGGTACTCACTCCTCTTTTTTTTTTTTTTTTAAATCAACTAAGTAGTATTTGAAACCTTATCCTTGTTCTGTCATATCGAAGTCAAGGTACAGAATAATGCCACAGTTACCCCTAGGGCCTGTTTGCATGTACAGATACAGAGCTCTTGATGTATGAAGAGCACATGGATCAGTCACTTCAACTTTTAGGGTCAAACCAGAGAACTTTTCTTCATCTTTCCTGTTCTCTCCTTTCTTCATCCAGAGTTTTCAGGAATTTCTTTCCCAAGTATCTGGAAGTGGAGGGGAAGGAGAGATGGGAATTTCCTTTTCTCCCACTAAAAACCATGCTTCCCAAAGTAGAAAGACAATATGTCTGTTCCACCACTATGGGAATAGTAATGTGAAAGGTGGGAATGTATCTGACATGATTGGTTATGATTGTGTTAAACCATTCCCTTCTATGTACTAAAAATATAAATGAGATCATCTGACTGGTAAATCACAAAAGGAAGAAGTCATAACTTTCTCCCTTAGTGACAGAGTTGTTGAGTAAAGATGTAAAATANAAAATATAAAATACAAGTTAAATTTTAAATTTTCTTATCAAAAAGAATTTTTCACTTTGCTGTATCACCTGTGAAGGTGTACACACCAAACAGCTGGTACACTAAAACAGGAAAATTAACAGCCAAATGTACTATGCTTGGTAACATAAGGATTATTTTGTTCAATCAAACTAATGGCCCACCTACACTGGTTCTTGGCTGAAGATGACAGTGGAAGAACCCACAGACATACACGTGCATTGTAATCACTCCCCTACAAAGGTCATCACCCCATTTTCTTCTCTGT
>VXAL01002022.1:69851-81752 GCA_013399475.1 Chauna torquata
ATGAATACTGTCCTCCTTTAAGCACAGTTATATCAGAGAGTTGCACAACGAAGAAGTAGGAGGAATGTTTAAGCTCGAGTATAATATTAGTAGAAAAACAAGAGGTGGCTGTGGAGATATTTAGGATGGAAATTAGAAGACTGTTTTGAAGCCAAAATAGAGCAAATTATCCCAATACAACTAAGAGGGACAAACAATCCAACCAGTAAATTTTAGAGGTAGATTACATGATGATGCTACAATTGCCTGCTGTCACAGGGGGCTGGAGCTGAAGAAACAGGAATTCTCTTCAGTCTCATGTTCTCACAAATATCATACAAGAATATGACACCAGAGTTACAAGTGAACAGCCACACAGAAGCTAACCAATTTACTTCCACATTTAATTCAAACTAATGGGACCTTATTAAAACTCACTGAGCCTGTGGAGGAAACATTTGGAGGTAGGGACATTGTCTGTATAACTCTGTGTACTAAGCAAGCTGGATTCAGACAAACATTTCACTACCAGAAACACTAAACCATGAGTATGCTGACATATTTTCTGAAGGAAAACAAAACAAATGAACAAACAAAAGGAAACAGACAATGAATACATTTCAAGATCCCAAAAGGTTCATAGGGTCTGGCCTATGCTGAACTTATTTCTGAATATGCACTAGCATGCAATCAATATGTTATAATCTCCTAGGCTACAACCTTCACAACCACTTGCTGTAAATATGCCCGACATAAAACAATCTCACATCAAAGCTGTGAACAAAATTACTCCAGAGGCATTAGGCTCTCTGTTCACTGGCTATAGAAGAGCCACAAACCAGAACAGCAAAAACAGCCTCTCAAAGTATTTATGGTGCTGTAGGGTCTGAGGTCAAGCACAGAAGGACTAACATACCAACCTTAGGTAATATTAGCAGATAAGCATCTATTTTTCAGAGGAGCATAGAGCAGGAGTCTTGGCTATGATTTAAAGTTTTTTTCTCATGCAATAACACTGTCTTACTATCAGCAGTCAACTCCCCCCATTTGTTCCAGCAGCTCCTGTGGAAATGACCACTACAGAGAACATCCACTTTCACCCTTTATGGAAAAGTCCAATTCAGTACAACTTTACTGTAGTACTCTGAGGTCATCTTATCTCTCCACAAACATAACACTGTTTTAAGACAAAACATCATGGGGATGGAAGTTATAGCAGTGATTAGAAGCTCAGTTATAAACTTTAACAAAGGTCTCCAGTATCTCCAGGCATTCAGGGTTTTCTTTACATAATGCTTGACCTACGCTAAACAGATAAGGTGAGAAAATAAAAGGTAAAATGCTTTTTGTTAGTTATTTTTTCTGAATATCTGAAATCTTCACATCATTCAACTTACTCTTCTACCTATCCCCAGCTTCCTAAGTGCTTTAATTTGGTCAAACCTTCATCCATTTTTATTTTATGCATTCCATTTAGTGTTTCCTACAGAAAGGATTGTGACCTACACTACTCAGCTTGTACACTCTCCTCAGAGCAACTTTTTTTTTTTGATGAAAAAATGGAGATGAAGCAGTTCATCTCCGTGATTTTGTATCCTATATTGGTTATTCTTCAATGAAGACTTCTTTCTCCTTTATTTATACTCATCAAAATAAAATAAATCCTTTCCCATCATGCAAACAGAAGAATTATTGTATGAGGGAGAAACTATTCCCCAGCCAGTTTATCGCATAATAAAAACAGCATCACGGTACAGCCTGTTGACAGACAGGCCCTTGAACAGTCAACCTGAAGTGGCACTGCCTCTAAAGAGGTGCTTTTGCAGCTTCTCATGCATTAGCTACTAATAGGGGCTAATAGGATTGTTAGAGGCTGTTAAAGCAGCAGTTGAACTAGATAAACATACAGGATAACTTACCATAAGTGACATTTGTTTTATTACCCACAAAACAAAATATTTTTAGCATTAATATGTGATCCATGACTCTATAGTATAGTCTTGGGAAGATGCTGAAATCTCAGACCTTAAAGTAAAAAAAATAAGCCCTTGGAATTAAAAGCCTCAACAGATCAGATAAGAGCTGAAGGAAGACAAAGAGCAAAGAGCTTTTATTTTTTAGCACTTCTCCTCCAGTACACCTTTAGCCTCAATTTAATTCTAAAACTTTGTTCCCCACCCTCATTCATTGTCTGATTCTTTTATAAGGCTTCATGAAATATAGGCTTTCCAGATCTGCACAAAAATGTACTTTGAATGAGGAGGAAAAAAAAAAAAAAATCACAATGCTTTTCCAACAAATACTTCATCAGAAATTCATACTCATGAGCTCTCTCAGGAAATTCAGAACAGAAAAAGGTGGAAGAGGCTTATCAAATCATTAGACATAGAAGTGCATATCTGGCCCATTGGGCATCAGGACTTCCACATACCATAAAGAGACAGCACAAAACTTAGTTCAAATGGAAACTGGAATATTAATTTTTTTTTTTTTTTTTTTGCATGAAGTCTTTTGTGTCTAGTAGTTATAGGAAAATGATCATAAAATCATTTTAAAGAATACTGAAACTCCTTAATACACATAATCCAGTCTCAGTGTTTTGTAAGGTCATATGGGACTGAACCAATGGTCATGGTATTCACTCTTCTTGCTAAGCAACCACGCCCAGAAAGCAGTGAGTAACTGGTCTGGTAAAACACCTGCAGAAGCACTGAATGTGAAGTTAAAAGATTTACTTGGAATGTCAGTGACTGTAGTTAGTGCAAGACCTCTGGAGACCTAAGGAAAAATTTACAACCTCAGATTGATTCCACTTGGAGAGCAGGTTGGGAACAACCCAGATGTTTCTCTCAAACATGTCTTCATAGAATCATAGAATGTTCCAAGTTGGAAGGGACCCACAAGGATCATCGAGTCCAACTCCTGCCTCCACACAAGTCTATCCAAAAATTCAGACCATGTGACTGAGAGCACGGTCTAAACGCTTCTTAAACTCCGACAGGCTCGGTGCCGTGACTACATCCCTGGGGAGCCTGTTCCAGTGCGCGACCACCCTCTCGGTGAAGAACCGTTTCCTGACATCCAACCTGAACCTCTCCTGTTGCAGCTTGGCTCCATTCCCTCGGGTCCTGTCGCTGTCACCGGGGAGAAGGGATTGACACCTGCACCTCCAACCCCCTCGTGAGGAAGCTGTAGACCGCGATGAGGTCTCCCCTCAGCCTCCTCTTTTCCAGGCTGAACAAATCAAGTGACCTCAGCCACTCCTCGTATGTCTTCCCCTCTAGGCCCTTCACCATCCTTGTAGCCCTTCTCTGGACACTCCCCAATAGCTTCACGTCCTTTTTGTACTGTGGTGCCCAAACCCTCACACAGTACTCGAGGTGAGGCCGCGCCAGTGCGGAGTAGAGCGGGACAATCACCTCTCTCGACCGACCAGCAGTGCCGTGCCTGATGCACCCCAGGATATGGTTAGCCCTCTGGGCTGCCAGGGCACACTGCTGGCTCATATTCAGCTTGCTATCTACCAGAACCCCCAGATCCCTTTCCGCGGGGCTGCTCTCCAGCGTCTCGACCCCCAGTCTGTACGTGTAGCCAGGGTTGCCCCTTCCCAGGTGCAGGACCCGGCACTTGCTCTCATTGAACTTCATACGGTTGGTGATTGCCCAGCTCTCCAGTTTGTCCACATCTCTCTGCAAGGTCCTTCCACCCACAACAGAGTCAACAGCTCCTCCCAGTTTAGTATCATCAGCAAACTTACTCAAAACACCTTCTAGTCCTACATCCAAATCATTTATGAAAACATTGAAAAGAACTGGCCCTAAAATGGAGCCCTGGAGGACCCCACTGGTGACTGGCCACCAGCCCAATGTAACCCCATTTACCATAACACTTTGAGCCCTACCCGTCAGCCAATTGTTCACCCATCGTATTATGTTTTTATCTAGCTGTATTCTAGACTTCTTGGTTGAAGTAATACCAAAAAGACCTCTGTTACATAAAAAGCTATATTATTATTTGTAGGTTTCAATTAAATTCATGATTAAGACACCAAAATCCGAGAGTCCAACTCCTATCATAGCCCATCAACCATACCAATTAGCTCTCCAGTGTATGCAGGGAGAGATGCAGCTCACCTCTTCAAGGTGGAGGAGAAGACATGGAGATGGGGAAAGAGCTCAGTTGCCTAAAGATCAACATCTAGTGCTCTGCAAGACATCAACAGAGTTGGACCTGCAGGAGGACCCACACCTTCCAAGACAGCTGCTTGTGGCCAGGTGGGATATGCCACAGAACTCAAAGGGATGCTAACCAGCTAGGCTTGGGCAACTGAATCTCCAACTTGAGGTCTACCTCAGGATGTGCTCGGTAGTTCCCTGGTCCCTATTGGCTACAATGGGTAGCTGTCCACAGACTACAACCAGAGCTTGCCACCTACCTAACTGGCAAGTAGATAGCAATGTATAGACAGATGCCTAAATGTCTTCTAATTTGATCTCAAATAAACTCTCACCCCTTCCTTACTGCAGGCTTCATTTAATCAAATGACCGTATCACCAAATGGTCTGCAGAACCTTTTGCCTAACTTTTGAAATATGTGATCTTAAATAAAAAGATATAGGTGAAGACAGCAAAACATCTACCTGCCAGCCACTCTATAGAAAACTCTATAGAAAGAAATGCCCACCCGCCTAGAAAGCAACATAAAAAATTGTACCCGTTTCTCTGTGCTAAAAATTTCACCTGAAGAGTATCTGTTTATGGTAATCACTCACTACCCTTAAGACAGTTGTATAAATTACATCATCTTGCTTTCCTAGGTATTGTAGGTATGCATGCCTTCCTGTTCAATAACAGTCACCAGATGCTGCTGCTCTGACTCTATTTCTGCTGGTTTTGGTCTCCTCTTTGATTTTACCCTTCCTGGTTTTTTTGCCCCCNATTATATGCTACCTCACCATATACACAGCATCTTTTTGAGATTTCTGACAATCTGACTACTGCCTGATTCATGCAATTTCCTAGTCCTATTTTAGTTTTTCAGTGTCTGCCCAGCCACATAACTGTATTTGCACTGCACGTTAAATCTTTGTTCTCTGTAACCTTTAACATCCGAGAATCTCTCAATCTAATTAGTCAGCCATCTATATTCAGTATAACATGTAACCATTTTCTTTCTTCTAGAAACTGTCTACGCTGTGCCAACACCATCCAAAAAGGAATGCTGGTGCTAATGCTGCTATACAGCACACTTGAAAGGGGGGAGATCCGCTGAATACATTGAAAGGTCACATGTTAAACTATCAGAATTTGTACTTTAGCTCAATTTCCCTGTAATTTCAAAGGCATCAGAAGTGGGACATGGCAGGATATCAAACTTCTGTGAATACTAATCAGCAGGTTGATGTTAGCCTAAATAAAACATCCACACTGAGCTTAGGTCTGATAAAATCTTTGTTTCACACCACATTCAATATTTTACTTGTAAATGTCCACAGATGTAAGCATATATGTATTTTGTGTATACTGTAGTGATAGGTCCCAGTGAACAGGGAGATTGCATAGCAGAAACTGAAAAAGCAAAACAAGCAACTATTTACTGAAAGGAAAAGTAGTAATTTGAAGCAATTAGACCATATTTTGTGCTTGAGAAGAGAGTCATCACCAAACAGAGACATACCTGTTTAAACTTGAGGAAAATAAACAGCAAGGTATGAAGACAGAGATCTACACAGAAATAAACATAGTCCTAGCCGTAGCATCCTTGAAATTATTAAAAACAAGACATAGGAGTAGAGGCGAAAAAAATCAGCATCAGGGGTATCAACATCATAAAAATTTTTTGTAGTTATAGACAACAGACATTTTTCAAGGTTCAAAGATCTTCCAGTAGAGCCAAGTGAGCTCAGGTATGTTTTAGTATTAAGGGCTGTATGCAAGCTGGTGTCACCGAGGAGAGGAGGCACAAGCCCTCTGGATATACTCTCTCATCCTTAATCTGCTTGGTTCCCTCTGCATTCATCATGACTGAGTCCAACATAAATACTTTCACAAGGTCAAAAATGAATGGAAAAAAAATCTCATCAGTAATACCAAGGAGCCAGTTAGGGCCAGAGCAGAGGAATGAATCATCTTTCGTTACTCTTGAGGAAATGGGATATTATAATTAATGGTAAAAACTGCATCTATTTCATGCATATAACATGAATGCTACAGGAACCAAAACGTTTTTGACAAATTGGACATCACACATAACATGCTTATTAATTCATAAATTAAAAATACATTCTGTTACTCTATCAAAGGAAACTTTGCTTGTTTTTGTCTCTCAGCAGTCTTTTTTTTTTCCTCCTTTTTATCACCCTAGCTGTAAAAAAATCTCACATTTTTGAAGGAAAAATGTAAAGGACTTCACATCCATCTTGAACCATCATGCCTCTCTGCATTTCAGATTGAGTTGAAATTTCTAATTGAAATGATTTTTCTTGAGTTAAACTATAAAGGAGAAATAAGTGATACATTTAAATTATTTATTCATCTTATTTATAATTAATCAGGTTTTTCTCTGTGCACAGTCAGGCTATACTGGAGTGTTTGATATTTAAAACCTTCTCTATCATCGGGCAACAACGGATGACTGCTTTTCTCATGTCACTCTTGCTTTAGTTTGCTCTAGAGATTCAGACAACTCCCATTCACATCTTGGTCAATTTTAATGTATTAACCCACTCAAGGCACAAACGACAGATAGATTTTATTGTGGGGCAGGGGTGTGTGGAGAGAGAGAGATCAGGCAGGGCTATGTGCCAGACTGCACATGTACAAGCTTATCTAGGTATAGAGGTGAGGAGGGCAGAGTTGGGATCAACCCTGGTTGAGCACAAGTCTTTCTTCCTCATCTCTGCTGAAGGACAAGAGGAGAAGAAATTTGTACCCAGTGCACGGTCCCCAGGTCCCTTCTGGATTTGAGCAAGGTTAGCAATTTCTTCACATGAGAGCAAGAATAAAGAAAAGGGGAGAAACTGCCTAAAATAGATTGGGAAGCAGGAACTTTTGAAGGAAAATAGGAGAAAGAACTTCTAGACTGTTCTCCCAAGACAGCATACAGGGGTGGCTCCAGGCAGTATGAGAAGCAACAAAACTTCTTTGCGTGGCACAGAGGGGCCTTGGGCAGGGGTGCTGGGAGCTGCTCCTCACAGGTGCCTGGACCAGGTTGCACCAACGTGCCCCAGAACAGCCCGAGCACTGGGTGCCACACTTGCTGTCCTAGCACAGGGAGAAGGGTTGGGGTTTACACTTAAAAATAAGAGATTTAAGCTTTGGTCTCTGTTGTCAGGGGTCAGAAACATCCCTCTTTTTAAACAAAGATTGATAGGCATAATCACAATGCTCCACATACTGGTTTTTTTTTTTTTAATAAAAGGGAAAAGTATTAAGCTGTATGATAAAATCCAAGGCAGGTTAAAAAGTTTTTTTGTAAGAGACAAATAAAAGGCGCTGCACTTGTGGAAGAAGAGAAACACTTCAAAAATAAAACAACAACAACAAAACTTTGGACTGGATAATTTTCACAAACATATCATTTTTAAAGGAAGGTTTAGAAATTATTAAGTTTCAATTTCTCCAGAGGCATCTAGTAACAGCGCAACGAAGGCTACAATTCTGTACAAATCACTAAGCTCAGGATGTGATAGTTCAAGAAAATGCCAAACATTGCAAAAATGGTAAGATCTCAGCATGCAGTAGCACCCTAGGTTTCATACAGATACTTTAGGATTTCCTAACACTTATAATACCATGCCCGAATTTTGCAATTCACTTTAAACCTGTAAGATTTTAATGTGAAGAATAACGCAAAGGAGTATTAAAATCTGCACTATTGAATTTCAGGTGGGGAGAAAAATTCAGAATTTTATGATAATCATTTAAAAAAATCAAATAAAAAAAAAGCTATGTTTTCCAGAAGCTAAAGCAGTATAAATCTCAAGAAATATCAAGTTTTGCAAAGTAGTTTTTTGGATACACATTTGCAGCTCTGATCTCTTAAAAGGTCACATGTAAACGAAGTCACCTTCCCAGGGTGTTTGAATGGGGACAAAATGGGAAGGGGCAGGTCCCACGGAGCTTACCAGGCTGGCGTCTGCCATTTCCCTCTTTGCACCAGGAGGTAAACCACACATGCTACTGCTCTGAGGAAATAAACCCACCTGTCATGTAGAACTAATGCAAAATTAATGCATGAGGTGTGACGGAAAGCGTATCACCCTCTGCTGCAAGCACGCTGCTCAGCGCTAGCCTGGTGCACTGGCTGTACGGCCCCGGCCAGCGAACATGGCCGGTGCACAGCAGGATGGTTGCGCTGCTGCGAGAAAAGAGAAAGAGGTATGGAGCTCCTTCACACGCCGAGCAGCTCACCCGTGCATTCCCATCTCTGCCTCTCGCCGGAGGCAGGCTGGGGGTAGTGTCCCAGCACAGCAGAAAGGTCTCTCCCACGGCCCCCAACAGCACACTGAGCTCTGGAGGACAGTGCTTTGTGTGGGAAGCATGAAACACTGGGTTCGGTCCAGTGGGCTTGGCTCCACATCTGCCCAGCTGGCAGTCAGCCCAGAGGGACCCTGGCAGTGCAAACCCAGCAAACAGCTGCAGTAACCTGAGCACTCCCTATGCCATCCCTATGATTCCCTCAAATTACTCTCCGGTGTGGAAAAGTCACTCCTTTTTCATCTGCTGGATTCCAGAGCTAGCTACCCACACACACCACTTCTGCATCTACTCCATGAGACTGCACATCCTCAATATGCACACCATTCTTGCAAGACCTCTGCGGCTCCAGGAGCTGAGCTAATAGGGAGTATTTCACAGCAGACCTCCTGCAGCCACCTCTCTCACCGCCTGCCCTCTCCTCACCACAACCGCAGCTCACCAGTGTACTGGAGCTTGTACGAGTGTTCTCCACAGGGGCTCATGGCTCCCCAGCACCAGGAGTCACTGGGTCCCCATGAGGTTCGAAGCCCTGTCACTATCCACAAAGGTTCGCTGCACTGTTATCTCACACGCAGAGAAAACACAAACCTCACCCCTCCCCAAAACACCAAGATAAAGGAAGCCTAGTCATATACCTAATACCACCAGCCTTTTAGTGTAGCTCCCAAACACATTCTGTGAGCAGAGTGAATCAGTCAAGTATTGGGATGCTGAAGGACAACAGCCAAGCCAAGTACAAAATGAAGGACAATGACAATAGGTCATTTCAGAGTTGGGGCCGCATCTTTTCTCTGAAGGGAATGTTTTACTGTCTGCAAGCTCAGAATTTTTAGTAACCATGAAAACATGAGCTCTCCATGAGACATGAGCAAATCTGAACCCAAGATGAAAGATGTACCATACTGTCATACCTGAAATGCAAGAATAATTCAATTCTTCTTAAAAATAAATATGATTTTCAATCCTTCTATGTAAAGGTGTTATATTACACTGTTTATTTCTAATGTGGAAGTTGTATAGAATTACGTGCAGCTCTTCCCCTTAGGGGGGCTCTATTTCACCTTCTGATGTAATTTCGTTTGATGTTTCCCTCAACATATTAGAAATTATTTCAAAGCAGACAATCTCCTATTGAATCTTCTTCCTGAAATAAAGGCCTGTTATGGCTGTTGCTTTATGTAGGTCAAAAATAGTTTTACAGTTCTTGTGTAAATAAGGCTTGAAGCAAACAGCCCATAGGGATTCCCATGACCTCAGGTACTATAACATTTTAATTCGGTTGGTTACACAAACCCTAATTTTCCAAAAACAATTTTTGTTTTTCTTTGTTAGAAACACAAACTTCCTTGTTCCATGGCCTAAGGGCTTCTTTTGTTTGTTTGTTTAGCTAAAAAGCTGTGGTTTTGGCAGCATGCCTGGTGAGGGTTTACAGTGCTGGAGAGATTTCAAGTGCTCTCTTATCATTTGCAGGTATTTTTATTGTTACAGATTTAGGGTTTGATTCTAAACCAGCCTTCTATCAGCAGCTGCAGGAGTCCCCCTGCAACATTAAAGAACACCCTATTTTGGGGGAAGTGTTAGATTTATGCTTCCTTCTCTCAGTGGCTCCCTGGCAGGTAGACCTATAGAGTAGGTTAAGGTTTTATATCGACTTGTACACAATACTTGTAATCCTGTTGGTTACAAGGGAACAATTCAAGATGATCGTCTGCTCATGGTTGGGCTGCATAAAAAAAAAAAAAATTGATGGAGGGCAGGATGGAGAGAAAGGAAAAGAAAAAAATCATCTTGTGATATTGGTACCTAACTTGAATTTATACCACGCTACATTTCTCAGCTTTAAAAAACATTTTCAAACAGAAATAGACTAAAATACCACCATGCAACTGAACAGTCATAAATACTTGGAGATCTCATATACAACACCTTCCAGTATCCAAATCAGCAGAAGTATCTTTGAAACCCAGAAAACACCCAAGCAAAACATGCATTAACAGCTGGAGCAAGAGAATGCAGTGCCCAAAAGTAATGCTAGCCCAGTGGATTGCTGTTGCACTCCTGCTGAATTTGATGAGGAATGATGAAACAGATAATAGCAATAATTAACAGAGCAGTGTAAAGCATATCAGAAAGAAGAATTTAAATCTTGCATAACAGAGCTAACAATTATTTCACCTAGAGAGCTGTTTTTTTTAAAAAGACTTGAAGATGATATTCTGGAATTTAGTCACTGTGTCTGAAATACCACCTCAGACTCATACAGAGACAGATCTCCCATTCAAAAAAGCAAGAGAGACCTTACCTTCAGTAAGGGGAGCAGAGGTAGGGGTGGAAGTCAATGTTCATTTTGTCAGAAGAGAAAGACTTCATCACGATTAACTTTTCTGTTTATGGAACAAAATTTGCAGAACACAGTCCAGTGCTATTAAGAAATGAAAGCACCTGCGGAAGGGAAGGCACAGCTCCCCCTTATCCAGATACTTTCTGTAAAGAAGTGTAGAGGAAAACGCCCATTTTGTTGTTGTTGCTGTTGTTGTTATTTTTCTAGTCAAAAGCCAAATTACTTGGTAAAAAGAGGGTTGTTTCATTTTGTTTTTGCTGTTTTTAAATCACTAGAGGCAACTTCCCATTCATCCTGCTATTTAATATGCCACCACAAAAGCACACAACCTACAGGCTAGGTGAAGATCGCAACTAAGGATGCAGAGCAGTGAGTTTCCATCACATAGTGATAACTTCAGTTTACTAAGTGTCAATCTTTGAAAGAAGTAACTAGATAGCATATTGTAGGCTCCAGACAAATCTTCCATCCCTCATCCATCCTGTCGTTTTGACATGATTACAAATCATATAATGCACATTTAAAACCTTAAACTATTTAGATGTATAAAACAAGGCCTATTCTTTCACTGATAAATATATTTAGCTCAAACTTTAACAGAAGCTCCAGGCAACATAATTATAGAATATATATAATTTGCATTAGCCAACAGAAGAGCAACTCTGCTTCAAAACTACAGTTTAGTTTTACCCCTTCTTCCTCTTCTCTCTGCAGCCACCCACATACACCTTTTTGTCACATTTTGAGACTGGGAAGATGCAAAGCATTTCTACTAGTATAAACGTAAGCATTTTTAAAATGCACAGAATTATTTTGATACATTCATTTTAGTTCCAGTCAGATTAAAAATTGTCCTTGGAAGAACAATTGGAACTGTATTTAAAAGAATAAAAATCTAGATTTACTGGAAATGTACATGCACCTGAAATTAAAGCTTTAATTATATTTGAGTTGACAGCTGTTATTTATGTTTACAACAGCTGACAAACAAGTAAAATTAATCAGTAATGGATAAAATTATCCAGCCCTTGCATACAGTGCAGAATACCTCAAGATTTCCATGCAAGTAAATAAAGAATGATTAGCCTTTTTTTTTTTTT
>VXAL01002022.1:81765-107105 GCA_013399475.1 Chauna torquata
GTGGAGAAAATGTTCCAGCAAGAAAGATTCAGAAGTCTCCAAATATTGATTTGTCCTCTACCTTGTCACATTCATCTGCAAAAGTGATGCATCCAGACATTTTATACTCCGAACAGTATAGCTCCAAACAGCTTTCTTCCCTTTATTTCTTCATGTTAAAAATTCTTTGCTTAACTTGGCAAACTGGACATGATCAGATATGTTTGGCAAAGGTACTCATTTTCCATCCCCCGAAGTCTTCTGTCTTTTCAATTACATCTTAACATAGTTCCATAGTTTCTTCATCAGAAGCTACTGTGCTTATAAGCTGTTGCTACTGAATTAATGATATTTCCCCTACACACACATATTAACTGCATAGGGGATAAGTAAGAAAGGGGGTTAATCTTTGCACACATTTTTTTTTACTACTAAGGAAAATCTAGCTTCTATAAAGAGTTTATAAACCTCAATAAATGGTACTGGCTTACAGACTTGACAGACCACCAAGCGCAAGTCAACCATGAATTCTCTCATTGTCAAATTTAATAGAATCTCAGCAATGGGAGAATCATCATTCTGTGCTGCAAACATTCAAAGTCACAGCTCGCTGTTCATTCCTTAATTATGTAAAAGCCTATTTAGTGCTTATGCTCGGTATACTCTTTTCATCTAAAATTTTTAGGAAATATTCTTAAAATGGAGAAATCTCATTCAAGAACTAATAACAACTGGAAATTTTATTTTGCAGATGTCAAAGAAAGTCTCTAATTAAAATTAAAAGAAAAAGTGCAAGAAATTCTCCAAATGAGTTTCCTTTCTCTCTTTCCATTTTTTTTTTAAAGGCAAGTTCTATGAACATTTTTGTTTAATCAAAAATAAATGGATAGAGTCTTTCTTCTGTCCTCATTTCTAGTCACATGCTCCCATGTTGTGTTCAGTATGGGCAGATCCTGAAACAAAGCCATTTATCATAAAATAAATAAGGAACAAGAACTCATTGGAACAAGAACCTAACTGGTTTAAAAACAAAACAAAAATCAAACACATACAAACAGAAAAATTTGCAAGCAATCTATAATAAAAAAAAGTCTTAATTTTTTTTTTTTTTTTTACGATCGAAAAGGCCAGTTCACTAATTTGATAAAGCTATAAAGTTTTTTTTTAAAAAAAAAAATGGAAATCAGAGTCTTGATACATCATTTAATCTTTGGCTACTACTTGCAGCTCTCTCCTTTGCCAAACTGAGTATCACACATAAGTAATAGCTTCAACTGCAATGTTCCATATCAGTATTCAGTCTAAATGGTATGGAATGGTTTTTTTCCTAGCATACGTTTCTACTAAGCCTTATAACAACAACAGAGGTCACCCAGTACTAGAAACATGCTGTGCCTCATTATGCATTTCAACTCTTTTCTTCCTTTCTTTTTTGATACACATAGAAAAAATATCTTGTGTAGGCTTACTCTTATTTAGGTGTATTATACAAGACTACAGCATTTTTACAGAGCCATGATGTCATGAAGTATTTCTAAAGACAAACAAAAACAGTATAGCTCTCTGTAAAGCAATTTACTACAACTTCAATACTCCCACAGAAGCTGACTGAAAGAAGTCTATGAGTTCAATAGGACCGAGACCATTGACAACAAGGCCCACGTGCTGAACGTGCTCAAATTTGAGTGAGGAGCACAGCAACGTATCTTAGTTGTCCTCTCTTCTCAAATCTCCTTATACTCTAAAAAAACATGTTGAAACTGCAGGGGCACAGTGAAGTGGGAAAAATCTTCCTGTAAATTGGCAAAACTCTTTAATAGTATTGGCATATCCTTTGGTTCAGCAGATAGTGCCTGAGAACAATATGAATTTCAGTTTTGCACAGAGTACATTCAAAAACCTCAAGCTAAACAAAGTAATCAGAAGATGTTAAAAGGTACCACCACTACTGTTAAAAAGAAGGGTGGCAGGGAGTCCCCTCCTGTGACAGCAGGTGTTTTGGATTATAATATTAGCCAGAAACTTCACATCCATGAATATTGCTGTATTTGCATTCAAAGACAGGTTTTGAGCTGAATGTACAGATATACCAGAAAACGTGGCTACTAATAAAGCTCAAGATAAACTGTGACTGCATTTAAATGTGCTTTTTCGTTGTTGGAAGGGAAGGGGAAAAAAAACAGGACCCATGTTGTAGAACAGGGAGATGGAAAAGGGAAAAGGAGGAGGAATAAGGAGAGTAAATCTCTTCAGCAACTCCTGCAAGGAAGAGGAAAATATAGGTAGCCCAGGTTATCTTTTCTTAGGTCAAGCTAGCACCTTTCAATTGCTTTTCACTCTGTATTCAAGAACTGAGGGACTGCAAGGCTGAGACGGGACAACTGATGCCTGTCAGAGTTAATGAGAAACTGAAGTTGGCTGGATTTTACAGCCGTACCATTGGCCTAGCCTTCCTAGCTCTAGTTTTCTCTTCATCCCATGAAATTTTCCATGTACTTCACTACCGTGGACATCAATGGCCATAGGATCCCTCTTCTCACCTGCAGGAATGAAGGATGAGCTCCTACTTTAGGGAGGAGCAGAGCAGGTTCTGCTTGGCCTCTGACAAGTAATTCTGGCTTTATACCCTCTTCTTGAATCTCACAAAATATCCTTTGGAAAAACTGGTTTCTTTCCTCCTTCTCTTGTGTTTGTGCTCCGCCACAGAAAAGGAAGGTTACCTGGGTGGATACATCCACCAGGCTAGGCCAAGTCACATCCGTCTTAGCTAAACACATCCTGCCCATCCAACTTGACCACGAGACTGTTCACTCCAGCAAAAATGACAGCCAATCCCTATGACACATGAGGATTTTTAGAACACCCTGAACTGCAATGTGTCTTCTGGCAGCACACTGGTTTTGAACACCAAAGAAGTGATGCAAGAGGGACTAGAAGAAACATAGCAGCTAAAATCTTGTTGCCAATTTCTTATTTCTCCAACTATGAACCTATATACTCTTTGAAAACATCTCTCAGAAACTGTGGCTTAATGACATTAAGGGATGGGAGGATGCAGTGAGAAAGGGAAGCAGAGCAATAGAGTCAAAGAAAACAAAACAAAAGCATATTCCCTCATCTTGCTGCTTACTGCGTAATCTCCACTCCTATTTCCTTTTCACCCATCTGGGTATGTAGGAGTTGCAAAGAGAAGACTGTAGAGCAATCACAAGTTTAAACAAGGATCTTCTGCAAGGATATTTCAAGACAAAGAAAGGTTGGGACAGAGCAAGTGGCTGCATCTGTAGGACATGGTAGGGAACTTCAATAGGACAACCAAGAAGAGATCCTGTAAGGAAAATGGATAGAAGCTATGTGAATGAATGCTTCAAAGGCATTATTTTGTATTAAGCAAAATAAATGCAGATGGAAAGAAAGCATCTCGTGACCCAACAGTGAGGTGGAAGTTGTCAAGAGCTCAACGCATAAGCTGACATGACAGAGGCTCTTCTAAACATGCCAGACCCAGAATGGAGCTCTTACTGATTGAAAATACATCTGTAAGCAGGTGATAACACGATCTTAGAGTTGTTTTTTTTTGCTAGCCCAGCATAGGTGAGACAAGATGCAAACACATGCAGGTCCTGCTGTTGAGCATGGGCTTCTACTCACTGTCCTGGCAGTGAAAAGAAGGGACTGCATGAACATTTCTTTCTACATCTTTAGAGAAGGTTAGACAGGGTTACTGGGAGTAAGGATGCTGTAAGATTTTATGTCTGACATCTACTGCTGAGCAACAACATTAAAACATAACACCAAAGATATTATTAGTCTCATTAAATTNACAACCCAAATGTGCCTTCCTGTCTCATTGAAGAGCCCCACACTGCACCCCCAGCTTCAGCCTTGAGGCAGATTTCTGTTCCCAGCTGCAGAGCACGAGGCTCCACTGCTCCAGGCAGAGCTGCAGCCCTTCCTCAGATACCCGCATGCAGCTTCACAGCTCAGGCTTGGGCAGTGAAGGTGACACCATCCTCCTACTAATGTAATGCATTCCACAGCAGCAGCCTACATAGCACCAAAGCAGCCATTATAAAACAGCATACATAGACAGAGAAGGAGACTTCTTATTCTCCTTTGAAAAAAAAATAATAATAATTTAAAAAAAAAAGGTACAACTACCAGCCAATTAATTCTGCTTATACAGGGGGCAAGAGAGTAGTGGATTTAAGATTTTCCTGATAAGCATCTCAGGAACAAATGCAGTTGCCAACTGTCTGTGGGTCACTGAGCGATATCTTCTGTAATGTCTTTAATGTCCACAATGACACTGAAATTTCATTTCCCCAACCCTCAAATATGAAATATTGTAATCTACTTGCCTTCTGGGGAAGTGCAGTCTTTTTTTTTTTTTTCCCTTTCTCAAATCCTCTGCCTGCTGTGACTCCTTAAATATCTATTCAGCCAAACCAGCCTTTCTCTCTCTCCCTCAATCTCTACAGGATGCAGCAGAGGCAATCTCTGTGACTATTTAAAAATAGGCTTTATTAAAGAAAGGAATGCACAGTTCTCCTCTTTTTCCTCTTGTATCTCTGCAAAACCTAAATATCAGATCAGCTTCAAGGGAAAAGTCGACATTTATTTGGGACAGGGGGTGAGTGGGGAGCAGAAAAGAAAGAAAACACAGCTCTAGCACTGAACCTATTGTATCCCATCAGCTTTTCAATCAGTCCCACCCCTAATGTATTTATCAGCAGTGTGCATGCCTGGGTGGGGAAAAACAAGTTAAGGAAAGCAAATTCTGAGCCTCAGTAGTAATTTGCAGGCAGTTTCAATGGAAGCAGGGTCAAATATTCCCATGTTTAAGCCAGCAGCACCCACGCTCCATCACTTTTAGTTTTTAACATATGAGTTTGTTATCCAGTTTACTGGGAGGGCACTGTTGAAAAAAAGGTGACTTTGCCTTGATGACTACCTGGCAGCTAATTATTAGCGTGCTTCCAAGTGCCTGTGTAAGTTTGCTTATCTTCTGGTTTCCAAGTACACCAGTGCTGAAATTCCTTAGAAACAGAATATGACATCATAAGAAGGTTTTGCAGCAGCTCTCACTGTATGTCCATTTATATTAGTCTCATCATCCATAACGAGTGTTTAAAAAGCAGAAAAACAACCATGATGCATAATGCATTGTGTCATGATGCATAATAATTAAAACCCCTCCCCCGGCTCCTGAGGTTTAAAATCTTTCCAAGTAAGCATTTCGGCGTAAAGGCTTTGACAAAAACGCCATTTAGGGAGTTTCAAATTTACAGCTATGCAATTTGTCATCATTTATATTAGAAAGAAGGTTTAAAATAAAAACAACAACAATGAGAAGATGATAATACAATGCAATTCTGCACTTGATGAATCTCCTGTTTACTAAAAATCCCTATGCCTGGCAGTCAGAAAAGTTATTAACCTGCCAAATCACAGATGGAATTGGAGTATTTTTTCCCTTCAAATTCTTTAAGCAGAACAATATCAAGTATCCCATGTTCAAGTATTAGCAAAGGTTACTTGCCTTTGGAATATTGATTAGCACAACCCTTGTGGGAATTATTTCACTTTTCCAAAGCAAATTAAAGATCTGAAAAGCAATTCTCAACTTAACTTCAAATGCAGTTATTTAAAAATGGATGATTAACACAATTACTGCCTGGCGCAGAGAACACAGCTTTCCAGAGGCAGCCAGAAGAATTCACAGTTAATGTTGAAACCAGATTATCCTGAGAGGCCTCCCTTGATCCAGGGAAGAAAAAATAAAATTGATACCTGGGAGCTTATTTCTCACCTCAAAAACATGTATTTCCTTCTGAGCCATGAACTGTAGTGCAGTTAGAAGCGCACATAGCTTGCGTGTTCTAGGTTTTTCAGACTAAGGTACACAGGGGTAACTTACTTATTTCCATCCCTATGACATGTTCTTTCTTCACCTCCAAGGTTTCCAAAGTGCCTGCTGAACAATGCTATAATGCTTAGAATAAGCATTTCTGTGGGCTGTTTTCTTTAGTAATGATTCACCCAACAATAAACTCTTTTTTCTTTTGGATTTCCATATAGCAACCACCAGCATGGTGTATACGCGTCATGTTCCTGACCATGTTTATGCTAACATCTTTTGAGGCAGAACATCTTTATTAACTGGTGAGGCACCAGCACCCATAAAAGCCAAGCCAATTTCTTGACATCACGTCTGAAAACATGCAGCAAAGCAGGGGATTTGAGCTTAGGTCTTCTAAGCTGTAATGCCTAGCCACTGTAATACTATTCTTCCGCCTAGTATGGAGCCGTTAAGATTAAAACCCACTTTCAAAATCAATGCAGAAATATTTCCACTGAAACTTAGCGTCAATTGCTACTCAGTTTTAAAACACTGATGTATACTTCTGCTAAAATAAGGATTTGATAACCCTGGTAATATACATTTCAGAAGTAATTATTTTAGTCACATTTCAGATTCTAAAAATGCATCACTTAAATCTTTACCAGATAGTATAAGTGATAATGAGCTGTAAATCCATGGAACTAAAATGTTGCTGGGAGCACTACTTATGACTTGTCAATCAGTATGTCTAAAAGTATATCAGTAGTCTATGAAGTTTATAGACTATATATATATGTATAGACTATATTTCTTCAGTCACATAAATTAGACTACAGACTATGGACACAAAATTGCAAAACCTTATATGCTTTAACAGTTCTATAAAATGTTCATACAATACTTTTCTTTGTTTGGTTTTGTTTTAGTGACCAAATGGGATGACTCAATGCTCACTTTTTTTTTCTCTCTCTCTTTTCTGAATGAAGAGAAGGGCAGGATGGCAATGGGAGCCCTTAGTCAATCCTATATAGTGTTTCATATTCCAATCAATATCTTAATTAACTGGGCAACAGTGTACTGGCAAATGCAATTGTTAGCCAGACCCAAAAGCAAGGGGCTACAGTCAAGAAGTAATTACTTGCTACATGTACTATAAAATATAGGACTCTTTTTGTAAAAATCAAATACCTCTAATAATGTCTATTACTTAGGAAGATCTCAAGAAGCTATAATGTTGCTCGATCTTGTTTCCTATGTCTGGGAGCACCGCACCTTTTTGTGATATGAAACAAACAATGTATTGCCTGCTCTAGGCAGAGGGAATTTTGGCTTATGACAGCTGAGCAGTGAAAATTCACATAAAAAGACGACCTGGAAAGAGTTTCCTGCTGCATTTATTACATAATAATAATAACAATAATAAAAATTAAAAAGAAATTTTTTAAAAAATGCACAGAGGTCTCTTTGCAGAAGCATTAACACATGTCCTTCAGGTGCTAATATTTGCTATGGCATTATACAGAAAGGATCCTTGATTTTGCCCCAATACTTTGAGTTTGTTAATTGTGGCTATAACAATCTTATCCTGGAACAAATCCCAAAAGATCAGATAGTCACATAAAAAGGTGTACACTGTATCACCACCAACTGCTTATATCCAACACATGCAAAGCAACTGTGTCATGACTGAACAGCTGCTGTGGAGGAAGACATGCCAAAAAGACTTCTAGAAGCAGATTCCTCATGGTTCAGATCAAACTAGGCAGGATTTGAGGGCTAACAGAGCAACTTTTAGTCAGACCTGATAAATTGGCTAGGGTCTCATAAATGAGGGGATTAAAATGGTTTGGGTACATTGGCAAGGAAAAAGAACTCCAGTAAGAGGCATATTTTCCACTATTTTGCTAATGCATCACTGCTGACATGATGTGTCCCTTGAGGGCTTCAGTTGTGAAAGGACACGTTTCCTCATACATTTGCACATTATGATCATGTACCACAGCACAACAAATTAAACACCACTTTGCTAGAACCTTCACATTTGTTATGGCCTGTCATGATCAAAAGTCATTCATATAAATGGATTTAAAGAAATATGTATGTTCATTTTGAAATTGCATGCCAGGTTTTGTTTTTGAAGTTTTACAAAATTATTTTTCTATGGTATTTTCTCAGATAAGTTTATCCACTAGAGTTGCCAGTAAAACATAACTGATCCCAGATGTAAGATTTCTGGCTGATAAAATTAAATCACTCCAATTCTCTTTGCTGCAGAAATTTCATTTATCTGATCCATGATCTCTTTCTTTGCCAGAAAGCATTTTTCTGAGTATTCTTTCTAATCATTCTCCCCCCACATACAAACACCAACCACAGGCAGAACTTGAAAGAAGTATTGACTTTGTGGAAGCACACTTATTTTGATTAAGTTAGTTTTTCCAAGAGGGAATAAAAGTGAGTCACTCCAGGTGCTTGAATCCAAGTTTCTCTCTGGCAGAGTTAATGTCAAAATTCTTATTCAATTTTAACCATCTCTGTGGATGGATCATCTTTGAATATTTACTTTTCTGGTGTGACTGGGGAAGGACAGAAAGGGGAAGGATTGGAGAAGAATAAGTTAAAGTGCAGGTGAATTGCCATCCTAACATTCAAATCAACGTGTTGTGACTGACAAGTGCTATGCGATGGCACCAGAGACAATCCTGGGCAGGAGAGGGGAAGACAGCAGGAGGAGGTAGACTCTTCTCCTGAGGTGCAACCTGTTACATACTAGCTGTTGCTAACAAGAGGTAAAGGCAAAAAGCAGGAAATTTTAAATTCCTGTGCCCTCCAGCCAAGAAAATCTCCCACATATAGGCAAGTGTATAGTGTTTATACAGTGCACAGAGATTAGGTTTATACAGTAGCTAAATAGAACTGATACACTAATTCCTCCTTGACAATATAGCATATGGGTTATCCAGCGGGTTTTCCCCCTCCCCAGATAGTCTTATTTCTGCTCTGTTTAGTTGTTGTTTTTAGGCTTTACTAGTTGTCATTCAAGGCAAATGTAGTCAGCTGCTCATGGACCCAACTCCAAGACTTTGCTGCGGGCTTTTTTTAAAAGGAAATATATATATCCAGGTATGTGCCAGAGGACTATTTTCTCATTCTAGTAACCCCCTCTCTTTTTCTTGATATACAGAGAACAGTTGTTGCAAACAGGAGAGAACGGGGGCACCTGCATGGCAAGTGAAGTTTCCAGACAGTAAGACCGGACAGGACTCTAACTGCATGAACTTCTTCCAGACTAGGAATTTGCAGGAGTTGAAGGCAAGAAGAAAAATGAAAAGCAAAAACCAGTGAGGACTTAAGAAGTATACAGAAGACACTTTCTCCAGCAGAAAAAAAAACACTTGGAATAAATCAATCAAGCTTTTAAAAAGTTAACACCCCAAGATTAAGTTTTAAAAGTTAAGGCCAAAACTGTGTCAGAAAAGTAGCTGTAAGCTTCGTGAGCTTCTGATAAGCTTCTGACCAGATCCTTTTCCTCTGCAAGGAGGCAGTCAGCCACACAAGACCAGTGTGGACCAGTGACACCTGTAACATTGGAAATCCTGCCTGTATACTGTTTTAGGAATGCAGGGAGAGCAAGTTACTGTTTTGTTAGTTTGGGTCCTGGAAATAGTTTACTGTGGGGTGCGACCCAAATGGCAGCAGCCCACATCACGCTGTTCTTGGGCCTACAATCGGCGCATTCAAACACTGGTCATGCCAACGTTCACCAGGCTTGCCTGAAGCTGCACCTCATACATACCTGCAAATAAAAACAAGACAAGGAGGCGAATTGATAATATTTTCCTTAAGCATACCATGTACTTCAGTGTGCAACACAGGAGCAACAATTTCTGAAAAGAAATACAAAGTTCTGAGCAGTCAATGATGCAAATAAGATACACAGGCAGGCTGGTGAATGGGAGAAGGGTACCAAAAAGAAACTTTGTGTGGTGGTCTCTCTCGCCAGCACTAGCACAGGCTTTGAGTGCCATGACAGGGAAGGGCCTGCTCCCTCTCATGGACTTGTTCTTTTTCTCCTCCCCCCTTCCAGGTGCAACTGTGTGCAGCCCTGAGCACTAGACCACGACACTGGCAACTATGAAGAGCAACCTAATCTGAAGCTAAAGCTGATATTAGCTTTAAATCAGCGCACTCAACTTTAATCAAATAAACCAGCCATTGAGAAAGTGAGAAGGTCAGGGAGAGAAGCTGGGAGAATGAAAGAGAAAGGTTTACATCCATTAAAAGCGGTCAAGGAAGCGTGACTATCTCCCAGAAAGGACAATACGTGTGTCAGGCAGAACACCAACAGTCTGACAAATCTGCTAGGACTATGGGTTGTTTCAGAGTATCCCTGCAACAAAGAATGGAAACATTCAGTGCCATGTTTAAAAAGGAAAAGAAAGTTCATCAAATTTCTGTGCAAGACTTCAGACTACCGAGGTCAGAACTACTTGCCCCTCAAGACAGACCCTCTTCAGAATCCCTCTTGATTTGTAACTATTTGAAGGTGGGAAGCCAGACTAACTACAGTCCAGATACTTTTGAAGCAGAGCTCAATATACTTAGGAAGAGATTATACGCCTAAAATAGCAACAGCTAGACCTGAGGACCTGGGAGGTGTCATCCCATCCACTGTTACCAGTGTTTATATGAAAGCATTACAGGAAAAGGAGACTTAAGCAGGGGATTCCATCAACAAAGACAGGGGTTGTATTTTTGTATACTATAGGTTTGGAGAAGTTGCCTCTTCCTCATGAGCTTAGGTTTGCTTCTCCAATGCAAATCAGTACTGACCTCTGCTGCTGGATTGTCAGCATGTGTATTTACCAGGGAAAGAGAGTAATAATTCTCAATAACATGGACTCAATAACAGAGAGGCGGCATTTTCAAAAGGGCATGCATGCTGCAGAATATGAATTTCTCTACATCTAGAAGTCAGAAGAGCTGAGGATCTTTATATTCACCCAAAAGACTGCTTGCCAGGAGGGCACAGAAGGTGTCCCCACCACACAGATAGGGAGGTGAGGTACAGACTTAAGAAGAAATAGTTGGGAGTACCTCATCCTCCACAGTCATTTTGCTAGTTTCCTACGTGGATAGCCTTACCCTACTCTAAGATCATCATTATGAAGCCGACATCTGTCTGCTGTGGAAGACCACACAAAGGACATTTTCCATTAAGAAAAAAGAGCAGGCGTATAGTTAGTTCACATGGAGTATCTAATGCACTTCCCACACAGCTTAGCTTATTTTGCAGTAACATCCTCAGGTCACGAGCTTAAGTAGCTTACCCAAGACTAGGCAGAGTCTGAGGACCTGTCCACATGGGGAAACTCAGGAAATGAATCTGAAATTAAACTTTAAAAAAGAACGAGCTAAGCAACATCCTAAGCTAGCACTTTCATTTAGAATTAGAACCTTAATTCAGCTTAGCCTAATTCTTTCAGTTCTAAAATGGGGATGTTGACACAAGCCTGCTTCCAGATCTATTTATCTGAATCAGTTGAAGGCATTACTGCCTCCAGCTACTCATCACTGCTTTCCAGATGGAGGTTTCTACCCCACACAGCTATCACAGCAGAGTGATTCATGCGAGCGGTCCTGCTTACAGACAACTATATCAGCTGCAATTTAAAACTGGAGGTTTGCATTAATCTGGCCTGTTATTGAGAGAGATCAGGGAGCATTCACAAAAAAACACTATTCTAGGGGTAACCTGCAGGGGCTATAACCCCTCCTAGCCAGGCAGAAGTCAGCAGCCTTATGTTGCAACTCCTTAAATCTGCACAGATGTTTACAGAATGAACATCTGCCCACAATCTGGTTGGAGGAAGTAAGCAAGAGGGACAATTGTCTGGGATACACACCTGACTAACCAAGGCAAAAGCGTACACCAGCAAACCAAGGGTGAGACAGACTCACAGGGTAGTGCCCTGGCAAAGGATGAGGCTGAATTCATTGACAAGACATAGATTTTCTTACACTGTAAGCTTGATGAGATCTCAATATTCAATCACTGCTACATTGCTGTGCTTTAAAGACCAATAGTATGAAGGTGCTTTTGGCCTCTACGACCTTAATTATGGAGACTCATTTACCCCATGTTGTTTTATAGCTGATAATAGATTGTAACATGCCATTCACCTCACAGGTAAATTGTTTCCTAGACAGTCTGAAAGAGGTGAAATAAGATGTTATAAGAGCTCTATGAACCTCTGACAGCTTTTAAGATAAACAAAGGGAGGTAGAGAGGAGGGAAAACATCCTTTACATCCCTATTCCCTTGCTCTACCTTCCCACACCTGGGGTACAGCAAAGCCAAATCCCCCTAGACAGGTCTTGGCAACCCTGTTTTCAATCTGTCTCACACTTCCCCTGAGGAGAATTGAGGAGAGGAAGGGAGGAAGGGAGGTAGAAAGGTTGCTCTGTGCTGAGGTTTTTTTATTTTTTGCACTGTAGAATGGAAACAAACCAAAGGACTTAAATTTAGCATCCTTTTCCAAACTCAGGCCACTCACTACTATCCAGCTGTCTCTGACAGAGGAAGCAATGGGTGTTCGGAGATAGTATCCTACCTCTGCAAAAATGGAGAAGTCAGTTAACACATCCAGCTATGTAATAACTATTTACATTTGATATTCAAAGCCAAAGTACCTCCTCTTTAAAAGTTTTTTTTTCTTTTTTTTTTCCTCTCCAATCTGTAGAACCTAGTCACATGAAATAACCTAAAAATGCAGGTCCCCAAAGACAAAGAAAGCAATGCTGCAGCTAAGCATTCATCTCATAGTGGCACCAAGGTTACAAATTCTGTGTGTCTTGCGTTCTACACTCCTGCTGGAGATTATCTCATATAGATGACATGCAAAAATAAACCTGGATGAAAAGGAAGGGGAAAGTAAGTAACAGGAGGAAAAACATATTTCTCTCCCCGCCTCTCTCTCATTCACACACACGTACACCAATATGTTCTGCAGAGAAGACAGTCTTCCAGACCAAAATATGTTTCAGCTTTGAAAATGGGAGAATTATTAGGAGAAAGCACAACTCAGAATGGGAACAGATAAAAGATTTAACTGTATCACAGTTTTTGCCCTGGTAAATTGTGAATGGAACAAGAGGTGCGTGTATTAGCATAAAAACAGCTTTGACCCTTTTCTTTCTTTTTAAATGCCTAGAAATATTTGGTTAATCTAGGGGGAAAATACATATTTCTGGTTCTGTTCAGCAGAGTAGGAAACAAAAATCCCATCTCTCTGTTTCCTAACGTCAAAGGGAACTATAGTGCTTTTAAAATAGAAAACCCATTAGGTACAGGAAAAGGCAAGAGCCTCATATCAAGCTGCAAACAGGAACGTTTAAGCACAAGGCATTCAGGCAATGGAAATGCATTCAGAGCATTTAGCGCACAAGATTAATCGAATTATAATTTAATCATCTGATCAAACACTAATTAGCATAATCACTTGAGGGGAAAAGCTGCTAGAGGAACAGACGAAGAAACACCTTGGGCTCCCAGCACATTTTAATGACGGAAGATCATGCACAGATATATTTTTTCCTTAATAAAACACAACGGAGATTGAGGTTCGCAGTGCTGAAGAAGCAGTTTAAATACTCCAGTCCTGGATCGCACACAGTTCTCCAGTGTGGAAGATGCTGAAGCTGGGTCTGCAAACTATAGCTTATTCAGATGCAAGGAAGAGCTCTAAAACCCCAGAAACATTCCACTATCCTGGTTTGCCAGAGGAAGACTTGAGCATGAGCACACATTTTAGCCCACAGTGTTTCCATTGTAATCATCTCTTACTGTCTCCCCCAAGAGTCTCCCACACAAATGTTTAACTATAGATCACTTAGATGACCTTCAGGGATACAGCAAAATATTAGTGTCCTTTTACAAACTGCATTTGAAGTAATTAGTCTAAATCAGCACTGCTGGGTTTTTCGGCTTAGGGTGGGAGAGAATGGGAAAGGAAGAGATACTTAGAGAGCTGTTCTGCCTAATGTTGTCTAGATTTCCTGGTAAAATCACATCACTTTTCAAAAACAGAAATCTGGGCAAACCAGAAAATCATCTCAATGTGTACCCAAACAATCAAAAAACACTTGTTTCTGGAGAGTGGGCAGGAAAAGGTGTGTACGGACAGAAGGAAGCCTGGAAGATAGTATGGGAAGGGGGAAGGGCAGAAACAGAATGCTGGGGGATAGTATCTTAGGAATCATCTTTTGTTTGAATTTTTACCTAATTTATTTATTCTTAAAAATAACCATTCATCTTTTCAAATGGATTTTTCTTCTGGACATTAAAAATATATAAACATGATGAACTGCAACATTCATAGAGAGGACTGGACTTGGAAAAGGTTTCCTACAATATTATGCAAGAAACCAAAATGATGAGCTGCTTACCTACATTTTAAAGATGCCAGATCATATAGGCTCAACTGTGAGCTAATTTAAATTGATTATATCCCTCTTACAAAGCTACACTAATAATCCTTTAGCCTTCTAAGAATGACTGTACGTTAATAAAATAAGGTAACCAAAATTGTATAGAGCCACTTTGCCCCAGGATTTCTCCATACTGGGCACTTTGTTGTGTGCAATCAGTGTGCACAGCCTGGAGTCTCTCACAAGTGTAGTGTGCAGCTTCCCACTGCAGGTAACGTTTCCAAAAAACAGCCCAGCAGCAAAGAGTTGTGTCAACAGTATATCACTTTAAGGCATTGTCACACTTTTAATAAGAAGTGTGACTGATAGATGAATTAATAAAGGGAAATAAATTAGTTTCTCACTAGCATAAAGGTAGAACAACCATCCTGCAAGCACTCTCGGCTCGAAGATGGAGATCATATACCAGCATACATGGAGCCCATTTAATTAAAAAGTAAAACTAATTTTATTAAAAAGTAAAAAGTTATGTTACTTTAAAATATCTTAAGCTGTTTTACTATCTAGCTTGTTTCTTTCTAAGCCATGACTTAAAGCAAAGACAGGAGATTCTGCATCACCTCACAAAAAATGCAAATAATGAAGTGACAGGGGATCAACATAGAGCTGGTAATACTTCTTGAGACTGTGCCATGGTCAGAGATAGGATGGCACACAAGACAAGCACCACCATCCATTTTAGGGACATGTTTAGTGATAGACTTGTAATGTTAGGTGGATGGTTGGAATTGATGATCTTAAAGGTCTTTCCCAACCTAAATGATTCTATGATCCCTCAAAACCTCTCCCTAAACCTCTCTTCTCTTACTGCCTCTGAGAGGCCAGCAGTCCTGAGCCAAATGGCAGCATCCCCTGATGGTATCAGCAGTAGATCTCCCCATTTCCTCCACTTACTAACCTCGTGAGAGTACCAGCACTGTGCCATGTCCAAATTCTTTCGTTTTCCACAAGCTAGCTATTTAATACATACTACTAATTTTAAATAAAATTCTCTGAGCACAAGGCCAAATTCACTGGCCTTCGGAAATGCCAGAGCTAAGCTACTCAGACAGCCTTAACCCCCTTCTCTAATGTGTGCCTACACCAGGGAACAAGAGTAACTGCATTATATAGTGGTCAGACATGTTATGTTTTTTCTTTGAATACGGCTGAGACATAAATACAATGTAATGATCCAAAAAAGTTCTCAAAACTTCTCAAAATGAACTAGCAGTAAGACCACTATCATGGACCTGAGGAAAAATATTTTTAAAAACTCATTATCTCCCTTTGTAGTTACTAAAAGTCAGCATTCTTCTCTTCTCTGGAAATGTATTTTGAGATGTGGTAGGAATGTTGTAATTGTTTTTATCCACTAGGGACTAACTTCTGAACATAATAAATATGCACTGAACTGCTATAGCTAGAGTATCTTCAGATGGGTATTTCTCTCTTCTGCATCACCTTCACATTTGCCACCAGTTAAGACATTCAAACAGGCCTCTACCTCTGTCACTAGTGAAGCAAATGCAGCCTGAATGCACTTAGCACTTTAACAAGACAGTCGCATCTCTCCGAAGCAGCACTGCTCCTTCTCAAACACTAACACACTAGCTACAGGCAAAAAACAGGGAAGAAAGGAAGAAGTTCAGACAAGATTTCACTCCAGACCAGTGTGGAGGGGGCGGGGCTGGAATCCTCTTTCGCTACTTAGGGCTGTGATCCCACCGTATCTGTGCAGTCTTCTTCAGGACGTGCTAGGCAAACAGCTTCCCAATTTGTTGTAGGAACAAAAAGCTTCTCTCCAGCAGGCAGCAGCCTGGCATGCTGGAGCTGGCTCCCACACCACGCAGTGCTCGCAGGACCTGGCACCCAGGGAGGGCCCAAGGAGCAGGGCTGAGTGTTCAGGTGCGTGTGCTGAGCAGCCCCCCTTGCACCAAACCTGCCAGTTGTGGTTCCCAAAAGCCGAACAACAAATTACAACTGCCAGTGTTTCTGTGAAAGCCTGACAGCTCAGCCTCTTTTTCTGAGGATTAATTATCTCCCTCCTGCCCAATAAAGGAGCTCAGCTCCTTTGTCCTTTGCTCAGACGGGGGACTCACACATCCTACCCTACAGCTGCACTGACATTCATAGGACCGCTTTATGTCCTTGATCCCCCTCACTCACCCAAATCCATTTGTTGCCTCAGTCGACAAACTTTTAGGGACAGGATAAATACTTTTGCTACCCAAGTAAATACAAATAACTGTAAGAATAAGGTGGAGAGAGAAAGGGTTGAAGGCCTCAAATTAAGCCTATATCACAGTTGAAACAACATGAGCAGACACAAACGACAGGAAAAGCTGAGTACAGGTAGGTGAAGGACAAGAACAGTCAGGAGTTTGAGCTCTCCCTTCACTAGTCACAGAGGACCCACATGGAGCACCAACTCCCTCCCTGGCACAGACCAGCAGCCAGGATGGGGTCACAAGGACCCGTACTGGGGAGTCCCAAAGCCACAAGCTGTTGGGTTTCCTACCCATTGCTCCTGCTTTCAAAGGAGCAGGCTCAGCCTTGCCTTCTCCACTGCAAACTGTGAAGCACAGAGACTTTAGAGCCTCCCACCATAAGGTGTCCAGCTCTGACTTGGTCTCTAGACACTGTCCTCCTGCTGTCCCACATGGCTTCAGGCTCCGAGTGCCTTTCCTCTTCTCATCATACCCCTTGCAATGCTGTCTAGATCTCCATGCAGTTTGAAGCTCTCCCTTCTCCCTCCCTCACCCTACCCACCAAAAATCCTGTTCAGACCCCCTTCCTTCCCTCTTCTCTAAGCATCCATTCATGTAGTTTTTAATACACACACAAAGCCAAGAACAAAAAGCTCCACCCTCATCTGACGCCACAACAAAACATGGCAAGCATCTCCCATCACTTAAGTCCCATAGTGAGTTAAGCCTTATTCTCTGTGCTTCCCTCTCCCTTGCAACAATAAAAAGCTGCTTTCTAGAACCCCTGCACAACAGGGTAATGAAAAACATTGCCAGGGTGAAAGAGAAACCTTTGAGTCACACAACAAAACTAGGAAGAAAGGTACAAAAGGAAGCTTTCTTAATATGTACTTCTAAAAGCATGAACTAGTATAATGCAGACTTCTGGGATTCACTTTATTATGCTGAAAAGTTCTACAGACATATCTAGGCAATGTGGACTTCAGTGAGAGTCTCCTAAATTAACTAGTACTTATCATGACATAGTGATGCCTGGCTTCATGCCTTTCAACTGCAGTTGCTACCCAAACTATGGTCCACCTCTCTTTTCTAGAATATATGTACTGGCTTTTGTACTGCCCCACAGAAAAGCCACCTAACAGGAGAAAAAGAGTAGAGTCAGCTGGAGAATATGCGCTCATGTAGGACCTTCTGGATGGTGAACCACACTAGGCCTTCCTGTCTAAGCTGAGGTCCATCTAGGACCTGGTTTGAATGACACCTTTTCCACCAAGATCCTAACCAAGGGACATCCGAATCAGCTTTTCATAACAAAAAGGATTTTGTCAAGGACTTCCTCCATCCTTACGTCAACACAGAAAGTGATGTGTGGCATACCACACACTCATCTCTTAGTTTTCAAGAGACTAACTTAATGCATGTAGGGTGTCTTTCCCGAGTCAGGGCCAAAATCCCAAATAACAGCAGCCCCACAGAAAACCCCCAAGACTTCCTTTATGCTTTCAGTTTCTGAAGGTAATACAGTTTAAAAAAAGAAAATGATTTCTGATAGACAAAGGAATCATGCAAGTGAGTTTAGCAAAAGCCAGAGCTTGCATTTTATGCATCTCCTTTCTGTGGTTTGGAAAGAAGCAAATGATCAACCAGCATTTCAGTGCACTCAAATCCTACCACGCAATTCATCCAGTCCAGCACGCACTGTAGCAACGACATCTGGGTTCCTCCAAGGCTGTACATTTCACTACCCCACCTAGCCTTCTCTGTCAGTTTAAACAAGATCTGCATGTCAAAGACTTACTTTTGGTATTTGAACTCCCTACTACTAAACCTCTAGGAGACTGAACTACATGTTATCACACGGATGCTTCTAAACAGCAAAAATGAAAATATGTGAAGGGTTTTAAACCCTTTCTTCCAAGACAGTTTTCAGCAAGTCATTTAATTCTGTAGCACCTATAAAGTGGGACCATGGAAGACTGCAACGCAAAACTGCTGGGGACAAACACCTCTAGTGTGCAGGTTTAGCATAAACCACTGCTTGTCAAACACACATGTAAAGATTTCACGCCAACAGATATTTACACGGACAGAGCACTCCCACGATCTCATCTATAGAATCACTGTGAGTAGATAGTATAGATAAATGACTATTTGAAGCCACAGTGCAACATAATTATGTCCCAGTCGTATTGAAAAATTCCTGGTCCTTTCAGGAATCATGTTTCTAATATTCTTAAGACATTGGAGGGCTCCTCAAGACCTTCTCAGAAAATTACTTTGGATGACAAGAGGTTAATAAGGATAATTTTTAGCCTCGTACAAACTTAAATCTCAAACCATAAATCTTCTGCATGGGATTACCATGTGATTAATTAGAAGAAAATAGCATCAGTATACTTGAAGAGCAGAAAAAGTGCCAGATATTCCATACACAGTAGCTTTTAAGCAATTACAAACTATGTATAGATATAGATATCAGGAGGAACTATATTCCTAACACACTAGATTTAGAGCTACATGAGCAGAATGGTTGTCTTCAGCTCTACAGTGGCATGCGTGTAAAGGCTTCGAATATTAATCAGCCTAACAATTTCTCAGGTGGTACACTTCCAGTTCCTCGTATGCGCCCTTGCACCTGCCATGCTGACATGCACTAGGGTGCTATTTTCATACAAGCTCTCGGGCTGCACCATGACCCATGCCCCCACACTCGTGCAGGCTCTGTCCTTCTGGAAACTTCAGCAGAAGCGTATCAGCGATGCAGCTCGGGTCACCAGGCTGCTCCCTCCCTCAATTACCAGGAAGCCCCAGGGAGGCTGGTGTTTAGTATGGAGGTGACTCTCTTTCTCCAAGCCTTTGCATTTAAAAAATGTCTTTCTATGAATAGGATTGCCTGCTCACTCTTAAATCTTACTCCCTGCCTTCTAAGTAAAAATAGCTTAAACAGGGATCCTGGTAAGACTTGTTAATCTCTGTCATCGTATCTGTCCATCCATTTGCTTTTCTTCCTTTCCTCAGTGCATATCATAATATCTGTTGCCCTCTCCACTATGATAAATGTCTATTGGTGAACCTTAGTTTCTCTTTTTCTGATGAGTAATCCAATACTCTAAAAGAGAGAAAAAAAAATGAGATAATAAAAATTTATTAGTGAATGGCAGTATAAAAAGAAAAGCAATGGCAATTAAAGACCACAGCACATAAGGAATCCATGGCTTGTTCTTAAAGAGGTTCTCTTCAGTGCTCCAAAATATTGTCTTGTGATAGGCTCTTATAAGGTGTCTCCCATTTTATGTAATTTTATTTTTGAAAATATCAGTTGTTTGATGAAATACATTTAAGAGAAAGAGACGAAAACTGAGAAGATGGAGTTTCTTTAGTACAATAAAGTTGTTTGAAATTATAATTCCATTGGTTTCACAACAGGTTAAAAGAAAAGGAAGTGCTGTTTAAAAAGGATTGTGAAATATCTCAAACTATATTGTGGAACAATTTAACTGAATACACCTACACATTCACCTTGAAGTAATTGAGTATTCTGATCTACAGATCTGTATTGCTTAAATGGATTTTTTTTTAAGTACTTTTCGTTTCAGTGACTCAAAAGAAATAATTTCAAAAAAATCAAATAATTGTACCTTAGAATAATTAAGTCAAATGTAATGTTTTTTTTCTGCCTTCTCCAGTCCTTTAAGTGAAAGCTGGAATCAGTGAGTTCCCCAATGGAAATCTGAAAGAGCCCTAGACTGACAGACCAAGACATGGCATGCTCCAATTAAAATCAAAGTCTAAAGGAGTGGTACATTTGAAGTGGCCTTGATTCAACATGTTTACTAGAGTAAATTTTAAGGGGAAAGGAAAGAGGTCTATCTGTTTTGCTCCTCAATTCACCACCCCAACCCTCCCCCTCAAAGACGTTTATTTTCGTAGCTTTTGGCTTGTTATCTTTTCAATATTTATTGAATAAAAGGAGATTATTTTCACACCCCAACCACCACTGTCCCTGAGAAAACAGCATATTCATGAAGACACTCATCCAGGCAGACACAAAAAGTTGAGGTCCAACGTGAGCACAGCTGCTGCTGTAATCACAGCCTTGCATAGCTAATGTCCTGGAGGAACTTTCCGGATGAGCTGCTCATTAAAACCCATAAGATTTTCCCAAATAATCCCATTTAATGGTATATTACATGACAAAAGTTTACTCAAGAACAAACAAAACTGAAACCAACTCGTAAACTTTTCTGGATGCAGCATCACTGAAGAGATGGCACTGAAATCATCAAGAAAGAAAAACAGCACAGAGCTACAAGCTCTGTAACAGGGTTTATGGTTTTGATCATTCCGGGAAATCAACTTTAAACCGTTATCAAAACTACCTTCATTGTCACACGCATCTGTTTTTCAGTCCTTATGGAAAGAAGATGCAGTGCCCACTAGTTAAAAAGTTTAGTGATTACATATTAAAAAAAAAAAAAAAATCACGCAGACAAAACACCTCCTTCGGGCCCCGTGCATTTCCACTGCTCGTCAGAAATGCTGCCAGACTCGTGTGGTTTGCTGCCCACTAGTGTTGTGTGGCACCAGCTCCCACCGTGCCAGCAGCACCACGCACCAAGCCACCCCAGCTGGTGGGCCTGGGGTCATCTCCCCCTGAGCACAGCCCAGGGCAGAGGGGAAGGCTTTCTTTTGAAATGGAAATAGAGATCTCCAGTGTGCTCTGACTTCTTAGCTATCACAGATTTCTCTATCTGGCATTGTGTGATGAATTAATAGCTATTCGTAGCTCAGGTAACACCAGACTAAAAACAACATCAGCTGTGCTATCCACATACCCTGAGCTCAATGCTTTCTGCACATGCAGTGACACTTCTAAGGTGAGGATTTGGTTATGCAGTTCCACTTAAGCTATGCATATACTACAGTATGTTTCTACAAAGTCTTTAGAAACCATTTGCTCTCTTCCTTAAATGTTTTGTGTCCGACACAGAGTCACCATTTTCTTTGGAGAGCATCACTGGCACCACCGTCACTCTCGCTGCTGCTGCTCCTCCTCCAGCCTAACCGCTGCGCTCAGCTCAGTGTGCTGCTTTTTGTTAGTCTTCTGGTGTGCTACTGAAACCTCTATTGGTAGACACGGGGAGGAAGGGGACATGTACTCCGGACTTACAGATTCAAACAGGAAGTCATTTTAGTGGGAATTTATTTTTAGTGTTATCTGTACTGCATTGGGTGTCTCCTGATGCTCCATTCATTTCAGCAGAACAACTCTGGACACCAGGCGCATAAGAAATGCAGCCAGAGCGAAGCCTGCAAATGGGTTCAGCATACCTATACCAAGGATAAAACGCTGCCGAATGATATTCACTTCTGAAAAGAGCACCCTAATTCTGAACTAACTTCATCACACTAATTACAATAAAGAGTCAGGATTTTGAAGGATGTTGTTCTCCTCCTCTCATCTCCCCTCCCTGTAATCAGCAAAATGCCCTGTTACTGATTATGACCAGGCTACAACAGACTTTCTTCGTCAGCATAGTTAAATGAATGTGCTTGCTCCTGGAATACTTCAGTATAGTAACATGGAAGGCAGTACAGGTATAGTAATCCTGAAGGTAATTCCATGTATTGCTTAGGATTGTAACTGAGCATGACTCAGGTTTTCAAAGTGGTGAATTCAGCTGCATAGGTCCCACTGATGTCTGTATAGTCACTTATTAAGGTTGCAATGCATTTACTAAGGCTGCAATGCATTTGTGATTAATAGTACCTGTTACCTGTATTTTTAAGAAACTCACAGCACTGAGAGTTTAAAGCTTTTATAAAATCAAAGAACTTTAACTGGATATTTGGGAAGGTTTTGTTTCAGGTTTCAGAAATACTAATTGGATGTAACAGCATGTCAGTATTTTATTGTCCCCAGAAGGAAGCTGTTTTACAAACACAAAGCCTACCCAGTGACACCGCTCATATCTAATTTGACAAAATGTATTTGTGCTGAGTGACTGCAGGGAAATATGGGGGCCAATCTTGCTATTGTTATTCAGATAGTTTTCATTATCTTTAGTAGAAACATAGCCCAAAACAACAACGACACGGTTAAACCCATAATGTGTGAATTAATTTTTTAAGCTTCCTACTCCCCCAGAAAGGAGAAGGAGGGGAAAAAAAAAAAAAAAAAAAAAAACCACTATCATAGAATATAAACATGAACTATCTTACATGTTTTAAGGTTAAAATTAGAACCAGATGTAACAATTGAAAACCACTCATACATGCGCTCATGTTTCAAGTTAATATAGTACGATTCCACAAGGAGTTTAGAAAAGGTAATGGTAGAAGCTAAGCAAGCTTCAGTAGCATTCCCCCCACACACACCTCAAGATACAGTCATAAAGGAATACTACCTCTCACACAATGGAGTTCAGATATAGTTATAGACAGAATAATGAAAATAAGTGTATACGTGACATTTCTATTTATATATGCAGTCATTTCCTTCAAAGAGATACATATCTGATATGACACTGCATTAAAATCTGAAGTCCTTTAAAAATATTATTCTCCGATTCTTGATTCTGATATGGTAGTCTCATTTAATTGAGACCGAACAACTTGGTTTTGTTTATTAGTAGCACTGAATATGAAGGTAGGTGCCATTTTCAAAATTTTCCTTTAAAAAGGTCCTAAATACATATGCATTTTGACATCAGGTAAGATGTCAAAAACAGAACCACTTCTTAAGTTTGCAAAGAATCATTGCACCATCCATTAAGTGTATCTACAATGTTTTTGTCTTAAAATACCAGCATACATAAAATAATTTATTTTAGTAAGCTGGATTCACAAGTGTATAAACGTTGCTGCGTGACAGTATAGAATCCATACAGATACATGTATCATTTACATTTTACACGATTAAATATATATATTAAATATATATATATATGGAATTCAAATTCCTGTTTGACTGTGGCCCAAAAACACCTGGATATTGGAGGTGAAATTGCTACTGACTTCATAGATTAAGGAGTAAATTAAAGCAATTTTCATACTATTTCAATCTCATAACGCAAAAATTATTCTGTTTTTCAAAATCCTCTGGGGGAGGAGTGAACTACCCAACTTAGAGCATATGATTTATAGCATCATTACAGTAGACATAAAAATATATGCCTCTTCTTTCTTAAAAAATGTAAAATTTCTGGACAGAAACACAGTTCTTCTCTATGCAAATCTAGTTTTAGCTGAACAGCGCTGGTAAAAGAATATACTTTCAGACTGATTCTGTCTCATTACAAGCAAATCTCTCCCTCCAAGAGATCTGTCTGAAGAGGACAGAGAAAGACACAGTGCTGACTGACAAAAAATAAATAAATAATCTCTTAATGTTAGAACTTGTTGCAGTTGTCTTACTGCTAGACAAAATGCAAAAAAAATTAAAGTTTAAGGTTTGGGAATTTTGCATTCTGTGGTACTCGAAACATGAAAACATTTTAAGACAGCCCTAAACACATGCTTAAGATTCACCTTCTGATTTATGACCTATCCAGCTACTTGCACTGGACTGGCCATTCCTGTCAATGCATTTTCTCATCCAGCATATACTTAAGTAGACGTGAAGACACCCTCACCCAGCATTCATTCCTCACCCTCTGCTAGAGGTTCAATTATTTGTATCTTCCAGGAAAACCTTACTCTTTGCCCTGTGCTTCTCTCCCATTCATTCAATACAAGAAACATTTTCTTGTTCTACCTGCTTTGCCTATTTTGGAAATTGTGCATTCAATCTTTCTGTTTTAACTGTCAGGCTGTAATGCATTACAGGCAACGCTATGTTCTCAAATCTGAGAAGAAGCAGGCAATGTAATGGAATAGCTGGAATCACACACTACAGCATAATTTGTTTTCCGTCTTTAAAACTGCACTATTAATATGCATTTTAATAAAAGTTATGCAATTTAAACACATTTCCACATGACAGTTTTCAAGCATATATACCAAGTGTTCTGCAATACCCCCATCCACTATTTAAAAAAAAAATAATAATGATAATAAATATCCAGAAGCTATAAAAAAAATGTTTGTCAAAGAGTTTGCAGAATGAAGAGAAAATAAAACAGATTAGGTTTACCTAATTATGGTTTACCTAACTTTATAATTGACTGTCTTGAACATTTTCAGATGATGTAATGCTTATTCGTGCATATTTTTACATGAGTGACTGAGAGGAAAAGAAAACTACCACAGAGCAGGTACCTTCCTAGTGAAAAGATGAAAAGGAAATAATTTCAAAGTATTATTTCTTAAATAAAAAGAGAGAGAGAGAGGAAATTGTTAGGTGAAAGCAGAGGACTACTAAAAACCAAACGTAAAAGCAAGAAATATCTCAGTGCAAAAGCTCAGGATGAAAGCCCTTCAAATAGTCTCCGTGCACTCGGACGGATTTACACGGCACTTCGCAGAATTCTGCACTTTTCCAGCCGGGAAGGAAAGAAAAAGCACCTCCATCCCCATCCCTCCAAGCCCCGTCGTACTCCGAACGAGGCAGCCACACAGCGGCGCGGGTCGGGGACGCGCTGCCACCCGGCTGGGCAAGCGAGTCCCAGCGGCCGCAGAGCGCTTTCGCCCTCCTCCCGGCGGCCGCGGGCAGCCGGCGCGCCGCGTCCAGCACAAAAGGCACAACCGCGACCCGCTCCCTCTCCCGGCGGCCGGGAAGGGAAGGAGCCCCGCGCGGGGGCAGGCAGCGCTCACCGTGCGAGATGCTGTGGAGCAAGGCGACGGCCAACATCCACATGCCCCCGCCGCTCCCCCTCGCCCGCCGCGCCCACGGCCGG
>VXAL01002022.1:107270-118664 GCA_013399475.1 Chauna torquata
TCGCGCCGGCCCCGCGGCTCGGCTCCCCTGCCTCCCGGCAGAGCGAGGGGAGCGCGAAGCCCAGCGCCAGCCCCGTTCGCTCCCTGCCCTCTGCAGTCTTAAAGCAGCACCAAGTCTCCGCGGTGGAAAAAACCCAAGACCAATAGAAGAACGCAGCGGAATATCCTGCCTTTCAATAGTTGGCTGAACTGCGGTCGGTTGGCATCAGCTGAGTTGTATATGACTAATGTGTTGACAAGTCGTGTGGGGGGACTGGAGGAGGGGGCCCTTCTGGAAGGTCACAGCCCAGACAGGCAAGCACATCCAAGAATTGACTGGGAGCCTTCGCATAACTGAAAGGGGGGAAAAAACATCTACATTTCCCAGTGCTTACAAAGCTCCAGATACTGTTTGGCCTTTCACGTGTTTCTTTTTCTCTGGTAACAAATTTTCCTCCCCTGTAGAGAAAGAGTAAATTACAGTCTCTCTAACTAAAAGCAATTTCTGCGTCTATTCTTTCTTTCATGATGTGAAGGTTGGTCTAAAAAGAGGGGGAAAAAAAGTGAAAAAATATTACAGGAAGACAGCTAAAAAAATCAATATTGTGAAATACATAACAGCATTAGGGCTGCTCTGAGTTTAAGCTTAAAAATGAAAAGCAAACACAATAAAGCTATACAGAATCTCAACCTGCAGAACTCCTACGTGGTACCAAGCAGGATCATTTCACATTTGGGGGTCTTCACAGGACACCATTAATTTCAAAAAAAAAAAAAAAAAAAGGAAGAAAAAAGTTATATAGAGGCAGAGATGGCCATCCTGCCAACACTCAGTCTTGTTTCACCACAATGAAACCCAAGAAAGGATAACCCCCCACCCCCAGAGACATCGGGATGAACATAAGCAGAAAGCTCACCAAGACAGCCACACAGGAAGGAAAATCTGTCTGGAGATGTTTCTAAAGACACAGAACTGACTAAAGTGCACTTGCAAAGCGTTGTATAAGGCCCTTCATTCTAATTCTTGAGAAAACCAAAGTCACAACTGAAACATGGTGAATTCTATTATGGAAGTGCCCTGCGTCACGTTTTGGCTGGGATATCAGCCAGAAGACATTGAAGCCCTGAAGAGAAAGTAGCAGAGATGAGACTAGCACCAGGCAGAGACGAGCTGCTCATGGTTGCCCTTAAGGCAGAGATGTAACCAGGGAAGTCATTCAGTGGAAAAGAATAGCTGATGCTGCTGAAAATAAAAAATAATAATAATAAATAAATAAAAAGACAAAGAAAAATTTAAGAAAGAAATACAAATGTCTTGAGGGAAGAAAAAAGAGGAAGTTTGCTTTTACTGGGAGTGAAGTTCTGTTAAAAATGACAATTATTTTATTTCTTTGTTTCAAAGAGAGCTAGTGACTAGCAGAAATGCTTAAGTATTCATCTGAGAGTATTTTGGAAAAGTTCGTGCCAGATTTGTTCATGCAGCTCTTTCAGAATTGCTTTGTTTTCCATTTTGAAGCCCAACATGCTTTGGGCTTAGGAGATACAGTGTTATACCACATAGAATAAATATACCATCTTCTTATATCTTTCTGCCTCCTTTACTCATCTACATAACTCTGGAAGCCCTTGACAAATTTCAATTTCATTTAAACAATTCTCAAGCAAGTTTCTGTAAGTTTCAGTGTATCTAAAGCAACAACAGCAGCAGACTAGAAGAGTCTAATTTGTTCTTCTGTGGCTCTGAAAGGCAAGGGACCAACTTTCAATGGGTACATAACTTTTTTTAACCAGCAGCCAGCCAACCAGTCAGTATATTCATGCATAGCTCTGAGCTAAGTAAAAGGAAGGGAGGGGAAGGCAGGGCACACTTTGGGATGAAAGCAGGGTTCACTGGTTCTGCTGGTCAGGGAACAACTTGACTGAAACCAAAATTAAACAATCTGTCAAAGTGGAGAAACAAGACAATATGATAACATGTGTATTTCAGGGTACATGAAATCAGTCAGAATGCTATCTTTTAAGTCTGAAAAATCAAGTATGACCAGGCTTCAGTTGCAAACAAGGCTACTTAAGGTCATGAACCAAGGAGAATCCTGCTTTGTGGTTTTCCATTTGAATAAAACAAAATGTTCTAGATTGGGTGGATGGAAATTAAAGAATACTTCCTAAAACAAATTCAAACATTTTCCAGCAAGATAGCACAGTTAGGATTTGCACATAATTATATCTTCTCTGGAAAAAAAAAATAAATCCCATGCAACTATTACTGTAACTGTGATTAAGGATGAAAAAGCTTACATTGGGCTTAAATTAAGTTCTTAAAATAGGTTTAGATCTTCTACTGGTTGATTGTAAGAAGATGATCATCCTTACTCTCTAGTTTTCTGCAGCTACCATGCAGACTCTGAGGAAGACCTCTTGCAAATAACAGATATGGCAACAATATACACCAGCTGACAATCATCTTAAATGTCGCTCAAACAATTAACATTCCACATTGCATTACGCTGCAGAAAGAACAAGCAAGAGACTCCTGTACGAGGACCTCAACAAAACTCCAAAGCATTTGAGCCATCTGATTCCAATGGAGCATCCAGAACATCAGCATACTTTCTGACAGTCCTGGCCACACACATTCAAGCTATGCTGTGTCCTAAGCCACCAACATAAAGTGCGTGCTTTCAGCTGAGTACACCAGGAAAGGGATAAATGGCAAGATCTGCAAACCAGTTTTGCAATGTGTGTACATCACGCTCTCCTATTTAGTGAGAGGACATACAAGAAATGACCACAGGAGTCCAAAAAAGCAGATGAAAGTTGGGTGCAAAGCGCCTTTGTGAAAATTAAGTAGGTTACAACTATCCAACTGGCTGAATATTTCACATTCCAGCACTGAAAGATGAAGTATCAGGTCCATAACATCTGCATTCAGTCTGGCAGAAAAGTTCTTTTTTCAAAGAGAAGATATAATGGCCTTCCTACAATAAGTCTTTATTGATTTGGATTTTAAAAACAAAGGAATCTTCCAAAGAGAGACTGGGCTGGAGCAGCAGCAGTAATTGGTTCTATTCAGATCATGGACGGTTTCTTAGGCTTTGGGCTTTAGGGAACTCAGTCAAATATCTGCCGTTGAAGCATTCAACTATTCAAACAGAGCCTTTCATTGTCACTCAGGACACAAAAATCTCATTTGCAATTTCAGCTCTGAAAATGGTTTAAGAAGTACCTGAGGGAAGAAAGAATGGGAGGGAAGCAGAGAAGAAGTGAAGAGAAAGCATGGTGAGAGAGGAAGTTCTCAACAGTCAGAAGACCTGGAAAAAAAAAAAAAATTTGAACATGTGTGAAACTAGAATCTAGACGACTTACCGGTCCAGTTTCTGGAAGAGATGATACCTTGGCCCAGTCATCCCTCAGTTTCTAAATCATTCTGCATCTCATCATCAATGAACCCTTTCCCTAACTGTAGTCTTCTTGGCTACATTCTTTCAGCATAGTTAATAGAAAGAAAAATATCGGTCACCTATTTTGTAGACTAGGTGAAGATAATTGATAGGAGCTACCATCCAAGTAAATCAACTGCTGTTGCAAATTTAGTTACAATTTTCGTTTTAATAAGATCTGTTTTTAGTTCTATTCAGAAGGGAGTTGTAGTCCCAGTTAGCTTAAAAACAAACAAACAAACCAAAAACCAACCAACCAAACAAACCATCAAAAACAAAGCAGAAGCATATCACCCTGAGATATTAACAGTAAAGAAACAAAGCCTGGAACATTTTGGTAAGTAATTATTTTTTCCCCTTTTCATGAAAATATGTGAAGAGGAGTCACATAAAAGATTTGTGAATACCTGGCTAAAATAAATACCAGTTCAAAGCATTCAGATCTCAGCTTCTTTCTAAATCAAATCTATTTTAAAGATGAACACAACAAGTTTGAACAACTCTTCACCAAATTTTGTGGAAGTCCAGACCTTTGTCACCGTAGCCATAAGAAAGTAAGATGCAGTCAAAGAGTGATAAAGGGCTCAGGGGTTAAGAAGGGAAGAGAAGCAGAAGTGGGAAAGCTTTTCAGTAGTTTCTATCAGTCTGGAAGTGGGAGAATCAAAAGCCTTGTGAGAACAGGTTTTCCTCACAAGACTTCATGCCCGATTTAATACTGGAAAGATTCAGATAAATGTTGAATGCTTGTCAAAACCAATCGCTAAACCTTCTGATATTCACTGGCTACCAAGCTTAATGCTTATATCTATAAGCTCACAGTCAGCCATTTTTATCAGAACAAGCTGAGTAAATTAAATATTTTCCATGAGACTCTTAATTTAAAAGCAATTTCTAGGGCTGTAAGTACTGTTATGAAGATACCAGTTGAAATGCTGTTTATTACTAAGAAGCTGGGAGTACTCAAGATGGACAAAAAATCTAAAGATATGCATGCAATTATTTGTAAGAGCATGTATACTGCTGGTACCTGTCTAGTTCACCCCCCAAAACATAAGGCAATAAGTACAATTTGCTTCTTTGGCTTCATCAGAAGCCATTGACTACTCTAAACTGATAATGTGCAAGAATATTATCTGGCAAAAAAAAATGTGCTCTCTTGCCTGACCTGTCCTTACAGTATGCACATGATTAACCATTCAGTCTTGATATGCAGCAGCTTGCAAAACAGTGTAGATGACTTATGAGACCATTTCTATCTACTAAGCTTGAAAGCACAAAATGGATATTTTTTCCCTGCCTGCAGTTACATTTTAATCCTGCAGCTTGTTCCTAGGGTTCAAGCAACATCTGGAAGACAGGAACAAGCAAGCCTACCCCCTAAGGTGGTTCTGTGAGCACAGAACCAGCGGGAAAAAAAAAGAACTTCCTCTGGATGTTTGGTCAGAAGGCTGAATACCTACATGGATTTTCAGATGTCTATTAACTTTCCAATGCCCTCAAATGTTTGGAGTGGGGTTAGTTTCTCTTCTCTTCCCTGGTGAATGTTACTTATACACATATAAATGCAATGACTTAGCTGTGTTGTTCTTACACCCACCTACCAAATTGAAACTGGCCAGCAGGTTCAAACATTATCAGACAGAAGGAGGAGAGGAGCAGACAGAGACATTTCTTAGACAAACATGGTAGAGTAAGGCATGGAAAAATCCAGTCTGTGGGAAGGATTTTAAAACAGTGTGTGTGTGATTCATGTTTTCTTGAGAAAATACCAGGTTTTTCTATTTAAAACAACATCAAACATAGGGCAAAGATTATTATTTTTTTGTGCTTGCAGACTTCTTTTTGCATTGCAAACAGGTAAGATTCTTGCCTATTTAAAGGATTGGCAGTCATTTAAAGGAAAAACATTCCCTTTCAGAGGGGAGAAGCAAGGAGAAATATTTTTTAATTTTCATATTTTCATACAGACAAGTTTGTTCCTATGATAGAAGAGATGGAGGGGTAGGGGACACGTAAAATAGCTAAAGATAAAAGCTGGGAACACAGCATAAAAGATATCAGAAAAGAGTCTTCGGTGAAAAACCGGGCTTGCAGAAGGGCAAAAAGGCTTCTCTTGGTACTAATTGGTTCTCATAAGTGAAAGTAGTATAACACGATATATAAGCATCGTGGCACTGCAGCTATCCATTTAAAGGTCTCCAAATAAAGATGAACCAAACCCTTTGTGTGTCTGATGTATGTATAAAGACAAGACATTGAAGACCACAGCATGAAATGATTTTAATGCCAAGATGTGATGGAGTGAATTACATATATTGAAATCATAGGCATAGCCATGCCATACAGTATATATCATAACGTTGTAGCATGAAACAGCTGAGTCAAGAGTGCTATTGCACCTTCAAATCTGATTTTTGACTATTTGGATTAGGAGTCAGACCCTTTTTCAAGAGATATAGGACTACTCTGTGTTTGAATATGGGCATGTATGTATTCAGAGCTTCTTCTTATTAAAAAAGAAGGGGGGGGGATTTGAAGAAATATTGCAGCTTCCATGGGCTTTTTTTTTTTTTTGAAAAAAAAATGAACATTTCAGATCTCTGCAGATTTTTTTTTTCTTTTTTTAAGTAATTGTTGCAGTGCAATCCGTTAAGTACTGTAATTATGTGAGAAGAAGGTTACCCCTGGTCCTGAGCCAAACACCGCTCAGTTACCTGCCCAGGATGCCAGTAGCTTACACAGAATAGCAACCATGTAAACAAAAGTATTGAATTATTGGGAGCCAATATCCCCCCGGCCAGAGTCAATACGCAGAAGGAAACAGTAAGAGCAGAGCTCGCCATGCCTCAGAAAACGCTGTCCTCTCTGTTCTCTCATCTTCCTCGTGCAGCTCCTACCTGCTTCAGAGTGCTGACGAAGAGGCAACATCTCTGCCTGCAAATGGCTGGACGCGCACGCGGCCGTGCTCTCGCCAGCCCCAGTGCAGCCGTGGGGGCTGGGGGTGAAGAAATGCAGAGCAGCTGTGGAGCAAGGAGGCAGGGTTGCCAAGCAACAGTCTACTGGGGAGGGTGTTAAAACGAGGAAAGGAAACAGATATAAATTGCTTTTGCTCGTGTGGGACGGCAGTAGCCCTTCCATCTGCTCTTCTTCCTGCTTCCATCGAGTTATTGGTGTGGTTTCACAAGAGGGCTCGGCCACGAGCGTTTCTTGCATCGTGAGCTCCAGTCTGCTGCTTGAGAAGGTTGAATCAGGGAAAGCCTGTGAGGAATACTTTCTGTGCCAACTTGTTGTCATGGATAATACCACAAGAACAAAAGCAGACTGCCGCAGGTTCTCCAGATGATCTGCCCCAAGAGTCAGGAGCACAAAGTAAAAGCAAACTTTCCCCATTCACATGTGTGTGTCGGTGCTGTTCACTCTGGTACACCATCATTTGCCTTAGAGAAAATCATGAACAACCTACGGAAGATTTTTTTTCCTTCACATCATAGAGACTTTCCATGTGACAAGCCGAGCTCAGCCTCTGAAGAGCTTTCTGCTTATTATTTCCATAAACAATTCTTGTTCTCATTTTGTTACAAAAACTGCTCTGTGAGGTCATAACATTTGATAGCCTTCAAACAGAGGAGGTCTTCACAAAAGCTCTAGGCAGGAGGTATTCTGGTGAAGAGGGGATGGAAAATACAAAAATAAAAACTCCTGATGGCTCGTGGGACCAGACTACTTATAGCGGAGAGACTTTCAGAGGCTGACCTTAGGGATCTCAAGTCTCTCTCAACAAGGATGATCTAACTGCTGAGCCAGCTGTTCACAGCTGCGCACATTACAGCTCTTGCCAAATCTGGAAACAGGTTCCAGGTGCAAAGCCTCTGCCTCTCCCCTAGCGCAACTGGTTGTTCCCAGTGTAGTCAAAAGAACTAATTGGGATCCTCCTCTTTTGTTAATTTTTTCTTGCCTGTCCACACTTTGTACACATTATCACAGACCACCAGGTAACTATGTGCTTACACACCACTTCACAAATAATTTTGACTCCAGAATGCATTTTCTACAACCTATTATTGTTCACATTTACAGACAAAGGAAACAAATCTATAGAAGAAACTGTATTTGCATTTAGCTTTGAATACTGACAGTAAGTTTCACTAATGCAAAATGTTTCCCGATAAGGCAGAAGATGCATGCTTTCTTCATGCATTTCAAGTCATGAAGTAATCCATAGAAACACAAAAAGTTATAAAGCAGACTTCTCTTGCTCATGCTCTCTCTCTGCTAGGTATCCAGGTCCCCTTTAACAGTTGAAACAGAAGAGTATGCATGTTTAAGATTATTTCTCTCATCTTATAGTGGTCATCCAAAGTAGAACAGAAATCGCACACCTGGAGTCCTTCTTTCTCTCTCTTTCCATTGACTATGCAAAGAAGCTAAAGTGATTCACACCATTAGTATCTTAAATTAAGGCAAGATGAGCAATGACCATAGCAGCAAAGCATTGATGAGTACTGAAGTAACAGTAAGCCCACAGGTGGGATTTGAAGGAGGCTAATGGAGATCTTGTCTTTTTGGCAGGAAATTCTTGTACAAGAGCAGAAGAGTACTTGTCTGAAAATCTGGCAAATGAGTGGAAATTGATATACAGGTTGGAGCTGGAAAGTGACTCCAAGTACTTCATGGGAGAAATTTGGTAGGGCACTGCTATGAAGGACTTCAGAAATAGAGGAAAGCAAAGTGTGAGAGAAGCAATGGGGTATCCTGTCTACTGAAGAGTTTTACAGTAAAATAAAAGTCTGGGTAAATATAAGTGACAGCAGTATGCTGGACTGGTATCAGAGGAGGAAAAAAAATCAGAATTATCACATCATCACTGGCAACATCACGTTTGGAGTACTGTGTACCAGTTCCGTGCTCCCCAGTCTAAGAAAGACATGGGCATAGTGGAGAGAGTTTACTGAAGGACCACAAGGATGGTTAAGGGATTTAACAACCAGATGTTTGAGGAGAGGCCAAAAGAGCTGGGACAGTTCAGCCTTGAGAAGAGCAGACTGAGAGGGGAATGTTATCAATGTGTAAAAATACTCGATGGGAAGGTGTAAAGAAGATGTAGACAGACTGTTCTCAGTGGTAACCAGTGAACAGACAGAAGGCAATAGACACAAAGAGAAAACAAGAAGCTCTGTTTAAACACGAGGGTTTGGGTTGTTTTCATTTCTTCTTTGAAAAGAAAACAACAACAACGACAAACATTGGTGGTGGTCTAACACTGGAGCAGGTTGCCCAGAGAAGCTGTGAAGTCTCCATCCTTGGAGATACTGAAAGCCTGACAGGGCACAATCCTCTGCAACCTACTGTAAAGGCTAACTCTGCTTTGGGCAGGGGATTGGACAAGATCTCCCACAGTTCCTCACAGATTCTGTGGCAAAACCACTGACTTTGCTCTCCACTGAGAAGCTGATTCGGGTCCAACTCACTTTGGTGCTCTGGTACTTTTGCTTAGCTTTCCTTGGGCGGTTTTGTTTTAAGTACAGCCACCTGTCAACAGTGGTCTCTCCACCACCATCATCACCATGTATTTTTAGATAATGGTGGCTTGTTTAGAAATCTTACATTTACTAACAGTAACCATAGTTGGGTTTTTCCTTTGAGTATAAGTGTTTACAAAGTGACTGCTACTAAGTAAACAGCATAAATACCATCTTTGCAGGAGACAAAAGGGAAAAGGAAAGACAGCTTGACTACCTTGCCTGCAAAAGACCACAGTTTAGTGGAGTGGAAAGTAGCCAAAAATGCTTTTTCTCCCACTACCTTTTAGTACTTCTTCCAAAACTACCAATACAAAAAAATTCCCACCTGGCACCCCACACCTTGAGATACCGAAGCAGCATGCAGGCCACAGTCATACACTGGGGAGGACTTTGACAGAAGGCACAGAACAGCAATGTTTGCCTCCAGATCTCCTGCTTTGCAGAGCAAATAAGGATGCCCATTTTATACACTGTGGTTTATACCTGGTTATCATGTCCTTGCCGAAAGCAGCACCACTTAAGCATACTATTTTCTCTCTCCCCACCTTTTATTCCTCTCACACAAAATACCTTCCTGCTTCTGTTGCATATAGCTGAATCCAGTCTGTTTCTAATATCTCTTTCTTTGAAATGACAGGACTGGAACACAATGGGCTTTAAGCATTTTTTAGCTGAATGTTAAGCTAGAAGTCTTAAGAAGGTGCACCTATCTTGCATAACATCTCCTGCCTTTCTTACACAGCAACATTGAGAGAATAAGTTCTTACTATTTTGGTGTCCCTACCTTTGCCTGAGAACTTGGACAGCAAACAAACAACAACACAAGAAGGAGGAAAAAAAAAAAACACAAGAAGTTATGCTTAGTTGGTTACAAGTCAATAAAGTCAATAAGTGGATTGAGATTTTCTACCAAAATAGGTTTATTTAAAAAATTAAACTGAAGAAAATGCTAGACACCAAGGCAAGAAAATATTCCTGAGGAGCAAGGTGTGCATCAATGCTCCATATGATTAAAAAAAAAGTATTTGATTTCACTCGGGTGAATATTGTATTGTTTTTCTGGTCTGCGAGTCACCACTTCAGTCACTGTTGCTAAGGTGTTTCAAGGCTGATTCACTAAACTTCACTAATTTTCATGTTTAGATATAAGTTTAGGGCTGAGCAAAGAGTTAATCGATATAACATCATCTTTTTCAAAATCACGGAATTCAGTACATTTGAAACATCCTGCTGTATATGTTCTAAATTTCAGCTACTGTTTCTTGACTAGTTTATTCAAATTACAGTAAGAAAACAGTTGTTTGAGGATAAGAAAACTAACAATATGAACTTCTCTTTCCATCTGAAACTTGCACTGTCTGTCAGCTGACAACTACAAAAAAATTAGCATGTTAACATTTGTCATTAATTCAAATTCTGTTTTTCAAATAATTTTAATTAACATGCTGCAATCTTCATCAGATATCTTCAGCACTGTAAGGACAAGTTTTCTAAGTTTTCATTTCTCAATTCAGATCACAAATCTCTGCACTCAGTAGGGTTTTCAGAAGTGATCAGCAGCTGTTTCAGGTCATGACTGATAGGCACTGGCAAAGCTTTGCAGGAAAATGGCAAAATGCCTACATTTATACGTATACGTCCAGCCGAAGTGTTACAAACTTTTTACATAAAGAAGTAACAGATTCACCCAAACAAGCTTGAGAATACACTTGGAGGTGGGGGAGAAGGTGAGGGAGATCTTATTTGTCTTCAATAGTTAATACTAAGACAGGAGTCCTCAAAGCGTGAATACTTCTAAATCGTATAACAGAAATTTCCTCTGTGCCTTGGAAACTCACCCGAATCATTTCTTTTACCAAATATACTTCCGTAAATGCAACAAATATTTTTAAAACCCATTTCTAATTTCAGTTTGCTGCAAGACGTATTTATATAAGGATTAAGAGGAAACCGTTAGGCGCAACCCACCAGACATAACACATGCAGCTATTACATATAACCTTTAAAAGCATACGAGAGCACAAACGGCTTCAAACGAAGACCTCCTCAGCACCACACACATTAGTTTTCTTTCCTGCGCAGAGCGACAAGCGGCATGGAGTTGGCTGTTGCTGCTGCTTCAGAGGAACGCGTCCTTTTGCCAACATAAAGGGGGGACGGGCACCTCCTCGGCGCCGCGCCCCCGCGAAGGTTAACCTGGCGTTAGCAGCAGCGCGGCTCGGGGACGCGCTGCCACCCGGCTGGGCAAGCGAGTCCCAGCGGCCGCAGAGCGCTTTCGCCCTCCTCCCGGCGGCCGCGGGCACCGCAGCCCGCTCCCCTTCCCGCGGCGGAGAAACGGAAGGAGCCCCGCGCGGGGGCAGGCAGCGCTCACCGTGCGAGATGCTGTGGAGCAAGGCGACGGCCAACATCCACATGCCCCCGCCGCTCCCCCTCGCCCGCCGCGCCCACGGCCGG